>CM076675.1:108312450-108677450 GCA_038501925.1 Xenopus petersii | reverse complement strand
TCCTGGATCATTGCTGCTATTGACAAGCTGAAACTTTAGGCTGGTGCAATAAGTTCAGTATATAAAATATAAAAAAATTTGAGTTGTGTGAGGGTCTTTCTACCTTGGATAAACTTGAATTTCAATATGTCAAAAACGTGCACGAAAAACAAAACTCTAATGATTGAGTTCATGTCCTGATAAAAAAAATTTGAATGGATCGAAATGTATGTCCCAAAAACTTGAATTGATGGAGTTCTTGGAAAAAACTTATTTTGTGCATTCAAATTTTCCATTTTTTTTCTTATTAACTCACAGACATTCAAATTTTCGAAAAAATATAACTCGAATGTGTTAGTTTGTGGGGGGAAAAAAATTTAATCGAGGGAAAAAAAACACACATTCAAATTTTGATAAATCTGCCCCTAAAATGTCTTTTTTAGGATGAAGTTTTAAAGAACACTAAATTATAGAGGAATTACAAATGTTTCAATCAAATAAGATTAAATAAATGATCATCAAAATAACAGAATCAGAAGAAAGTAGCACAATTTGATTACTCAAGCACAATTATAGATAGGGGCTCATTTACAATGATAGCTGGTAAATCAGCCCAAGAAATTCTTACTTTAATAAATCCATCAGATGGCGTATGAAGTCTCCCTGTCCAAGAAGAAGATATCTCCTCATGGCCTGCATGTGTTCAAGAAGATTGTAGTTCTTGTTCAAGACATCTAACAAGTATTTGCTAGTGTCAAAATATGCAGCATCAATCTTAGTTTGAAAGGCATTTTCCAAATCAGTGAAAAGTTCTGCAGCTACAGGACAAAGCAAAAAAGTAAAACACACATATAAATTTATTTATTAAGTAGATAAATACCAATCTCTGACGTGATTGTTTTACAAGTATATAGATACACAGATACATAGCACTTGGGAGTAGAATAAATCCCAGGTGCTGTAGCCTAAATATATACATATATTCATGTCCAACTTGAAAATAAAAACGGCAAAATGTAACTAAGTATTGTAAAATAAATGTGCCATTAAAGTGACATAAATGTGTGCGCATGTGCGCATGTACACACACACACACACACACACACACACACACACACACACACACACACACACACCCCCCCCCGGTTATCTTGAATCCTCTGGAACTGGGGTTTTCCAGCTAACGGATCTTTCTGTAATCTGTATCTTCATTCCTTAAAGGAATTGTTCAGCATGAAAATAAAAACGTAGATTCATACGAATCGAGTTTTTCTCCTGAAAAAAAATCGAAAGTCAGGATGGCTGTAAACATCTCCAAATGGCTTTTAGGTTGGTTTTAGGTGATGAATTTTCCATGGTCGAGGTGTGATATATCTCACATTGAAATTTGGGGATTAAAATTCAATGTGTGAATCATTCAAATTTGCTATTCCAACCTCGAAAAATCTTGTCCCTTAGTGTTGTAAATGGGGCTTTAAAAAAAAAAAAGCAGACTATTTAATGGTTGTGATCCTCTAATGAAAGAATGGGGTTTAATTTGTCATGGATTTCCTTAAAGGGCAACTAAAGTCTAAAATAGAATAATGTTAGAAATGCTGTATTTTGTATACTAAATATAAACATGAACTTACTGCACCAGCAGCCTAATAAGACAAATGATTTATGCTTTCAAAGTTGGCGCAGGGGGGTTTCATCTTGTAACTTTGTTAGACATTTCTGCAATATCAAGACTCGCACATGCTCAGTGTGGTCTGGGCTTCAGTTGGGAGGTTAAGCTTAGGGATGGTCATAAATTATCAAAACAGCACAAGTCAAATAATATCTGCCATAGAAGTCAATACAGCAAGACTGATGATTAATCAGAATATAAAGACTGCACTGAGTCTCTGGATACAAATCTCTACAGGAATCCAACAATGCTGCTCAAGTTCTGGGAAGTAAGGTGGGGGGACTCCCCCTGCCATTTAAAAGTATGATCGTTTACCTGCACAGCAGTTGGGGACCGTCTGACAATTCCTATCCACAGCAGTAAAAGAAGGGGGAATATCACTGCATACAGTCAGGTTTATTATAAAAACAGTAGACATTTTTTAATTAAAGTATATTGGAGATTTATTTTTCATTAAAGAAAGTAAAAATGGGATTTTATATTTTTGCCTTTACATCCCCTTTAAAAGAACTAACACAATATGACAACATGCATTAGAAAGGTTAAATTTTGCTTAGTTTAAGTGCAAAAAAAAAAATAAAAAAAATAAAGGTGTTCTGTAAATACACTGGAACATTGCTTTTACCGTCTTTTGGAGACTCTGCACTTTTGCCCACAGCCATCGCCTTACTGGCTGGAGTCTGGTCATGGCACACCTGGTGTAAAAAGTTGATGGACTTCCCAATAAGGAGAACCTGACAAAAAAAGGAGAATAAAAGAATTAGATACATATTTCACAACTACAGCAGACGTTTGTTGTTATTTAGTGTAAGGCCGTCTGTAAAATCTAAAACCTTAAATGGACAGTAATATGAACTGTACTAATTCCTGGGGACTGTATACAGGCCTACACAAGTAAAGCACGAGCCATGTAAACACACACAGACCACACATTGGTGCAGGGAACCTAATCTGCATGTGTGAGGGTGTGAGGAGGAGAACCAAATGAATGTGGAGCTTGAACAGATTCCTTATTACGTAAAGGGTGTCTCTCATAGACTCCATTTTAACCGAATAATCCAAATTTCTTAAAATTTCCTTTTTTTCCGTAGTAATAAAATAGTACCTTGTACTTGATCCCAACTAAGATATAATTAATCCTTATTGGAAGCAAAACCAGCCTATTGGGTTTATTTAGGGGCACATTTACTAAGGGTCAAATTTCAAACTTCGACCATCGAATTGAAAAAATTCGATAGTCAAAGTTTTTTTTTGTTTGAATTTAGCTGTTTTCGATCGAATTAAAATCGGTTAATCGATCGTAGAAATCGTTTGAATCGAACGTTTTAATTGATCGAACAATTTAAACGATCGAACGATTTAATCGATCGATTTTCAAAAAAAAAAACGTAGACTTCTAAAAAATTAGCCAAATATTGGCTATAGGTTTTAGGAGGTCCCAATAGGATAACAGAGCAATTCCGCAAGTTTAAGTTGGCGAAGTTTCAAATTCAACGTTTTTTTAAAGAGACAGTACTTTGATTTTCGAATGGTCGAATATTCAAAGTTTTTTCAATTCAAATCTATTTTTGGAATATTCGATGGCCGAAGCACCCAAAAATTACTTTGAAATTCGAAGTTTTTGAATTTGAAAATTTACTTCGAATTCACTTCGACCCTTAGGGGCCGATTCACGAATTTCGGGTGAAGGATTCGAATAAAAAAAAATTCGAATTTCGAAGTATTTTTTGGGTACTTCGACCATCGAATTGGTTAAATTCGATCGAATTCGATCGAATTCAAACGGTTCGAACGATTAGAAGTAAAAATCGTTCGACTATTCGACCATTCGATAGTCGAAGTACTGTCCCTTTAAAAAAAACTTCGACCCCCTACTTCGGTAGCTAAAAGCTACCGAAGTCAATGTTAGCCTATGGGGAAGGTCCCCATAGGCTTGCCTGTGATTTTTTGATCGAAAGATTTTCGTTCGATCGTTTGATTAAAATCCTTCGATTCGAAGGATTTCATTGTTCGATCGAACGAAAAATCCTTCGATCAATCGATCGCAGGATTTGCGCAAAATCGTTCAACTTCGATATTCGAAGTCGTACGATTTTAGTTCCCAGACGAATATCGAGGGTTAATTAACCCTCGATATTCGACCCTTCGTGAATCGGCCCCTTAATGTCTGCATGATTTTACTAGTAGACTTAATGTAGGAAGATCCAAATTACAGAAACATGAATTATCCGGAAAACCCCAGGTTCCGAGCATTCTGCATAATAAGTCCCATAGCTGTATAACAATTTATGCACAAACGAGAAAATACATCACTAAAGAGAAGTGAATTTCTGCCCTTAAAAAGTCTCTGCAATGCTGAAAATGCAATCTCTTGAAATTAATCTCCCAAGATTCTAGGGAAAAGACAATACAATTAGAGACATTAACTAGAGGGTGTAAAGCACTTTCTTAAAGTCTAAAAAGGCTTTATGCTGTTATAACCTTACCTTTCTAGACTGATCCATGGTCATAAATGATGGAATCATAGACTTCCTTAGAGAATACTTGTCATGCCACAGCCTGTCTGTTTTCACCACTGGATCAGAAGCAACAAAAAACTAAAGAGAAATATTTCAGACATTTGAACATCTCACACATTAAAGTCATGATACATTTCATTCAAACCCAGAAAAGGATGAAATCTACGTGCTGCAGTGTTGCTTAGATAATGTGGCACTATGCAATGGTTGTCACAAAAGAAACAGTAGAGAAAATTAAAGAAAATTTTTCAGAAAATTACAGGCATGGGATCTATTATCCAGATATTAGATATCTGGAAAGCTCTAAATCACAGTAATGTCACCTCCCATAGAATCCATTATAAATTCTAATTGTTTTACATGATTTCTTTTTTCTCTGTAATAATAAAGCAGTAGCTTGTTGCAGTAACTAATCTGCATACATCCATATTTGTAGAAAAAAACAATCCTACTGACTTTATTTATTTATTTATTTTTTAAACTCCAGGTTTAAATCCAATACATCCAATACAAAACTGTTACCAGTTAGTTGCATACATGCAAATGCAGTCTTCATAAGCCATATAAATTAACCACTGATTAAATGTCAATTTGCATTGATATTGTGTTATATAACTGAGCTGGCAAGTCTTCTCTTGTTGTTTACACAGGTTTGCCTGAAGAAGCACCCAAAGAAAAGGGAAGTGTTTTAGATATAAAAAACACTGGGCAAATTTGCCCATAAATCATAGAAACAATCTAGTCAATGGCTTTCTCAAGCCACCTGCAGGTTGAACAGTGAAAGCAAAATGACATTGGATGCCATAGGTTACTGCTGAGGTTCAGATTTTCTCAGTGTTTATAAATGAGCCTTTTATACATCTGCTTAAAGGAATAGTAACATCAAAAATATGAAGTGTATTAAAGTAATAAAAATATAATGCAGTGTTGCCCTGCACTGGTAAAACTGGTTTGTTTGCTTCAGAAACACTACTATTGTTCATATAAACAAGCTGCTGTGTAGCAATGGGGGCAGCCATTCAAAGGAGAAAAGGCTCAGGTTACACAGCAGATCGCAGATAAGCTCTGTAGAAAATAACTAAAATGGTGTTATCTGTTATCCACTATTTCACCTGTGCCATATAGCCTTTTTTCAATTTCCGCCTTTGATACACAGCAGCTTGTTTATATGAAATATAGTAGTGTTTTGAAGAAAATAGGTCAATTTGATCAGTGCAAGGCAACAGTACATGATATTTGCATTACTGTTCCTTTAATGGAGGAGTAACTTACAGAAACAGTTGCTATCATCTACTAAAAGGCATTTGCATTATAAGAATATCACACACACATGTTCACTTCTCAATAATCAAAAGCATCTATAACACTATATGGAAAACTTTTAGAATTATTGGAATTGGTTTCCACAGATTTAAGTGGAACTACTTTACTGGCCTGTACATAGCCCTGACCTCAACCCAAATGAACACCTATTGATTGAAATGAAATGCCATTTTCAAGGCAGGACTACCAACACCAATATATTGGGAAGCCTTGCCGGAAATGTAGGTTCTTATAGGAACACATGGAAGGTCAACATCATATTCAAAAAAGGTTGGGTATGAAATATTTCACAGCCAGATATTCACATTCTTTTGATCAAATTGAAGACATTTGGAAGGAAACTAACTGCAAGGTAAAAATGATGTTATTCAAGAGAAAGCAAACAAAATGTATAGTAAGTGGAATGTGAAAAAGCTCACATGCACGGTACTGGAACAGAAATAAAATGAAGTATGTGCAGAAATAAACAATGTTCAATCATTAGAGAAATAAAAAAAATAAAGAAGAAACAAAGGTCATTATTGGCTGATGTACCAATGCATTTCCTGTTCAAGGCTTTGTGATTGTCATAATACTATGCTGGAAAAGCGAGAAGCAGCATAGCTAATTGTACATTGATTTCTCATTAATTATTGGATAAATGCCACGGTCAGGCAAGTGGAAAATAAACAGCAGTTTTATATTTTTTTAGAGAGCATTGCCTACAACAAATTGGCCTTACTTCTCGACATGTAAATTTGGGAGGATTCTACGCCCAAAGAGTTCTATGCCCAAAAGTGCTTTTTTTTTTTTTTTTTAAAAAAAAAAAATTTTATGAGGTCTGTCTAGGGAGCAGACATTATAATACTTATATAATATTATAACATTGGCATGTAAGTAAAACTACAATCTACATAAAGGGAGGATTAATAATATAATGTATTTAAAACTATATAGAGTCTACTGTAAAAGTGCATGCAGGGCTCTTGGTCACATATCTGCTTGTTCACTAAATACAAATGTTTCTTTGCTACAACCTTATTCTATATAAAAAATATTTTCATCAAATAGCTAAAAGCCATGAATATATTTTCTATTTTTTTTTGTTGTAAACAGCTTAGTAGTGAGAGCCATACAGCCCTGCTGGAATTTGAAGGGCAGCCCCTATGGCCGTGAAGAAGCTTATTTGTGTATATAAAAAAAAACAAAAAAAACAACATTAGAAAAGCGTGTTCCCGTATGCATTCATCTCAGGGTCAGCAAGGTACCTCTGGTAAACTGACTGACTACTGCTGTTGGCAACACAGTTGCAGAAAAAAAAATTCTTCTTCCAGCATTAGAAAGGCTAAATACTTTGGTTTACAAAATATATGTGTATAAAATAACAGAAGTAGGAATTTGAAGGCTTACAGCTGAGATTTCCAAGTGATTAGCTAGTTTGGAAGCAATATTGAAGGAGGGCACCTGTGTGCTGGTGATTTATTATTTGGTATCCTAGGTTATCATAGGATAATGTTTTAGACAAAGTTAAAAAAAAATCCTGAGTTTTTAAATGAGGAAAAGGTGGCCCTGACTATAAAGGAGGAAAGATATTTAGTCCATATGGAGAGCCAAAGCTCATCAATCAAACAAATGGAACTTAGATGTATAGTGCTTATGACAGACTGGTGAATAGTGATTTTACTAAATGTAAAGGGTCTTCAGTTGATCTAGAATTGCTGGATCACTCAAGTGTATTTAATTTGTCAACTTTTACAATTAACTATTACTATTAATACTAATGAAAGGATAAAAATCAGTGTAACTTGGCATACAAAGTAATTGAAAAGAATGTATTAAAATTGGCATTGCACACTACAAAGGAGTTTAGCAAAAATATTATTAATGTGTACCTCATGGTAAGTGTCCTCCAATTCTCCATCATATATCCAGCGGTAAAGGAAGTTAAGGATGGGATGGGCAACTAATCCAAGGATGTGTTGCACCAATGAGCGCATATATGGATCGCCTGTTTTCGTATAGGCATGCACAGCTGATGCTAATTCACCTCCTTTCCTTCCTGAAATATACATTTAATTTTTTTTATTTAAATGGCATCTGTAACCGCATATATCCAGAAAAAAACAAATAGAGACAGAGGTGAGATGCTTGCACAGAAGAACATAATATGGAAACATCAAAAATGTATCAAAGAAACTGCCAATATATAATAAAAACACTTTAGAAAATGAAGGAAAAAAAATTAGGGATGCCCTGAATCCACTATTTTGGATTCGGCCGAACCCCCGAATCCTTTGCAAAAGATTCAGCCCGAATACCAAACCAAATTCTAATTTGCAAATTAGGGGTGGGAAGGGGAAAACATTTTTTACTTCCTCGTTTTGTGACAAAACATCACGATTTCCCTTGCCGCCCCTAATTTCAATATGCAAATTAGGATTCGGATTTGGTTCGGCCAGGCAGAAGGATTCGGCCGAATCCTGCTGAAAAAGGCCGAATCCGGAACCGAATCCTGGATTCGGTGCATCCCTAATAAAAATAGGGTAAAGTACATATTTTTTACCCTCTATGAAACTGCATTGTTTACTGTTCCTACATGGCAGAGAAATCTCTTCTGGTGCAGTGAGCCAAAAGTGCAATGGCACAGAAGAAGGTGGTCTATCTGAATGCTGTATACATAACACTTTGACCTCCTCTGACCTCTATTAAAAGCATATGCTTCCACATGAGGTTTGTTTGCAAACATACCAATTACAAAGAGGTACATAGAGAAAATTGATATGTTATAGGATTTTTACTTTTGATTAAAATGAGGCTATTTCTATCACAACATAAGTTATTTTGATGAAGGAGTACAAATAATGTGGGTGACGTTATTCTGCTGATTTACCTGCCTGAAGAAAACAGATTAGTAGCACGTCAAGTGCCCAATTGTAATAAAGACTTTCAACTGCAATAACATGCAGACAAAATACTACCTAGAGATGACAGGCATTTCTTTATCAGTAGGAATGGATATACAATATACAATTTTGGAAGAAAGAAAGAAAAAAGGACAAAAGAACTGCAGCACTAAAACTAGCCAATTACAAATTCTGTAGTTATCTTAGGCGTGAGACATGTCTGTAAGGGTAGTCGATAAAACGCTTTAGTGTTTCTTGCTGTAAAATGATATGGTAACAGTCCAAAAACATTTGCAAATCTGTACCTAGGACAATGGTGGCTTAAGATTTAATTATTTTTAAGACTTATAGCCTTTTTCAGCTCACTATAAAGCATCTGAAATTGACCCCGTTTCCTTCCAGCAAATTGAATATGCTATATATATATATATATATATATATATATATATATATATATATATATATATATATATATATATATATATATATATATTTTTTTTTTTTTTTTTATTTTTTTTTTTCTTTTTTTTTTTTTTTTAAAACAAATGAAAATTTAGGGGGTTATGTATTAAAGTCTGAATGCCAAAGACTCGAAAAATTTTAGTTTTTTACTATAAAAACTGAATTTTTTGTGGAAAATATAAACTTGAATTTTTTGAGATTTATTATACCCGAGGATGCAAAAAGTCCAAATCTGAATATCTGCCATCTCAGACCTGATAAGGTTGTATATAAGTCAGTAGGAGAGGTCCCTATCCTTTTTGAAAGTTTCTGTGGTCTGAGCTAAAATTAGCCTAAAAATGAAACTATTTCTGAATTTTCATGCAAAAATCCGAAAAATTTAGGCTTTTCGGGAAAAAGCCACAAAAAAATCGTAAGATTCTGGTTTTTGCTCGATTTTATCCCCGATCTGATTACATCGTGCTTTTTTAGTAAGGAAAAAGGTCCAATTGTGGATTCTAATTTGGTCAGACTTTTTTTTATTTAAATACGGATTTTGATAAATAAGGACCTTAATGTTACCTATTTGAAGTAAATATGGTGTAATTACTGGATTTTTCATATTTTAATAATAATACAGGAGCAGTTATATAATTCACATTGATAAATGAATACAACATATCAAATGGAGTTCAAAAGCATAAGAAGTAGACAGATTGAGCAATAGGTCAAAAGTCATTGTTCTCCCAGCATTCTGCATACATAGATATGTATGTCTGTGTGCCAAATTGTGAAGCACTATTTATTAATCCAGAGAATGCATTTCTGCCGCTCTAGACTGCATTTCTGCCGCTCTAGACTGCAATCTTACTATCACTTCAACTGAACCTTGTCATTGTGCATAGTAATACTAGGTATGTGCTTGCCAAAAGGAACCCATGATTTAATGGGGTTCACCTTTGCATAAACTTTTAGTAGGATATAGAGAGTGACATTCTGAGACAATTTGCAATGGGTTTTCATTTTTTATTATTTGTGTCATTATTTAACTTTTTATTAAACAGCTCTCCAGTTTGCAATGTGGTTGCTAGGGTCCAAATATTCTTATTTTATAGTACACTAGCAGCTCCTTTCTTGTTCTATTTCTACACAAAACATTTTTGCGAATTATAATATTCAAAAGAGAAATAAAGCCTAAAAATAATGAAAGAAATGCTGTATCCCATGTACTCTTTTTGACAAGAACCATCCATACCTTAAAAATTGTCCACAGCAGACTAGATGCTGGGTAGGGTGTAGGGCTGTAGAGCAGCTAATTATAGGATAGTGGAAATTCATCAAAACCTTAGCAGAAAACTAAAGATACATATGTCAAATAAGTTAACCGATGTCAAGAAAGTTGACTGCAACAAGATTAATGAATCTGTTTTATAATAAGACTTTCTGTACAAATATTATGCTATAACTATTTAATTATGAGTTTGTCAACATTTTTTTCCTGCTGTAAACACATGCTGAGTGTGGCTACACCTACTCTGGCTGCAATTAGCAATCAACTACAAACAATGTGCTTGGTTGGGATAAGAAAGCAGACTACTATTAGCAACTCATAAAAAAAAAAAAGGAAAAAAAACAATAACGTAAAAAATTAAGCGTCCAATACAGTTTTGGGTTATGCACCATCATATCCATAATATTTAATTAGCGTTTGTATTGAGATTAAAAGGCAAGATGGAACAGGGTTTTTTTTTTTTACATATTTAGCTTTCTCTCACCTTGACAATGGTCCACTAGTGCTGCAAGTGTCTTCAGTCTAATTTTGGGGTCAAATGTCCAGACCAAAAGTCGTCGGAGAGTTAAACTGCTTTCCACTCCCAAATTCACACCTTGATCATCTTCAACCTGTAACTAATTTAAACAGAAAAAGCATTTGCTTGTTGAAGTAAATATCAAGCTGTGAAATGGTCCTCGAAGGATCAGTTGCAGCAGTGTATTATCAGGATTTATAATTTCCACTCGAGTGGATACATTAGCCTTAAGCAGATAAACAAGGATATATCTATTGATTTTCACTAGCCATAAAGTGTAGGGGTTGTCTCTGGATTGCTTGGCCACATCCCTTTCTTCTGGCCAAGCTACCAGTGAGAGACAATGGCTTGAAAAAACATTTCCACTACAAAAAATGAATTGGTAAAGCACAGAAGACATACTGACACAAAGATATGATTTATACTCATATTAGTGCCATTATCAGGACACAATTGTTTATTGATAAACTGTAATAAAGGAGAAATCAGCCTGATGCTTCTCAAATATGTGCTCTGTTGAGAAATCTGCAGACAAAGTAGTATGGCCACAGTGCTCTCTTAAACATTGGAAATGAAATGGCATTGCTGTACAGTGGTGTGAAAAACTATTGGCCCCCTTCCTGATTTCTTATTCTTTTGCATGTTTGTCACAATTAAATGTTTCTGCTCATCAAAAACCGTTAACTATTAGTCAAAGATAACATAATTGAAAACAAAATGCAGTTTTTAAATGAAGGTTTACGTTATTAAGGGAGAAAAAAAACTCCAAATCTACATGGGCCTGTGTGAAAAAGTGATTGCCCCCCCCTTGTTAAAAAATAACTTAACTGTGGTTTATCACACCTAAGTTAAATTTCAAAGGTTATAAAGCCATTTCTAAAGCTTTGGGACTCCAGCGAACCACAGCGAGAGCATTATCCACAAATGGCAAAAACATGGAACAGTGGTGAACCTTCCCAGGAGTGGCCGGCCGACCAAAATTACCCCAAGAGCGCAGAGACAACTCATCCGAGAGGCCACAAAAGACCCCAGGACAACATCTAAAGAACTGCAGGCCTCACTTGCCTCAATTAAGGTCAGTGTTCACGACTCCACCATAAGAAAGAGACTGGGCAAAAACGGCCTGCATGGCAGATTTCCAAGGCGCAAACCACTTTTAAGCAAAAAGAACATTAAGGCTCGTCTCAATTTTGCTAAAAAACATCTCAATGATTGCCAAGACTTTTGGGAAAATACCTTGTGGACCGACGAGACAAAAGTTGAACTTTTTGGAAGGCGCGCGTCAAGTTACATCTGGCGTAAAAGTAACACAGCATTTCAGAAAAAGAACATCATACCAACAGTAAAATATGGTGGTGGTAGTGTGATGGTCTGGGGTTGTTTTGCTGCTTCAGGACCTGGAAGACTTGCTGTGATAGATGGAACCATGAATTCTACTGTCTAACAAAAAATCCTGAAGGAGAATGTCCGGCCATCTGTTCGTCAACTCAAGCTGAAGCTATCTTGGGTGCTGCAGCAGGACAATGACCCAAAACACAACAGCAAATCCACCTCTGAATGGCTGAAGAAAAACAAAATGAAGACTTTGGAGTGGCCGAGTCAAAGTCCTGACCTGAATCCTATTGAGATGTTGTGGCATGACCTTAAAAATGCGGTTCATGCTAGAAAACCCTCAAATAAAGCTGAATTACAACAATTCTGCAAAGATGAGTGGGCCAAAATTCCTCCAGAGCGCTGTAAAAGACTCGTTGCAAGTTATCGCAAACGCTTGATTGCAGTTATTGCTGCTAAGGGTGGCCCAACCAGTTATTAGGTTCAGGGGGCAATTACTTTTTCACACAGGTTTGGATTTTTTTTCTCCCTAAATAATAAAAGCCCTCATTTAAAAACTGCATTTTGTGTTTACTTGTGTTATCTTTGACTAATAGTTAAATGTGTTTGATGATCAGAAACATTTTGAGTGACAAACATGCAAAAGAATAAGAAATCAGGAAGGGGGCAAATAGTTTTTCACACCACTGTATTTGCAATGAGAATTTTCAAGGCAAGCTCTGTTATTTGTTGAGGTGTCTATAAATGAAAACAAATGTAAAACGTATGTTTGCAGCAATGTTCCCAGGAGACATTTTGTTTTCATCATTTTCAGAGATAATTTGCAAATAAAAGATGGTTGGTTATATTTTACCTGAGAATGCAAAACTGAAAGGAGACGGTAGTATTCTTTGAGCTCCTGATGTAATGCGGCACAGAAACTCTGGAAAAACAAAATTGACCAAAATGTTCATGACATTTATTTTTAGAGCCATTTGCATTCACTAAACGGCACAATGCCAAATTCACTGCAATGATGCAAGGCAGAAATATTGACCGATAATACACACATTTTGTGTGTGTTTAAAGAAATGCAGCAGGGATTTAAAAAAATCTATAAGTGCTTACAATTTAATGCATATATCTTCAGAATCAAAGGAGACTTGATGTCTTGATTTAAGACACTAAAAATAATAAAAGCACAAACTGTAAATCTACAGCAATACTTGTTAGCCACAAAGATTATACTTGGGGGCTTTTTTTTTTTTTTGTTAATTTCCTTGCATCATCAATCAGCTGCTGTCAGACTAAGTTCCCAGCATTTGAACAGCTTTACAAAGTACCTCAGTACTAGGAGTTGTAGTTCAACTGGAAGTGTTGCAAGCTGCACATTGCTGCGATACATTGGAGATATTTTAGATTGTAAATTTTAGTAAAATGAACAATAAACAAAATATTGATATTTACTTGCATGGAAAGTAAGTAATGTAACTACATTTCCCAAAAAGGCACACAATATCATTCTCACTCCGAAAAAAATTGCAAGATTCGTATTTTCTCTCAATTTTTTCATGTTTCTCCCTGATCCGATTAAATGGTGCTTTTTTTTTTAAAAAAGAAATAGCTCTAATCGTGGATTCTAGTTTGATCTGAATTTTCTTTATTTAAATAGTCAGATGAACAAAGCCCCCCTTGTCTGCATCAGCAGCTGCTTTTGAAGCGTCATCAGGCTGAAAATGCACTCCAGTGCTGGTAATAGCTCTGATCCAGATAAATTCAAAGTAGTAATTTTGATATCAAAAAACAGAGTCATAACTAATATCAGAGTATCATCTTTGCATGTATAGATATGACTGGGATCTGGCACATTATTTGCTTGGACAAATACGTTTTCTGAATGCAGCAGCGCCCCCTAGTAGCTGCCCATAAACAAAAAGCTTTAGTTGTATATTCAAAATGTAAGTGTAAGCAACATTCCACCCACATGTATACATATACAAAAAAATAGACCATAGGTCTCATGTAGTGACACTGAGCTACAGTAAACTACATACCTGACCAACAAGACCAAACGCACGATCCAGGCTCCTCTGGTCTGTGTATTTTTTAATTTTATTGTGAAGCCATCCAAGTTCTGCAAGTTTGCTGGTAATATCTTTCAGGGATTTTGATACAGCTACCTAAAATCATAAATACAGTGGTGTGGTACATGCTTTACAACTACATTATCAAAAACACATTTTACTAAAACCCGTCAGTCATGTACAAACTAACAAAATACTTTAAATATCTAAATGTTATCATCCATGGGCTTTGTGTTAAACTACTGACGCTATGGGGCTGATTTACGAAGGTTCGAATGGTAAATTCAAATTTTGTAATTTACTTTGGACAAAACTCACAAATTTTAATCCACCAACTCGAATGTGAATATGAGATTTATCACACCTCGACCCTGGAAACAGTTCTATTCTACATCTTCATATAGAAGTCAATGGCAGCAGTCCCTTGAACTATTTGAAGATGTTAATAGTAGTGATGAGCCAAATTTTGGACAAGTTTTGCTTTGAAAATTATGCCCATAGACCCAATGGTAGAAAAAAAATGTTGTGCGTTGGATGAAAATTCGATTCCAATTCGATTTTTCAGGGAGGGACTAGTCGATTGAATTTTAGACTTTCTAATTTTTTCATAAATAACACTATTCGAATTGTGACTATTAGAGTTTAATAAAATGCATATTACTCTAAAATTCGACCTTCTGATAAATAATAGCACCCTATATCAGGTCTCTTGTACTTTGCAAACCAAAAGATGACTAAGTATTCAAGGTCTATTATCAAAAACTAAAGCTATTTTGTTTTTAATAAGGAAATCCGTACACTGTAAACCGTAAAAAAACATTAGATAACTGACTCTTTCCATGGGAATGTGACCAAATATGTGCCTTCTACGCAAGACAAGAGTGAGCATCATGTAGAGGCAGAAATGTAAAGCTGTGTGTGCATTGTAAACAAGTTGTTTTCAGCTAACAGGCTACAGTTGAGCAGTCATTAATTCTGACAGCTTGTGCTTTATTTAGTAAGGTAGCAGCCAATAGCAATGAATTTTCCCAGGAGATCAGTACATATCAGGTACTAGCCTGTAACAACATTGTCACTTGTAGAGTTTGCCATCACTTGTGATGTTACAGCCAGGGCAGCCATCAGGGGGGGATAGGGGGGGAGAGTTGTAGGGGGCCCTGAGGGTAAGGGGGGCCCTGCCACGCCACACTTACTTGATTAACCGGGCCCCCCATCTTTCTGAGAGCTGCTGACTTTGGGAAGGCATGGACGTTTAAGGGGCCCTGGCCACCAATTTTCTTATAATGTGGGGGTGGGGGCCCTGGCCACCACTTTTGGCCATCAATTTTTTTTCTCATGTGGAGTCCTAGCCACCAATATTTTTTAATGGGGGGGGGGGCCCTGGCCACAAATGTTTTTTTATGGGGGGCCCTGACAACCAATATCTTTTTATTTTTATTAACATGTGGGAACCCTAGCCACCAATATTTTTTTTATTTTTTTACTGTGTGGTGGGGTGCAGACCTGTGGGGTGGGGAGGGCGGACCTGTAAGTGGGGCTTGTGGTGGGCGCAGCTCAGGGGGCCCAGGAAATTTTGTCGTATGGGGCCCTGTGATTTCTGATGGCGGTCCTGGTTACAGCAAGTTACTCAACTGACAATACTCCTAAAAAAATAAATCTGAGGCTCCTGTTAAACAAAAAAAAACCCCTAAAACAATGCTAAAACGACTACAACTACAAAACAGAACATTTTCCTGCATTTATGTACAGTAAAACCTTATTTACACAAAATACTATTAATAATAATTCAAACAACTATTTTGCCTTTGAAAATAAATTGGGATAGTTGTTATTCTGAAAGCCAGAATGGAATGGTGTGTTATCTCACTGCTTTATTGAGCAGCATGAGCAAAATTTCTGCACATTCTGTTGGGAGTCAGAGTCGCCCACCCTTGCTTTTGGCCCTTATTTAGCAGTTAAAACAAGTCAACTTCCCCTATAAAACATATGTGAGTTTATGTTGAGAAAGCAAAGAGACATCAGAAGCAAATTACTCCTCAGTGCTGCAGTTTGAAGGTGTTTCAAGGTTATGTTGGTCGATGATAATGGTTGACTATAATGTATAGCAAAGATTTAAAAGCTAAGTATCACTGCCAATCTTTTCCCACTGACAGACATGCCATGATCACTGAGTGTGTGTATATATAGATGCTGGGTTTCATTTGGAGGGGTTGAACTTGATGAACTTTGGTATTTTTTTCAACCCAATTTAACTATGTAACTATGAGCACTGGGCATTCACATTACACAAAATGTAACCTGGTTGGTTAGAAGTGATAACATTTCTTTCAGTTTACAAAAAATGATATGTCTAGTAAATCACTGAACACTAGTCTCAATATTTTGTCAGTAGTGTCATTGCTCCTAAATGAAGATCAAAAGCAAATAAAACAGTTTTTAAAGGAAGGTCTATCAACATAAGGGAACATTTTATTTACAGTAAGTTATCTTAACTAACTTAAAGGAGAATTCAACCCCCCCCACTAATAAAACCCCCTACTCTACATAGTCCCCCCTCCATGCCCCCCCCCCGCACAGGTGATAACACCTGTAAGTGCCCCATATCCTTTAATTACCTCTCGTTGCAGAGTCAGCGTAGCGGAGCTCACGGGTGCCATCTTCAGCTCTTAAAGGAACAGTAACACCAAAAACTTAGTGTTTTAAAGTAATGAAAATATCCTGTAGTGTTGCCCTGCACTGGTAAAACGGATGTGCTTGCTTCAGAAACACAACTATAGTTCATATAAACATGCTGCTGTGTAGCAATGGCGGAAATTGAAAAACGGCTAAATGGCACAGGATAAATAATGGATAACAGATAACACCATTCGACAGACAGAGCTTATCTGCTGTCTGCTGTGTAACTTGAGCCTTTTCTCCTTTGAATGGCTGCCCCCATGTCTACACAGCAGCTTATTTATATAAACAATAGTAATGTTTCTGAAGCAAACAGCAGTTTTACTAGTGCAGGGCAATACTGCATTATATTTTTATTACTTTTAAACAATTTAATTTTTTGATGTTACTGGTCCTTTAAGAAAGTGAGCGCCATATTGGCATATGTGCAGTTGGAGCAGCCTTCCAGTTAGTCACAACTGCGTTTGTGCCGAAAGTGATGGAAATTGCAGAAGGGAAGGAAGAAGAACCAAAGAATACCAAAGAGCTGGAAGATAGCACCCGTGAGCTTCGCTGCGCTGAATCTGCAACGAGAGGTAACTAAAGGATTAGGGGCAGTTAAAGATGACATCACCTGTGCGGGGGGGGGGGGGAGCAGGGAGGAGGGACTACATAGGGTAGGGGAAAATGGGTTTTATTAGTGGGGGGTAGAATTCTTCTTTAAGTACTTGGTAAGTGTCATAAAGAGTGTTTTTGGTTACACTTTGTCTTCGGTGCATCATCTTAAAACGTGGTCACCTTAAAGGACAAGTCAACCAGTACGGGGAAAAACCCCTCCCCTGTGTAGCCCCCCCCCCCGGGCAAATGCCCCTAACTTGATACTTACCCCTCCTTCCAGGTCCTCTGCTGCTGAGTTCACGGGCACCATTTTCTCCCGAGCGCTCTTCTTCCTGCTTTGACCGGCATTTTTTGGCGTATACGCAGTACGAGGCATTTACCAATAAGGATCTTCAGTGGATGCGAAAAAAAGAGTGGAAACTTCGTGACTTTCGGGCGCATGCGCAGTAGCTCTGTATCGACAAATGCCTCCAACTGCGCATGCACCCTAAAGTTGCAAAGTTTACGATCTTTTTTCGGATACCGGATTTCGTAGTGTGCATGCGCCAAAAAAATCCGGTCAACTCAGGAAGAAGATCGCTCGGGAGAAGATGGCGCCTGTGAACTCCACAGCAAAGGACTTGGAAGGAGGGGTAAGTAACAAGTTAGGGGCATTTGCCCAGGGGGCAGGTAGGCAAGGGGGGAGGAGGGCCTACACAAGGGAGGGTTTTTTCCCCCCATACAGGTTGACTTCTCTGTTAAATCGTCAAAATTTGGAAGGAATGTCCTTTCCTGGTGAGGTTAAACTAACTTCTGGTGTAAATTATTTGGACTTCGACTGAAATATTTATTGAATTTTGTGTATTGGTTCTTACATTTCTTTATCCATAAAATCCAGTTGTAGTCAGGATATTAGTGAATAATTTACATTAATATACTTACAGTAATACCAGTGCACAACTCATTTTTTTTTACCTTGCCATCTACTTTGTAGCAGTTTTCAGAATTGCACATTTTAACGAATTTCCCATCAATTCCCTGGAAAACGTACAAAAGGTCTCTCACTAAAGATGTTTCTGTTATTTCAACAGATCCTAAAACAAAGAGAAAACGTATAAATTTGGGCTTATTGCTGGAAGAATGCATTTGCTCTAAAAACTATGCAAAATATGACTGTGGATCTATATACTTGGAATGGAATTAAAGGGGTGGTTCACCTGTAAGTAAACTTAGTTTTTTATAGAATCCTAATTCTAAGCAACTTTTCAAATGGCCTCTATTTTTTTATTATGTTTGAATTATTTGCAGCCTTCTTCTGACTGTCTCCAGCATATAAATAAGGGTCACTGACACCCTATAAAAACAAATGCTCTGTAAGGCTACAAATTTATAGTTATTGCTACATTTCATTACTCATTTTTCTGTTCAGGGCCCCTCCTATTCATATTCAACCTCTAATTCAAATCATGGGTGCTAGGGTAGTTTGGACCTAAGCAACCAGATTGCTGAAATTTCAAACTGAAGAGCTGCTGAATAAAAAGCAGAATTCCACACTCTATTTCATACAAACAGTTAATTTATAGGTGAACAACCCCTTTCATACAATCTGATTGAATTAATATATTCAGTGTTCACAAAGATGGCAGCATAGCTCACAGGAGAAAAACGATTGAATGAATGTGATAACTATGTGTTCCTATATATTTTGGTTTCACTTCTCTGTCCCCAGTACAACTGAAACTCATTAAGAAAGACATTGTACTGGTGGAGATTTTCATTTGACAATTATGTCCAACTGGATCATCAGTGTAAGATTCTTTTCTCAATTTTTAAAGCCTAAACCACTAGAGTAACAAGCAAGAAAACAGAGCTGCTTTTATTTTCTGACCACTTGAGTCTCCTTCTCTTCTAGTCCTTGGCACATTTCGGGATACTGAATTGGGAAGGCCTTTGGTGGTAGTGCTTTGCTGTGATGGCTGCTGACCAGCTGCTAAAGTCCAAGCAAGGCGAGACCCTAACTGCTGGCGAAGTGCATCTCCCATGTTCGGAGTTTGATTGGATTGTCTGAAAGAAAACACCACATCAGACTTATTACTACATAACTGAAGAAGGTGTAAAAGTGATTATCATCTTTGTTACCCAACAGTTATCACCTTTACACCACTTTTGTTATGCTTCATATGTAAAATTTTACCCATTAACTTTTTCAACTGGTCAACACAGTACAAAAAAAAAAAAACTTTACCTGGAACCATAACTTATTTTGCAATCCAAGATTACATTTCAATAGGATATAAAAAATACAAAATATTGCACAACAGTTCTGTGTTTTAAACTAGGGATGCAACCAAATGCACTATATTGGGATTTGGCCGAACCCCAGATTCCTTTGTGAAAGAAACGGCAGAATATCGAACAAATCCAAATACGAATTTGCATATGTAAATCAGGGACAGGGAGGGAAAAAAAAAAGAGAGAACTGTGAGCACAGCAGACTCAGTTAAGACATACACGAGGATTTGGCCAAATCCCAATCCTGGATTCGGTGCATACCTATTTTAAACGGATTACATTATTCTTTCTTCCTATTCATTCATGATCTCTCTCTCTCTCTCAATCTATTTAATATACAGTGGTGTGCAAAACTATTTGCCCCCTTCCTGATTTCTTATTCTTTTGCATGTTTGTCACACAAAATGTTTCTGATCATGAACTATTTTCTACCCTTTCCAGGATTTGCTTGTGTTTTATTTATTCCCGGCAGTGGGAAAGTTAGGAAAGCGTTAGTTTAAGCCAGGGATCCCCAACCTTTAGAACCCGTGAGCAACATTCAGAAGTAAAAGGAGTGGAGAGCAACACAAGCATGAAAAATGTTCTTGGGGTGCCAAATAAGGGTTGTGATTGGCCAATTAGTAGCCCCTACAGTGGTGTGCAAAACTATTTGCCCCCTTCCTGATTTCTTATTCTTTTGCATGTCACACAAAATGTTTCTGATCATCAAACACATTTAACTATTAGTCAAAGATAACACAAGTAAACACAAAATGCAGTTTTTAAATGAGGGTTTTTATTATTTAGGGAGAAAAGAAATCCAAATCTACATTTTCATGTGTGAAAAAGTAATTGCCCCCTGAACCTAATAACTGGTTGGGCCACCCTTAGCAGCAATAACTGCAATCAAGCGTTTGCGATAACTTGCAACGAGTCTTTTACAGCGCTCTGGAGGAATTTTGGCCCACTCATCTTTGCAGAATTGTTGTAATTCAGTTTTATTTGAGGGTTTTCTAGCATGAACCGCCTTTTTAAGGTCATGCCACAACATCTCAATAGGATTCAGGTCAGAACTTTGACTAGGCCACTCCAAAGTCTTCATTTCATTTCTTCACATGTTTTTCTTCAGCCATTCAGAGGTGGATTTGCTGGTGTGTTTTGGGTCATTGTCCTGCTGCAGCACCCAAGATCGATTCAGCTTGAGTTGACGAACAGATGGCCGGGCATTCTCCTTCAGGATTTTTTGGTAGACAGTAGAATTCATGGTTCCATCTATCACAGCAAGTCTTACAGGTCCTGAAGCAGCAAAACAAGCCCAGACCATCACACTACTACCACCATATTTTACTGTTGGTATGATGTTCTTTTTCTGAAATGCTGTGTTACTTTTACGCCAGATGTAACGGGACGCGCACCTTCCAAAAAGTTCAACTTTTGTCTCGTCGGTCCACAAGGTATTTTCCCAAAAGTCTTGGCAATCATTGAGATGTTTTTTAGCAAAATTGAGACGAGCCTTAATGTTCTTTTTGCTTAAAAGTGGTTTGCGCCTTGGAAATCTGCCATGCAGGCCGTTTTTGCCCAGTCTCTTTCTTATGGTGGTCGTGAACACTGACCTTAATTGAGGCAAGTGAGGCCTGCAGTTCTTTAGATGTTGTCCTGGGGTCTTTTGTGGCCTCTCGGATTAGTTGTCTCTGCGCTCTTGGGGTAATTTTGGTCGGCCGGCCACTCCTGGGAAGGTTCACCACTGTTTTTGCCATTTGTGGATAATGGCTCTCACAGTGGTTCGCTGGAGTCCCAAAGCTTTAGAAATGGCTTTATAACCTTTGAAATTGAACTCAGGTGTGATAAACCACAGTTAAGTTATTTTTTAACAAGGGGGGCAATCACTTTTTCACACAGGCCCATGTAGATTTGGAGTTTTTTTTCTCCCTTAATAACGTAAACCTTCATTTAAAAACTGCATTTTGTGTTCAATTATGTTATCTTTGACTAATAGTTAACGGTTTTTGATGAGCAGAAACATTTAAGTGTGACAAACATGCAAAAGAATAAGAAATCAGGAAGGGGGCAAATAGTTTTGCACACCACTGTATAATCTTTAATGATTTAATGATTTTAGAAAATATGCAAATCTGAGTAAGGGACTGTTATATATTGGATATTGATTTTGCAGTAAAGTAGATCCAATGGTTTATTATTTCAAGCCTGCCCTGCTAGGAAACCATCTTCTTTTAACAACAACCTCATCCTTAAACGGGGATGTAAAGGCAAAAAGATAAAAAATAGCGGAATATCTGTTATCTGCAGTCATGACCTGCAACAACCTGCTTTACTTCGCAGTTTTCCCTCCATTTGAGGGGGTGGGGTTTGATTAGTTGCACCTGAACAGACTGTATAAATAGAACCCCTGGGACTCCAGTGAGTCTGTTTGAATCAGGCTGCTGACAGGTTTAAAGCAACTTAAAGCAAACAAATCATCTGAAAAGGATAAGTATTTCTTAACTGCTTTTTTATATTAAGGTTTATATTTAACTACTGTGGTTTAATTTTTTTTTTTTTTAAAAGGTTTTTTTTTTTCTGTCTTGGGTGCTAAACAGCAAAGTTTGGTGTGCTAGTGTGCTTACAGCAAGTTTGTCACAACCTGCTTTACTTTGCAGTTTTCCCTCCGTTTGAGGGGGTGGGGTTTGATTAGTTGCACCTGAACAGACTGTATAAATAGAACCCCTGGGACTCCAGTGGAGCTTGCTCTAGTGTTAGCTTCTCTTAAGTGTTTGATCCTTAAGTGGGGGATCTGTAAGTGGAGTTACAAACACCGAAGTTAAGTGGGGGATCTGTAAGTGGAGTTACAAACACCGGAGTTAAGTGGGGGATCTGTAAGTGGAGTTACAAACACCGGAGTTAAGTGGGGGTTCTGTAAGTGGAGTTACACACACCGGAGTTGAAAACTAAAGGAGGTTCAAACTAGGTCAAAAGTTTTGTTCTAAACCCTCATTTTTATTTTATATATTTATTTATATGTTTTCCTGTTTTGATCTGTAACTGGGATAATGAGTGCTAGCAAGATTGAAGGTCTGACTCAGTGCACAGTCTGCCATATGTATGCAGATTTGGAACAAGAGATCCAAAATGCTTACCTCTGTGGTGGTTGTGAGCAAATTGCCACTTTGGAGGCTCAAGTTAGAGCACTAGAGCAACAAATTGCAACACTGCGGTCGATTGACAATCTTGAAAGGAGTCTTATGGAAACTAAGCAGGACCTAGCGGGGTCAGATAGTTTGGGGGGAACAGAACAGCAGCAGGATGTTGAGGCAGCTAGCTGGGTGACAGTTAGAAAATCTAAGGTGGGCAAAAGGAAAATGGAGGCTGATCCGGAGATTATACATCGCAACAAATTTGCCAGATTGTGTGAAGATGATGGGAGTATGAACTCTGGATTGGCAATTCCAGATGGGGCTGATCTCTCTAACAGCCGGGAGACCAGTTTCTCTAGTAGTGGTGGGGGGGAGAGTAGAGTCAGGCCTAAGCAGATTGTGGTTGTAGGGGACTCAATTATTAGGAAAGTGGATAGGGTAATTTGTCGTCCGGATCGCTACAACCGAACAGTTTGCTGTCTACCTGGTGCCAGGGTTCGGCATGTGGTTGATCGGATAGACAAATTATTGGGTGGGGCTGGGCACGACCCAGCTGTCTTAGTACATATCGGTACTAATGACAAAATAAATGGTAGATGGAAGACCTTAAAGAATGATTTCAGGGATCTAGGCTCTAAGATCAAGGAAAGGTCTTCCAATGTAATCTTTTCTGAAATTTTGCCTGTGCCACGTGCAAGTTTAGGAAAACAGCGGGAGCTTAGGGAGCTTAATGCGTGGCTAAAGTCTTGGTGCAGGAAGGAAGGGTTTGGGTTCATAGAGCACTGGGCTGACTTTTCGTTGGGGTACAACTTATACAGCCGTGACGGTTTGCACCTCAATGGAAGGGGGTCCGCGGTGCTAGGGGAAAGAATGGCTAAGAGGTTGGAGGAGTGTTTAAACTAGGCAAGGGGGGGGTGGGTGAGAGAAAGGATTATGGGGAAGCTAGTGTAGACGGGGCAGTGGGGTTAGTAAGGGGTCATGGGGGAGGAGTGAGGGGGGCATACAGTTTACCAGCTAAGGAGGTCCCTCTGTTACAAGGAAAACAGAATAATACTAACTTAACGTATAATTCTTTACCAAGTAATGCACATTTCAAAAGTAAAAGTAATAACCTCCGCTGTATGCTGGCAAATGCATGGAGTTTGTCAGGTAAAATGGGAGACCTAGAATTAATTGCATGCTCTAAAAATTATGATATAATTGGTATCACTGAGACCTGGTGGGATGAAACATGTGACTGGATTGTGAATTTAAATGGTTACACCCTTTTTAGGAGGGATAGAGGGATTAAAAAGGGTGGAGGAGTGTGTTTGTATGTAAAGCCTGAATTAAAGCCATGCGCTAAAGAAATAAAAATAGCTGGCACTGGTGAGGGTGTAGAATCACTCTGGGTAGAGATTTCGACTGGGCAAAAGGTATCAAAAAGAATTATCATTGGTGTATGCTATAAACCACCTCGTATAAGTGTCGAGTATGAAGCCGAGCTACTCTTGCAGATACAAGCGGCTTCACAGCTGGGTCAAGTTGTTGCTATGGGTGACTTCAATTATCCAGACATTGACTGGGGTAATGGGGTTGCTAAGACAGAAAAAGCTAGTAGGTTTGTAAATATGCTGAATGACAACTTTTTATTCCAGCTCGTTCAAGAACCTACTAGGAATAACTCTCTTTTGGACCTTGTAATAACTAACAATACTGAACTCATCTCTAACATTTGTGTGGGTGAGCATTTAGGGAATAGTGATCATAACATGGTCTCCTTTGAGATTCTGTTGCAGAAGCAATTCTATAAGGGAGTAACTAAAACACTAAATTTCAGACGTGCAAACTTTGACAGTATAAGGGCATCTCTGCAACATATTAAGTGGGAAATGCTTTTCACAGGGTTAAACACAGAACAAAAATGGGAAGTCTTTAAAATGCTGCTTAATAAATATACTTGTCAGTATATTCCACTTGTAAGCAAGGAACGTCGTTGCAAAGCAAAACCTTTTTGGTTCAATAGAATCGTTGGTGTTGAGGTGGGTAAGAAAAGACGTGCTTTTAAGGCTTTCAAGTTAGCTGGTACAGCCGAAACATTTATTAGGTACAAGGAGGCCAATAAATCATGCAAAGAAGCTATAAGGCAAGCTAAAATTGCTATAGAAAAGGATATTGCAGCAAGCAGTAAAAAAAATCCAAAATTATTTTTTAAATATGTCAATAGTAAAAAAATGAAGCAGGAAGGGGTGGGACCCTTACTATCAGAGGGGGGTCAGCTGGTTGATGAAAACAAAATAAAAGCGCAGATTCTGAACTCGTATTTTTCATCTGTCTACACAAATGAAGAACCAGTAAGTGAAGGTTTCCTTCTTAACACTCCCAATTCTAGTAATACAAATAATGATGCATGGTTCACACATGAAGAAATTCAAAAGAGACTTGAACATGTTAAGATTAACAAAGGTCCAGGGCCAGATGGTATTCATCCCAGGGTAATTAGCGAGCTTAGCTCTGTGATTGCCAAACCTCTTTACTTAATTTTTCAGGATTCATTGAGATCTGGCATTGTGCTGAGAGACTGGCGAATTGCTAATGTGGTGCCTCTATTCAAAAAAGGATCCCGTTCTCAGCCTCAAAACTATAGGCCAGTTAGTCTGACGTCAGTATTAGGAAAGCTTTTCAAAGGGTTAATAAAGGATAAGATACTGGACTTCATAGCAAATCATAATACTATGAGTTTGTGCCAGCATGGTTTTATGCGTAATAGATCTTGCCAGACTAACTTAATTTCTTTTTACGAGAATGTAAGTAGAGACCTCGATTCTGGGATGGCAGTGGATGTGATTTACTTAGACTTTGCTAAAGCATTTGATACAGTGCCACACAAAAGGTTACTGGTTAAATTAAGGAATGTTGGCCTGGAACATAGTATTTGTACCTGGATAGAGAACTGGCTAAAAGATAGACTACAAAGAGTGGTGGTAAATGGAACATTTTCTAATTGGACCAGTGTTGTTAGTGGAGTACCGCAGGGCTCTGTACTAGGTCCCTTGCTTTTCAACTTGTTTATTAATGACCTGGAGGTGGGCATTGAAAGTACTGTTTCTATTTTTGCAGATGATACTAAATTGTGCAGAACTATAGGTTCCATGCAGGATGCTGCCACTTTGCAAAGTGATCTGTCTAAACTGGAAAACTGGGCAGCAAACTGGAAAATGAGGTTCAACGTTGATAAATGCAAGGTTATGCACTTTGGCAAAAATAATATAAATGCAAGTTATACACTAAATGGCAGTGTGTTGGGAGTTTCCTTAAATGAAAAGGATCTAGGGGTCTTTGTAGATAACACGTTGTCTAATTCTGGGCAGTGTCATTCTGTGGCTACTAAAGCAAATAAAGTTCTGTCTTGCATAAAAAAGGGCATTAACTCAAGGGATGAAAACATAATTATGCCTCTTTATAGGTCCTTGGTGAGGCCTCATCTGGAGTATGCAGTTCAGTTTTGGGCTCCAGTCCTTAAGAGGGATATAAATGAGCTGGAGAGAGTGCAGAGACGTGCAACTAAATTGGTTAGAGGGACGGAAGACTTAAATTATGAGGGTAGACTGTCAAGGTTGGGGTTGTTTTCTCTGGAAAAAAGGCGCTTGCGAGGGGACATGATTACACTTTACAAGTACATTAGAGGACATTATAGACAAATGGCAGGGGACCTTTTACCCATAAAGTGGATCACCGTACCAGAGGCCACCCCTTTAGACTAGAAGAAAAGAACTTTCATTTGAAGCAACGTAGAGGGTTCTTCACAGTCAGGACAGTGAGGTTGTGGAATGCACTGCCGGGTGATGTTGTGATGGCTGATTCAGTTAATGCCTTTAAGAATGGCTTGGATGATTTTTTGGACAGACATAATATCCAAGGCTATTGTGATACTAAACTCTATAGTTAGTATAGGTATGGGTATAAAGAATTTTAATTAAAAGTAGGGAGGGGTGTGTGTATGGATGATGGGTTTTCATTTGGAGGGGTTGAACTTGATGGACTTTGTCTTTTTTCAACCCAATTTAACTATGTAACTATGTAACTATGACACTGAGGGTTTATTCTAACATGCCAGAATGTGGGATAATTTGCACTGATGCAGTTGGACAGTTTAATGTGCACAGGTCAGTGACATTAACAATTAACCAAACTACAGGGTTTCAAATGAGATCCTCTAGAAATTAAAGGAACACATATGTAAATGGCTAGTTCTCACCTCACAAAATACATCAAAAAGGGTCTTACTTTTGATCTTTACTCTTGATCACTTACAACATTTTACTCATTTCAACATTAAACTAGTCACAAAATATCCATTAACATTAGACAGGTAAAATTACTTATTTTAAGCATTTTAAAGGGATACTGTCACGGGAAAAAATAAATATTTATCAGTTAATAGTGCTGCTCCAGCAGAATTGTGCACTGAAATCTCAAAATAGCAAACAGATTTTTTTTTTTTAATTTTGAAATTTGACATGGGGCTAGACATATTGTCAGTTTACCAGGAGCTGCCAGTCATTTGACTTGTGCGCTGATAAACTTCAGTCACTCTTTACTGCTGCACTGCAAGTTGGAATGATATCACCCCCCTACCTTTCCCCCCAGCAGCATAACAACAGAACAATGGGAAGGTAACCAGATAGCAGCTCCCTGACACAAGATAGCTACCTGGTAGATTTACGAACAGCACTCAATAGTAAAAAACAAAGTCCCACTGCAACACATTCAGTTACATTAAGTAGGAGAAACAATAGCCTGTCAGAAAGCAGCTCCATCCTAAAGTGCTGGCTCTTTCTGAAAGCACATGACCAGGCAAAATTACCAAACTAAAAAAAATACACTTGTTGGGTTAGGAATGACATTTTAGATGGTAGAGTGAATTATTTCCAGTGTAAACAGTGTAATTTAGAAATAAAAACGACATCATAAAAATCATGACAGAATCCCTTTAAAGTTTTACAGTGATTTTATTTTCCAACGACAGACCAGTGGTTTCTAAAGTAAA
Organism: Xenopus petersii; assembly: GCA_038501925.1. NCBI lineage: Eukaryota > Metazoa > Chordata > Amphibia > Anura > Pipidae > Xenopus > Xenopus petersii. Next base: position 108,649,751 of record CM076675.1, on the reverse strand, counting down.
TCTACAGTTCAATTGACTCCCATATTGGCAGTTTCCTTTTTGAATGTATTAAACCTTACAATAATAGAAGGACCAAGATGGGGTTTGCTATCCAAGATCACAACTTAATCATCATAATACACAATTTTAAAGTAAAGCATGCATAAGAAACTTCCACAAGTCACTTGTCACATTGAGGATTGAAAAAGTATTTATCAAAGAGCAAAAGCTTCCCCATTGTTGTCTTTGCAATGTTTACATTCTTTGATTTTTACCACATCAGCATGATATAATTTACAGTACTTTACAAACTTACCCTTGAATTATGGACTGCGGTGTTGGCCCATTTAAAGCATACATGCCAATACTACTAATCCCACTGCTGCCGATGCTTGCAACATTCTGTGCACACTGCACATTCCGATCCTGGTAACTGAGCGGGAGGCTCTGTGGCCTGGCATAATAATATGGCGTGGAATGGGCATCACGGGGCAAGGCCTGGGCAAACAATGCAGCAAAACTAGAGGTCTGCAATAAAAACACAAGGAAAAGTATTTCATCTGTTAATTCAACATAATCATCCATAATTTACCATCTGTCATATGAAAGTTGGGAAAAGGAGCTGCATCTTTGTAGCTTCTCTTCACTTCCTGCTGTTTTGGTCATTCAGGTGACCGGCCCCAAAATAAATAAATAATGCAAAGATGGCCATGCAAGGTATGGCCTCTATGACAGTATTTGTCAGTTGGTCAGTGTATGCCCTCCTTAAAGGAAAACTATACCCCCAAAATGAACACTTAAGCAACAGATAGTTCATATCATATTAAGTGGCATATTAAAGAATCTTACCAAACTGGAATATATATTTAAGTAAATATTGCCCTTTTACATCTCTTGCCTTGAGCAACCATTTCGTGATGGTCTCTGTGCTGTCTCAGAGATCACCTGACCAGAAATACTTCAACTGTAACTGTAACAGGAAGAAGTATGGAAGCAAAAGACACAACTCTGTTTGTTAATTGGCTCATGTGACCTAACATGTATGGTTTGTCGGTATGTTTGAGAGTACAGTGAATCCTACGATCCCAGGGGGCGGCCCTTATTTTTTAAAATGGCAATTTTCTATTTATGATTACCCAATGGCACATACTACTAGAAAAGTATATTATTATGATAATGGTTTATTTACATGAAGCAGGGTTTTACATATGAGCTGTTTTATGCAATATCTTTTTATAGAGACCTACATTGTTTGGGGGGTATAGTTTTCCTTTAAAGGTCTGTTGTATGAGAGGGCAAAAAAAAAAAAAAAGATTCCTCTGTTATATGTATTTCATGCCAGTGTAGTAGGCCAACAAGCAGACATTCTAATGAAGGTATTTCTGATTAATACTTCAGTCCCTCTACATCTTGAGTGAAATCATTCACATTTAGGGGCATATTTTTCAGGAATTGAATTTGTAAGTTGTGTTAGGGTTTTTCTACCTCAGATAAACTCAAATTTCAAATGTTTGCATATTTATGGAAAATTGGAATGTCAAAAATTTGCATGAAAAACGACAGGGGGAAAAAAACCTCAAATGATCGAGTTTATGTCCAGAAACAACTTGAATCGATCTAATTTATGTCCCGAAAACTTGAATTGATTGAGTTTTTGGATATTCAAAACAATTTTTTTCTTATTAACTCATATACATTGGATATTTCAAAAATATAACTCAAATGTGTGCGTTTGGGTGCAAGAAAAATTTGAATCTTAGAAAGAAATCAATAGATTTTTGATAAATCTGCCCTAGGTGTGAATTATTATGTAAACATACTATAGGTATGGGATCCGTTATCCCGAAACCAGTTATCCAGAAAGTTCAGAATTACGTAAAGGCCATCTCCCATAGACTCCATATTAATCGAATAATTTGGATTTTTTTATCTGTAATAGTAAAATAGTAGCTTGTACTTCATCCCAACTAAGATTTATCATATTGGAAGCAAAAACAGCCTATTGTGTTTATGTTTACATGATTTTCTAGTAGACTTAAAATACGAATATCCCAGTTACAAAGAGAGATCCGTTAAAACACTAGGTCCCAAGCATACTGGATAAAAGGTCCCATAGCTGTACTATGTTGACATAATATGATCATACTACCAGTGCCGTAAAGTCTACATTTGTAATCAATCTTGCACCAGAGTTTAGATGTCACATATCAGAGTCAACCAGCATAAAACTATATTTATAGTATTTTTTAACAGACAGGAGACAGTGTTTTGCTACAAACCTTATTTGGCTGCTTCCGAGGATCTTCGCTAAGGCTAAGCAAGAGGTAGAGTATAGACCATCTGTTTTTCAAAACACCCTGAAAGGAAAGAGCATTTTTGAATTTACATAACTGGTCTTGGAATAACATATCACATTTCTTTTTGACGTACATTCAAGGCAAGTTTATCGGTAAGGGAGAAAAGGTATCTCCCTTGGGGTGAGGAAAAAAAAAAAAAGAGAAGTACAAAGCACATACTATACTGTGCAACAATATGAAGACATTTTTTCCTTAGATACATAAATACAGCATCTCACTGCTTCTGAATGCTGAAAATCCTGAAATGTTCACATTGCAATATCTGACCAAGTCTTAAAGACATTTTCAGACGGGCTTAATACCAGTTATACACCTTGGTCAGCCCCAGTAACTGTTATTAACCTTCTGTTAGGTGAAGGATGCTCCATAAATGTAGCACCTAATTTTAGCATGTGAAAGGTTTGGTGGAAGTGTAACCACGGAAGCTGCACTGAACCTATTCAGAAGTTACAAGAGATATCATACTTCTGCTGAGGCTACAATCTTGTCAATGTTGTATGAATAGGACCCAAAGGTAATCATGCATAAAATCAAGGTGTGGCCAACATACAGAACTGAACAGCACATCATTTTCTGATTTTCTAAATAGGTGCCTGAATCCAAGTATAAATGCCCAAGGGTACCTATTCTAAATTATGATTTACAAGGCAGACACACATGCTGCTGTAGAATAACAATAAAGACAACATAATTTAAATGTCATCAGAATTATAGTTCAAAGGCGCCTAGCTGTAAGAATCAAACAGGAAAATCTTATTGAGCACACTGGGCACTTAATGGTATGTTCAAGTACAAATACATCAATTTGAAGAACTACTTAAGTGTTCCTCAATATTTTTCTAATCAATGGTGCACTTAACCTTCAACTGGAAAACACTGGTAGACTGAAGATGTTAAAAGGCCATAAGATAAATCAAAATTGCTAACAAATTCCCCTATAAATAAACATACACTATTGAGTTTATTCCTTTGTGTGAAAATCATATAAGCATAAATCTATTACATGTGGGAGGTTTCCCATTAAGTTTTTGTGGATTTATAACAGCAAAAACCCTCACCACTTATAGTAGTTAACATAACCTTCCTTGGTCTTGGCCATCAGCTTTGCATGGCATGCAGAAACAGGTCACTGTGCTAGCACAGCAGCCAATATATTCTTCATTACAGCTGCCTACTGACAGCAGTATAGTTTTAGTGAGTACACTAACTTGTGACTGTCAGAAAGTAGGTTTTCCCCTTCAGTAGCTCTTTAATTCATTTTGTGTTGCTTCTCAGTGCATTGAGATAGCAGTTGCTGTGGCATAGATCAAACACAGAAGGATAGAATCAATTGAGACCAGGGTGCTATTATGCTGGCACTATTGATTTTACAGTGGGGGTTACATTTCCTTTTCCATTTTGCTCAGTTAAAAGCCCTCATCATAAATACAGGCCTTTGAGAAATGTACTTCATAGAGTTCTATATATTAGGTTCAGTTTTTCGTTGACATATTCATAAATTTAAGGTCAATATGCATTTAAAATATATATTGAGACGAGAGACAGTACATATTACTATGGAGACATGCATTTTCCTTGAACGTCATGTCAAAGTGTGAGGAGTAGAGGGAAGTGCCTGTAGGCACTACACAATATTTAACTTACCACCTGCCTTTAGTACTAAGAGAGTACTACTAAAAATGTCCCTGGTCTGCTTACATTATACATGCAATCTGATCAGCAACAATTGGTCTCAAAAACAAAAGATCTGTGAAAATCATTGGATTTTGCCATATTCAGTCTAAACCAATTCGCAAATATCCACTACATTCAATGACAGCAGCTTCAGGGGGTAATCCAAGCATGCATGGGAGAACAAAGCACAGTTTTTTAAACTCACACATAACTATACCTGTGACTGAAGCTTTCTGTGAAGTTCTGAAAAGAGAGCACCGTCTGCTTCCCTCCTCTGTCTCACAACTGACAAAAGAAAGAAAAAAATACTGAAGCCAAATCGTTTTATTCAAAATGTAACGGCTCGCCTATTGGTTAGAGGATTTATGAATTTCTGTTTTCTGACTATGGTTAGATTTGACCTCTAATGTCTCTAAAAAATATCTATGCTTCAACTTTTTATATACCACTTAAAAAAATGGAATAAAAGGAAATAATAAAGGTGGCCATAAATGGTAAAGTTGTATTGGGGAAAAGGAGTACCAGTTTACAGTCATTTTAAGTTTAATTCAAGAAAATGGGGGGGGGGGCTATACAAATTGCATTCAATTAAATCAATGCCACCAAGCTATAATTTATTACATTTGTCCCCAATTTTCCAACCATTCATTTTGGGGTTTCAAAAAAATTATAAAACAAAAAGTATGGTAAGCACCAGATCAAAACTTACTACAGATATGCAATAACATTTCCAGCTCTGAATCACAGTAAGGTCACCTCCCATAGAGTCCATTCTAATGTTTAAAAATCCCTTTTCTCTGTAATAATAAAACAGTACATTGTACAGGTACAGGACCTGTTATCCAGAATGCTTGGGACCTGGGGTTTACGGATAAGGGATTTTTCCATAATTTGATCTTCATACCTTAAAGGAGAATTCAACACTTTACCAAAAAAAAAAAAACCCCTACCTCCCACCCCACGTAAACCCACCTCCCTCCTCCCCCCAGCCTAACTGCCCCCTGGGGAAATGGCCCTAACTTTTTACTTACCCCTTGAGGGAGATTCAGGCATCAGAATTCACCTCAGCCATCTTCCGGGTCTTCGTGTCTTCTTTTGGCGCTTCAGCACTTTCTGTCCATTCTGGCACATGCGCAGTTGACGCAAACGGGTAAATTGAACCAACTGCGCATGCGCTGCTTCGTCGGTCTCTGTCACAGCTTACGGAAGACCCGGAAAATGGCTGCGGTGAACTCCGATGACTGAATCTGCGCCAAGGGGTAAGTAAAAAGTTAGGGGCATTTCTCCGGGGGGCAGGGTTTTTTTTTTTGGTATTTAATTCTCCTTTAAGTCTATTAGAAAATCATGTAAACTTTAAATTAATCCTATAGTCTGGTTTTCCTTCCAATAAGTATTACATCTTAGTTTGGATCAAGTACAAGGTACTGTTCCATTATTACAGAGAAAAGGGAAATCATTTTTAAAAATTTGGATTATTTGATTATATATGGAGTGTATTGGAGACAGCCTTTCTGTAATTTGTAGCTTTCTAGAAAACGGGTTTCCGGATTACAAATCCAATACCTGTACTTGATTCTGACTAAGTTGCATGAATCCATATTGGTAATAAAACAATCCTATTTGATTTATTTATCTTTCCAAAGATTTTTAATGGACTAGCAGGTATGGTGATTACATAACGATCTATTACCTGAAAAAACCCAGGTCCCAAATAACGGATCTCATCTCATTAAATTTTCCAACAAATGTAAAAAAGGCTTTATTGCAATTTACATAATAAAAATCCATCTAGATTACATACATTCTTTCTTGATTTTTTCAGTCACAAGAAATTCATCTCGTTCGACGGTGGGAGCAAAGTTGCTGCCTATTACTCTAACTGCGTACTGAAACTGCTGGGCCACATCAGCTGAAAAAAATAAATAAAAAAACAACTGTGTTTTGCCAATATAATCTCTGCTTTAACATTAATACACACAAACACTACCCGTGAATGCCTAATTATCCTATACTGTAAATTAACTAGGCAGATATACTTAATCAAAGAGCAAGACGTTTCAGCAATCTAAAGCTGGTCATTTGTATGAGCCCTTCCAGACTGTAATCTGAGAAATACAGTATCTGGCGGAAAATTGGTCCTTTCCCAATGGCTCTGCCTAGAATCCATTATGGTCAGATTGCTGGCCCTGGAGCCAAAAATCAATCGGTCTGATTTGCCCCATCATGTAGTTTGGAAAATCAAGAAAATAACATAATTTTGCGGATATTTATATGCATGTGCAGCTTTAGTAAACATTTTTAGTTACTGGCAGAAATGGGTTGCAAGTCATAAGTCTGCAGAATGTCAATATCTTGGAGAATTCTAAAATGGGAACGATCTTAACTCACCTATGTGTCTAGAAAATTTTGATTGGGAGGAACTATCTGTTAATAAAATCACCGATGCAAAGTGCTGTCACCATGAATCAATGTAGAGTGAAGCATTAGTGCTGTATTTTCAGATTGCTATAGCTTAAAGAAATACAGCAGTTTCGGCAAACAAAAGGACATATCCAGAACACAATATCCTGGAGATACACTTCAGTTTCAAGTAGAGCTTTGTGTGACCTCTAAATGGATCGATTTCACTTATAGTTTTTCTGATTTATTTATAGCATCTATGGGAGATTGCAGGAAGGATTACAGTTGTAATTCTCAATAGGTGGTTTCAAGTGCACGAGACATACGCCATGATGTGTATAGTGCTTTTCTGCTCTTAGGTAAATGGACATTTTACATGAACCTAACCTAAAAACCATTATATGAAGGATTACAAAAACAAAATGCAGAGAGGTTTAAGTGACAGCAATAGGGTAAATTTTTTCAATGACACAGAAGTGGTCAATTTTACAAAGCATTTCAGTTTACAGCCATTAAAGGGAAAGTTAATCTAAAAGTACATTTTTCATAAAATGCAGAGCACCATTAGAAAATGTTTAAATCTGTGAAGCTACAAGTAAACATTTTTTTTAAGAAAAATTGTCGTTTTTTTAATAAATGAATGAAAGAATAAATAAGTGCAGATTCATAGTCTATGCAAAAAAAACAAAGAAAATCTGTAGACAATTCTGAGGATTTGGATTATACCAAAGCCACAGAATGACTTAAATGAATTTAAAAACATCCTATGTTAAAAGGCACCCTTGTCCCTGATCCATCAGATATGAAATCCAAACATAACACATACCAGAGACTCCTTTCAATGAGGACTCTATGCGAAACATGAACATGCTATTCAAGCCCTGAAACTGGATTACTCAGTAGTTTTACTGAAACCTCTGCCTCCTAAATGGCATCTTAGACATCACCCAGACTCGATGTTAGCATTTTGGATGCTGCCAAAGCTGATTAATTAGATGTTTCATTAGTATTAAGTATTTTCCTTTTATGGGGGCATAAGAAAAAATTATAACACAATATAATAATAATAATAATAATAAATATTATTGTTTTGGACTATCAGACAAAGAAAAAAGTAGACAGACAATTAAAAGTAGACATACTGTATAAAGAAAGTTTGCATAAGGCACTGGGAAATGAAGCCATGCCAATAAAGCATGACATGACTATATACGGTAGTTGTAAATCTGCATGAACTAGAATATGCATTGGCCATTATTTATAGGTGGAACATGTAATTTCGATTGTAGACATGTATCTTTTAGACTGCAAGCTCTATTGAGCAGGTCTCTAGTAGTTAGTATAATTTTGTATGTTCATTGTATACATCAATTTATTTAATGCTGTGGAATATGTTGGCACTGTTTTAGCTCTAATAATATAAAATAATACATCTATATAACTAAAAGGAGGAATATAGTTTTACTAGCATATGTGACCATTTAACAAAAGAAAAGGGTTTAAAGGGCAAGTCAACCCCAAAATAAAATTTGTCTAATAAAAGAAAACCTAATTCTATGCAACTTTCCAATATATATTAATTAAAAATGTTCCGTGCTTTTTAAAAGTTATTTGTGAAAACAATTGCTATTGAAAGCTGCATTGGCTTAACTAGTACAATGTCTATTAGAAAAAAGTTCCTGGATCAATGCGTGTGTTCGTTCAGCTCCTCAGACAGTGTAGTAGCTTTGCCAATTCTACTTCAATGTAGCATATAAACAAAATGGTCCACTGGAGAGCAAATTGCACCAGAGGAAGGACCTGCTTGGTCTGAAACATGTAGTGCTATGCATCTCAAATAAAAACAAAAAAACAATTTTTTTCACTATTTTGCTCTCCAGTGGACCATTTTGTTTATATGCAGCATTGGCTTAACTCCTGGTTGCTACTTTTTAAATAATGTTGTATCAATTTATATTGCAAAGTTGCTTAGAATAATGTTTTCTTTTATTAGGCCAATTTTTATTTTGAGGTTGACTTGCCCTTTAAAAATGTCTTTCATACTTTTGCACGGAATTTATCTCTAATAACTTTGTTATTCTTTTGTTTCCTATATTGGTCTATTTTCATAATTATGCCTTTATTTTGCCTTGTGGTGCTTTGTTCCCCATATACAGTGGTGTACCATAAAGAAGACACCTTAGGGGGGCCTGGCCCTGATAAAGTCTCTGTCACTACCTCAAATTCTGCCTGTAAGCCTGTCTGTCTGCCAAAAGCCTGCAAGGTCACATCATGTAAAGAGACCCCAGCTCAGTCTCACGATGCCTCTATGCGTATATATTTTTTAAGTATTTTATGCAATAAATTATTATCTATTATGCCTCTCCTGCCCGCTATTTCATGTGTGTTTGTCTCTCCTGCATAAGTGTAAGTACCTCTTGTAGTCTACCTTTTTTATTAGCAAAGTGGTTTTCTGACTTTTTGGGTTTAAGCCCCCTGTGTGGTCAAATATCAGTTCAGGAACCGCCTTAACCCATTCACAAGGTTATTGATATGCAATACACATGTGGGTTGATGAAGTTGAGAGACGCTAACCTACAGACTCTCATAGAGTTGAGAATGGGTTTATTATTACAGGATGTGTGTGGAAGGAAAAACTGCCAAGCCCAATGATGTTAGTATGAATTGCATAATTGCTATTAGTGTGTAGATAACCCATAGAAATGTTGCCCCAAATAAAGTCAACACAACTAGGGCCCAGACTTAACACTATGCTAAACCTGCTAGAGGTAAAAACATGTATTCCTCTACTGTGATGCATATAAAAGCAATGCAATATCAATAAAATTCAATTATTTTCATTCAAAGGTTAGAATTTAATTGCCGTCTTTAAGTATTCAGTTCTGAAAGCTATCATTAACTCCAGTTTAACTTGTGGACCACGCAGATGACAGAGAAACATGATGTAAAACTGTGCATTATTAATGAACTTTACAAACCTAAAAGCCAAACATAAGAAGTGATACCTTGGTATTCTTGGCAGAAGTTGACATTAGAAATTGTGATTCAGCGCAAACGCTGATGCACATGTTTTTAATTCAGTCTGAGTACATTTTTTGGGAGATTAGTGACTGCTGTCAGGGAAAAAGACAAAATGCCTGCTGCTATGCTGCCTCAGGATTTAAAAATAAACTAGGTGGACCAATCAAGTACAGGTATGGGACCTATTATTTAAAGGATCTTTCCATAATTTTGATCTTCATACCTTAAGTCTACTAAAAAATAATTTGAACATTAAATAAACCCAATAGGCTGGTTTTGCTTACAATAAGTTAATTATATTTTAGTTTGGATCAAGTACAAGGCACTTTTTTTATTATTATAGAGAAGAGGGAAATCATTTTTAAAAATGTGGATTATTTGGATAAAATGGAGACTGTCATCACGTAATTCGGAGCTTTCTTTATAACGGGTTTCCTGATTACAGATCCCTTACCTGTATTCATGCACATACTCTGCCCATCCTTATTCTCCTACACGGCTACAGGACAACCCTGAAGGATACAGAATAAATATAGGTGGTACACCCAATCTGTACAATGGCATGTTTGCATTGCATTTCGCATATCTCCTGTGATTTACAACCTTTGTTCAATTCACAGCATGCCATTGCTAGTAAAAGAAGGAAAGAGGGGAGAGTCTGTGCTTTATCTTTCTTATTATTGAAACTGAATTCAGAAAGTACTGTTGGGAACAGCACTGGTAACAAGTAAATGAACCCATAGCTTATTCTATTTTGTTTCAAAACTACTTCATAACTAATCAGGATTACTATAAATATTTAATTCAAGGAAATAAATGTTTTTATCTGGCAAAGAATATCAAATGTACATAACAGATATGTCACTGAAATGGGCTTAGAAACTCTGACATATGTAAACCAATGAAAATATGTATAGAAAATGACGATGACATTTATAAACTGTATTCCTAGTTCTAAAATGTATTATTTAAACATTTCTTCTTGGGGTATGACCTGAGGGATGCTGTCTAACTATGACTTTTATAAAGAGTTGAAATTCTTTACATGCAAAACTTTCCACATATTTAAACATTATTAATATGCATTTTAACATAGCATATATATAAAAGGCAATGGAAAATGCAATGAATAAATAAAGCACAATACATCTCTGTATACAGTAGTTGTAAATTTGCCGGAACTCAAATACACTGGTGCCATTATTTATTAATATAAGTACAATGCATCATTTAGATTGTAAGCTTTTCAACTGCTTTCTATTTTTCTTTTATTTTTAAACACTTTTTGTACTATTGAAGTTTTAATTTTTCTCATTGTCTCATGCCCACATAGTCCAATATTGTAAAATACAGAACCTCATCACACTTCATGTCCACATAGAGCAGCTGGGGGGCTGTGGCTCAGTAACCTGTTCAATATTGGTTGATACTTATCTTATCTTTGGCCATGCATCTCTGCTTTCAGCTGTTATAATTTATACAAAAGTTGCTAACATTGCAGATGCATAAATTTACTCTGGAAAACCAAGTCAATCATCCAGGGTTTTTTTACACTCGAGAAATGTATCAACAAATGTTACAAATTGTTCCAATTCAGATAAAACATCTGGATTGCTGAGCAGCCAGACTGATACATCAGACAGATAAACTTTTGAAAAAAGTTTTAATTTATGTTATATACTATCTAAATTCAACTGAAAAATATGAAAAGAAAATTACCGGTGACTTATCTAAAAACAACTGAACTTAAAAAAAGTGTTGGAAGGTGAACAACTCCTTTAACATAAAGACAAACATTTTGGCGATAAGATGCTTTATGGAAAAAAAAAACAAAAAAACAGTCACATGACCACCCATGCATGTAAAGATGACCGTTCTGAACCAGGCAGGAACATCATCCTTTGTCATGATCATTTTTTAAACCTGCTTGATCAACTAAACAAAAAAGCACCATTGAATGAAGAGGTCTGTTCCAAGTTTCCTATTGACAAACTGTTTAAAACCCTGAATCTATTAACAATATCTGTATTTGTATAGACAGGTAAACAAACAGATACAAACACAAACCTTCCACAATAATCTACATTAAATAGACTACGCTGCCTTAATACATGCATCAAAATCACTCCTGCATTGCACCTGCAGGTTTATATGTTTACTGTATACCAATAAAAACAGATATGCTTTTTCTGACTGCAAATAATACATTTTATCAATATGTGTATTAAGAAAAATAAAGATACCTATACCAAAATTACATGGCACAAGAGAAATGCAGCAGATATAACTCAGGATGTGAAAATAACCTTAACTGACATTTTCTAAAGGCAATAACAGACAGAGTTATAGTCTGACTATAGCTAGCCACATGGTGAAATAAAGACTGTGGAATAATCAGGATTAATTTAACAGTCTCATGACTAAATTTTAGCTTGCCTCCCTTGACAGTCAGAAAACTTTTTTTTTTTTACATAACTTATTTTATGCACACTGTGCAAACTATACATTTATTCTTAAAGAAGAAAAGACTAAGATTAAGTAAGCTTCATCAGAAAGGTCTATATAAATACACCAGTAAACCCTCAAAGTAATGCTGCTCTGAGTCCTCTGTCAAAACAAACACTGCATTTCTTTCCTTCTATTGAGTACACATGGGCTTCTGTATCAGACTTCCTTCTTTCATCTTAAACCTCCAGGGCAGGGCTTGAGCATGCTCAGTTTGCTCCTCTCCTCCTTTCTTTTCCCCCTCCCTGCTTTAATCTGAGCCCAGAGCTATGAGTGAGCAGGGAGAGACTCAGGCAGGAAGTGATGTCACGCCAAGCTAATATGGCAGCTGCTATCCTAAACAATCAGAGAGAGTTTCTAAAGCAGTTTACTCAGTTATGGCAAAATAAATATAGTGTTATAGCTTGCACTATTGTAGCTAATTTATTGGCAATAAGCTGCTTCTGTAGCTTTCATTCTTCTTTATGGGTGATGATGCTTCTCTTATTAGAGAAAGTCTGCTCATATGACTGACCAGTTACAGAAAACAAAGAAAAGATTTCATATGTGGTTTGCAAGAAAGTTGGTAAAGCACCTAAAGTGTTAGTTGCTTGTCAGAAATACATTTACACACACACACACATATATATATATATATATATATATATATATATATATATATATATATCATATATTTGTAACTAGCTAGTTAATGACAAGGACAAACTGTTGCAGTGAAAGAATTCCCTGTGTGCACCAGCATTTACTTACTTGTATTCTGAAATTCTGGGAGCACAGAGTATATAACTTATCGGCAAGTGTGTGCTTTGGAGTGTGTTTGTGTGTGTGTGTGTGTGTGTGTATATATTATATATAAATAAAACTTTGTAAGGTTAACAATGAACTGGTTACTTTGTGAATGAAGCTGTAGAATATATCTGAAGACATGGTTATGTTCCATTCTGAATAGGTTACTGACAAAACTGCCCCTAGTGTGAGTGTGTAAGGGATTGTAAGCTTCATGGGGTAGGGAAGTAGATGAATGATAAATTCTGCAATGTGCTGCATAAATAAAGGATATTAGAAATGGACATATGTCATCATTTCTACCGTACTAGAACGAGCTCATTACCTTCCCCCTTGCCAAGAATCCGACAGCACAAATTCTGCAGTAGAACGTTCGGAGACTTTTGGTCCGGAACTGCCATTGCTATGTGTCGTTCAGCTTTCGCCGCCTCAGATCCGTCCCTCTCAGCTCACTTAGCTGCGAACACTCAGATTATCTGCAGCCATTGGCAACGGCGCCATTTTAACAAAACCCGCCGAAAGCGGCTGACAGCTCCCACAATGCTTCAGTATGCTGTGACAGCGGAGTTGCAACCCGAATATCTCCCTCCCGGGCACTTCAAACTGTAAGAAAGGTTCCGGCAGCGATTTAGCGCCAGCTACAGGTAGAAACACGCTATTCATATTAAAAACACGAATCCTCCGCTGTAGTACAATATTCAGTTCCAGCAAAGGCATCCGTTGACTGCCGAAGCTCTTTTCTTGGTTAAGGGTCCCCAACTTTTTACCCATGAGCAACATTTAATTACAAGAAACATTGGGGGCAACACAAGTATGGAAAAAGTCGCTAGGGGTGCCCAAAAAGTGCTGTGGTTGGTCATTTGGTAGCCTCTTTGTGGACTGACCGACTAAAGTTTGCTATTATATACAGGTGAGTCTGGTACACATGGCCTTTTTGTCTCCAAAACGCGCCCTCTAATCAGAAACATGAGCAACATCAAAGGGCTTGGTGACGAGCAACATACATGTTGTTAATTAGCCACTAGCATTTGACTAGTCATGTCCTGGATCTCATATATAGCAAGTTTTTCTTCTCTTAACCAATTAACCAAAAATGCCATCAAATTCAGATTCACTCTCTCATCATCAATTCATATAGATGAGTATTTGCCCTGGTGTGTGCCTTGGAAGATCCCCCACAAAAAAGATTGCACTGTAGAAAGGTAGCCCCTTGAAGCATCCACTTGCCAAGAGACTAAGGGGCATGTTTACTAACATTGGAGATAAATATCTGGAGAGATTTCTGGAGATGTTGCCCATGGCAACCAATCAGCAATTAGATTTAAACAGCCATCTATAACTTAGAAAACAAAAGCAAAGATCTGATTGGTTGCTATGGGCAACATCTCCAGAAATCTCTCCAGATATTTATCTCCATGTTAGTAAACATGCCCCATAAGATGAATAGAGATTAGGATGCTCTTACCTGCGACATGTTTTGATTTTATGACTTTAAAGGAGATATAAACTAGAGGTGCACTGAATCCAGGATTCGGTTGGGGACTCGGCCTTTTTCAGCATGATTTGGATTTGGCTGAATTCTTCTGCTCAGCCGAACCGAATCAGAATCCTAATTTGCATATGCAAATTAGGGGCGGGAGGGAAATCACGTGACTTTTTGTCACAAAACAAGGAAGTAAAAAATGTTTTCCCCTTCCAACCCGTAATTAGCATATGCATATTAAGGTTCAGATTCGGTTCCGTATTTGCCCGATCTTTCGCAAAGGATTTGGGGGTTTGGCCGAATCCAAAATAGTGGATCCGGTGCATGCCTAAATAAACCCCTTGTACCAAAAAATCCCCCCTTAACTGCCTGCCATTGCACCCCCCCCCTTCACTCACCCTCCCTGCACTGTGCATTAGTCAAAAAACAACCCCTTAAAAAATTCTGACCCTAAAATGCAGAGCATCGGTACTCCCGGGCTTCATCTTCCCCTGCTTCGTATTCTATCAGGGCTCAACGCCAACACAAATCCTGCGGGAGCATACGCAGTTGGGCCAAGTCAGGAATCCGCTTCAACTGCGCATGCTCAAATCGGTGTTGAGCCCCAAAAGAACACAAATGGTTACCTACAGAGATAAACTTTTATATTAATATTACTATCTATTACTAACTATTATATTAATAATAATAGCAACAGCAGTAATAATAATCCAGCAACATTTCACAAATTCCGTGGATTATTAAACTGCAATTCTTATGTGCCTCCTGTCAGGGAACTAAAAATGTTATATATTATATAGCTAGTCTAGTAGTATTCCTAACGTTCTAGCAACACTATTTAGTTTTACTTACTTTAACTGTGTTTTTTGATATTTAGTTTCTTTATTCCAGCTTGCCAGTTCTCTGTGAAGAGTAATAGTTGGTCATTAACCTGTTTCCAAAGTCTACCTTCTTGATTCCCTATCACCAGCTGCCGAGCTGTCTACCCTACTACATTGCTATGTGTAATTTCTCAGATATACCTGTATACTTTGCAGTCCTTTTGCCCTGCAAACTTTATAGCATAATACTTGTAGTGCACATGTACCTATAGTTTGTATAACTAGTATAGTGATAAAAGTACAAAAATGTATTCAGTGACATCGTATACGTATATTCTAAGACGTGTTTAGGCACTTTACCAACTGTAAAAATCTTTCTGTATTAAAACATTGTTCACTTTTTCCAACACAAGAGAGCAGTATAAAGCAGAGTATAGGATTAAATGTGACTTTATCCCTCCATGCTTTAGGGCAGCATTTGATTTAACTACAACAGTGGAAGACTCTATGCCCCCAGGGTAAAAAAAATTAAAACCATAAACTAATAGCAAGGAGGGTTTTACAAAATATTTGCTTTTTTTTGTGATTTTAATTTCCTTCTTATTTGTAATTTTTATATCTTTTCTGTCAAAAATAAACGAGTTGCAGTGCAAATGTTGATCAATCTGTTATCATTACACATTTAATAATACAGAGTTTAGATTCACTACTACCCACTTTAAGAAATAGTGTGGATAGACATAGACACAATAAGGAGAGAGACAGAGGTGTAACCTAGTATTCCCAAGTTGTAAAATACCAGTGTGTGTACAGAGGGAAACTAGCATGAAATAAATGTAAACTAACATGACACTGTTGCAAGAAGTACTCAATTTCTTGGTAGTTTGTTCTCCAACCTGTGAAATGATAAAATTCCATTAGCTTCTAGAAAAGAATCAAGAATTTCCCAACTATCGATAATTCATGTAAAGACATTGGAATTGCATGAAAACAATAGGATTTCCTTAACTTCCCCCCCAATTCTTTATAGAAACGTTGCTACTTAAACACTTTAGCAATAAGGTGCTTTCTGATATATGTGGGAGTAGCCATGTAGATTGCATATGGAATCTACTATAAATTCTTTAATAAAGCACTGACTCCAGCCAAATTAGCAGGAGATATGGTAGAACCAAAGATAACTACCAATCCCGTGTTGTGAGGGCATTAAAGGAATTGTTCAGTGCAAAAATAAAAACTTGGTAAATAGATAGGCTGTGCAAAATAAAACATGTTTCTAATATAGTTAGTTAGCCAAAAATGTAATGTATAAAGGCTGGAGTGATTTGACGTATAACATGTCAGTCAGTACACTACTTCCTGCTTTTCAGCTCTCTTGGTTTACACTGACTGGTTACCCTGGTTACCAGGCAGTAACCAATCAGAGACTTGAGGGGGGGCCACATGGGTCATATCTGTTGCTTTTGAATCTGAGCTGAATGCTTAGGATCAATTACAAACTCACTGAACAGAAATGTACCATGTGGCCCCCCTTCAAGTCACTGACTAACTCAGAGTTATAGAGCTGAAAAGCAGGAAGTTGGATTCTGGCTGTTTTATTAGACATCTGTTCACTCCAGCCTTTATATATTACATTTTTGGCTAACTAACTATATTAGAAACATTTTTTATTTTGCACCGCCTATCTATTTACACAGTTTTTATTTTCACACTGAACTATTCCTTTAATGATCTAGTCAGCACATTTATGAGACTTTGTTACATTACTGTTCAAAGTAAAGAGGCCAAAAACCATGAAGTGGGTCAACAAACAAAATCTTAAATATATAGAGCCTTTGAGCTTGTGGAGGAAAACAAATATCATTTGGCGAGACATTCTTTAGACAACAAGTGAGGTTTGTAAGCTACAGTTAACCTATCGGATCATCTAGAGCTTCTTTTCATTGCTAAGTTTAATGCAAGTGCAAGCCTGTTCAGGCAGACATCTTTCCTAGCGAATGGACCAAAATTATGGCTTACAGCAACTTTGCTCAGAGCACTTGCAGACCATAAGTTATTTTATTTGGTATAATACAAGCAATGGGTTTTAAAACCAGACCACCTCCGTTGGACCACACTTGCATTACACTCAGTATTTTGACTGAATAAGCGTAAAGTTGTAATTAGGGATGCACCGTATCCACTATTTTGTATTTGGCTGAACCACCATATACTTTGCAAAAGATTCGTCCGAATACCGAATCCTAATTTGCATATGCAAATTATGGGTGGGAAGGGGAAAACATTCTTTACTTCCTTGTTTTGTGACCCTAATTTGCATATGCAAAATTCGGCCGAATCCGAATCCTGCTGAAAAAGGCAGAATCCCGAACTGAATCCTGGATTCTGCATCCCTAGTTGTAATCAATAGTGTCTTGCTTGAGGTGATGTGCTATATGATATATGTATCTGTCTTATACTAGTCTGCCAATGTATCTTAAAGTTTAATGCTATATTGGACAAAAAGCATAATGATGGAATGCTCTATTGGGTGACAAAAGTGTAATTCTACCCTCCATACTTATTGTTAGAAGTCACCAGAAGCTGTTCATTGCAGTGATGACAAACAGCTAAGCTTCCTCCCATGGGAGCTGACATTTAGCCTTGCGGTATTTTATATCAGAAAACAGAGCTAGTGATGGAGTTGTGTTGCCCAGACATGCATCAAGGGATCTTTTTAGGACTGAAAGCCCTGGTACAAGTGCTGTCATGTGTTTGTCATTTAGGTGAATGCGATCTGGCAATAGCAGTTTCTGGCACTTTATATATGATAGCCCAAAGAGCACCAGATAAACTAAGGGCCAGAATGGGTCTAGTATGGCTGTCAAAAATCTATAAAGTGGTAGGTCTCTAATTATTTAAAGGGGCATTGGTTAGTTTATTTAATTACAAAGCAAAGAAGTACCCTTTATACAAGTGTAAACAATGGCCAGCATACAGTATGTCACAGGCCTGCCCCAGACAATGTAATAGGAAATTAAACTCAGTATATCCCTTATGATAATTATAATCATATAGTACATAATTCCAGTACCCAAGCATTCCTTTGTCTTGAAATTGGTTTGTCACAGAGACCTGAAATGGGATTTCCTCTAGGAAATGGAGCCTACTTCCTATTGGCAGATCCTTGTGTAACTACAAAACCTTTCCAGACAATGCATTTAGTAATATACTTTTTCCATTTGTGTCATTTCAGACCACTGAAATTAAGCGCATTTTGCTTTGCAAATTTAAACCAGTGTGAAACTAATTGTTTTGTTTCAGAAATGGGACCTTTTATCCGGAAACCAGAAAGCTCCTAAATACAGCAATGGCATTTTTATATTGTGCTTTGCTATAGCAATCAGATAATCATTCTTGCCAGAATGTTTATTGTCTCTCTAATAAGATAGGACTTTGTATTTAAAAGTAACTAAGATAGCATGTGTTCATGGTGATGGCAAAACATTCGTCTTGGTTTAAACTTTTTTTTTAGTAGCTTTAGGGCATAGTTCGCTAATTACAGAAATACCAATTATCCACTAGACCCTAATCTATGTTATTCAGGCTACATTTGATACTCTATAGACAGCAGAGTGTTGTCTTCCTAGTAAGAAAATTACAGTGGTTCCAATACCTGGCAGCAGTGCTTGTTTCTGATATGACAACACGCTAAGTAATCAGTTTATTGACTAAACAGGAATGTTGCAACCCACACTCAGGATGTAACAAAATCTAATCTATCCAGTCCTCCTTTCGGTTTCTCTAGACTGTTATCATCAGAACATCATTAGAGCAGGTTGGAATTCCATCCTGCCAAAATCAGACAAAAAAAAGTTACATAATAGCCTGTTGAAAACAAGATTGTACACATGTGACCCATTTACAGCAGGTCAGAACTGTCACAAGGTTTCTAATATCCTATTCCTAATAGATTCTTCATATTCTTGTTGTAATTAACAACATCAGCAGTGTCGGCTTTTGCTGCTACTATCAGGGAGACTGCAAATCTGATTAAATGTGTAAGTAATTCACTAATATAATAGCTGTAGTGGCATTTAAATAATACAATTTAATGCTTTTTTTAAAAAAAATATTTTTGTTTATATTGAAACCCCAAAAGCTAAGTGAAGCCAAATGAATAAGATGAAGCAGGAAATAGGAAATTACTTCCTGGAAAAGTTAAAAGGGAGAGTTGAACGTTGTCAGTATGCTCTTTCTTATACATTGATTGTAGTATAATGTTGAGGTAGATGGGTACAAATATTTTTCCTTTAGGGCACCATAATCTTCACATTTACATCTCTCCCTCACTGATGCCGTTTGTGCTGTGGTAGGCATGTGTGGGAGGGCCACAAAGGCCCAGGAATAGGGGAGCACAATTTTTGAGTTAGCTTAATCTGGGACTGGATGCATAGGACATCTGACAGCTGTATAAATGTCACCAGTACTCAAGGAACACTGGCATGCATGCTTGAGCAAGGGGAACTGCTGCTCTAGGGACACCACTGATACAAATCTGGGCCTGGCTAGTTATGGCAAGACCATGTACTTTACAGCTATTTTAAACTGCACATTAGAATGGAGCTGCTGAAGTGTTGTCCCACAGGCATTACTTATTTTGCCTCAGGACTGACAATCAAGTAATTTATAATCTTTGCATTTCCAGAATCAGGTACATATGTTTGTGCCTGACAGGGAGAGGTGAAAATGTGAGTCAGATAGGTGCCTTGCCTTGTGAACAACAAATTTGCTATTTTGCACTTTCTACGCTGCCCCTTTCATTAACCCTTTTCCACTACTTGTTACACCTTGGGCTATGTCCCTGATAGCACTCTGTGCCTTGTCCACGTCTGCTTGTTTCTAACCAATTTAGGGTGCATGTCAATGATCTTAAATAGTAGGGGTTCGTTTGGATGCAAATTACAAGGAGCAGGTGACTGGGTTGTTACTGTGGGTGACAGGTAGGGTTGCCACCTTTTCTTAAACAAAATACCGTCCTTCCTATATATTTATCTTTTTTCCCTATTAATACCATTGGGATCAACATTCATTTTTACTGGCCAGGCTGGTAAGGAACCAGCCAGGTGGCAATCCTAGCGACAGGCTAAGTGTGGGCCTTAACATTTTACACAACTTTGAGGGGGTCATTGCTTCCACAATCATGATGGTATGTTAAATGTCCCAAGATTAAATCAAACCAAGTGCCTCTCTGGGCTCTGGCAAGTATATTAGATTGTAAATTACACAGGGAAAGTACTGATAACGGGCATAGATTGTATAGTACATATATATAGTATAATAAGTAAAACAGTTATATTAGCAGCAGCTGAATACAACACTTAATATAAAAGGGTCCTGCTTTGTCTAGATAGTTACCAACTTTTAAAATTAATTTTCAGTTATGACTAATAACATTATTCGTTTGTTTTGTAATTTCTCCCGGAAAATGGGCAGCACATTTGTTATACTACTTATGCATGATCAGCATGAAAGCACAGAAGCTCATTAAGTCGGGCAGGATTTAAAATACATTCAATTTTATTTTAATCTAGGTCACTAATACAATCTTATATACTGAACTAAGAGTCTAGCTAAAGTGGGATTATATTTATCATAGTGAGAGGGGACACAAAAAATAATAGAAGGCTGAGGGGATATAATAGCAGGCTGAGGGGATATTCCCACAGTTTCTATGAAATAACAGCCACTGTCTGATCTTTTGTAGCTATATGAGAAAGTAGCCCGACAGGATATAAATAGCAGAGGATGCCAGCACTAGAACAGATTGATGAAGGGAAGGAGGGGGGCTCACGCTGAGTAAAAGAGAGGGAGGGATGACAAGAGAACAGAAGGGAGGTTTGCCCAGTAAGTGGGCGGGGCAACATGATAAGAATGAGTGACAGCAATGGATCTAAGAGAGGAGAGGGAGGGGAGGCTGAGCTAAACACTAGTAGGAGGAGGTAGCAGAGACCGAAATAGAGAAGGGGTGGGGTAGTGTAAGGCAGCTCTGTGTGTGATATAGAATGGGAGGGATGTGAGGGGAGAGAGAGAGAGGCTGGGAGGGTGTGAATGATCAGAGAGAACAAGCGAGCATCTAGTTGGAGAGCTACAGGAGGGGGCACACTGACTGCTCTACTCACACTGACACTTTGACACTTAAGGGGCCAAACACCACTGTCGTGCCCATGCCTGGATACACCTGCTCCAAGGATAGACCGGGGAGAACGTAGAACTCGCCTCTTGTAGCGCTTACTAACCATCCAGACTCATGTGTAGCCCTCCCATCCATTATAATCCACAGAAGAACACAGAGCTGATCCTTCCCCAAGAGGAGTCGAGGACCCACTTGAATCTGTTTCAGGGGGATTTGTGCAAAGAAGCTTCTGACGGAGAGTATGGATACTGAAAGTAAGAATTAGGTGGGGGGACGAGGCAGCAGAGAGAAGGAGGCAGAGGTGAGAGGGCAGCTGTCACTAAACATGGATTGCAGTGTGCTGAGAAGACTCATCAACAGATACGTAAGTGCCACTTAGTGTAAAAGTGCCTTATTGTAATCATCACTTATGTGCATCTCCCAGACACAGCCAGCTCGTTTGTGAGTCAGGCACGGAGCTCAAACACCCAGGGTCATCGATATCTGCATCTGCTGCTGTGTGCCTTCTACATGGGGGAGTCAAAGGGATATTCAGCAGCCATACCTCCCTGTACCTTCTAGCATGTTCTTTCTATAATGACAACATGTACGGCAGATAGTGTTTTGGTAATAAGCCAAAAAGCTCTTATGGCAGGAGAAAGTGGAGAATAAAACAATTCCCATTCCCACACACATGTTGCTTTCTTATCAACATGTTGCTTTTGCAGCGCTTGCATTCCTTGAGTGCCAGGTTTGGCTGCGAACACTTTAAGGTGTGTCTGTGAGAAGAAATAAAACTCCCTCTGAGTACTGGACAGTTTATTTTACTTTGGTTAACTTACTTGGGCTTTGGATTTGGCAATGTGCTGCTGTCTCATAATGTTCATCTGAAGTTCCAAGTTATTAGGCAGCCGCCATTGATTCTAGTCTCACGCCTCCCACCTGGTTCCATAACACCGGCCTGGGCTACTTTATGCTGTGACACCATGCCTGGGAGTTGACATCTTTGGTATTCCCTGTGTCAGTTCTAGAAGGTTTTCTTCTTTATTAAAAACTTGCTAATAAATATCTCACAATTACATACAGTCACATATACAGTAAATGTATAGGTATATATATATATATATATATATATATATATATATATAAAATAAATGCGTTTGTTTCACATTAAAGAAGGGAGTGCAGTTCTGATGAACTGTGTGTTATATTTGACCCTGCACCTGCAGTTCAATAAAGACTGGTATGTGTGTGAATACTGAGTGAAAAGTATATATATATATACAGTATATATGTATATGCGAGGGTGTGCAATGATAGCTTGGCCTATTTGGAGTAATAATAATTTTATCACATAACACCATGTCTGACCTGGCATTAGTTTTTGGTGTTAATAACTTATAAATACCAGGTTTTAAGATTAGTAAAAAGAGTTAAAATACCATTTTTAACCTTAATTTACACCCTAATGACAAAATGTTCAGTGCACTTTGCCCAAAAAGAATAACTCACAATATAAAGTACTAAACAAACAGCGGCTGTTAACCCTGTTTGGTGACTCTAGCCCAGATGTGTTTTGAAAATAGTCCCTGCATTAGGACTGAGCAGCTCATTTAATCCCTCTGGCCAGGGACATAAGTATGTTATCTTCTCTTCCCATCAGCATCAACATGGAAGCTCTTATTTTCTAATGGCTAGCAGCACATTTCACCATAGATAACAATAGGGATTTTTAAGATAAAATCTGATTCTAGCATCATGACAGCAAATTGTTCCCTCCCTGCTTTTTTGTTTCAAACTAAAGAACTTTTAACACTTTTCTCATATAGCTTGTCTTTTTTCCCAGAGCTACACTTTTTTTAAATTGACATGGTGTGTGATCCTAGTAGAACAGTCACATCTTAGGATATTTCCCCTGGACAATGGACTATAAAGAATTCATTGGAACTCTCATGTGAGAGTGACTGCTCACATGGTTTTATATCTCATGACTTGTATTAATGAGTATTTGGCTATTCCACTCCAAGAATTCTATGTCAGTGACTCCATTCATTGAGTAATACTGCTGTTTTAAAATAGCTGAGCGCTGGTTGTTAAAAGGAGAAAGTGAATTTCCGCATACTGGTGCCAGTTGGTTAGGCTCTTGGTAGATATAATTCTGCTATTTTATATTAAAGGGATACTGCCATGGGAAAACATCTGCACTGAAAACCATTTTGAAAAATGGATTTCAGTCCAGAATTCTGCTGGAGTAGCACTATTAACTGATACGCATGTTTTCCCATGACAGTATCCCTTTAAGTGCACAGTAGGGTTAACTTGCAGTGCACTATTAAACTTAATTGTAATTAAATAATTTTCTCCTGGAACTTTCTGATTATTACTCGCATTGATGACTTTGATAATGTACCAGTGCCATTAAGAAATATAAATAGATACTTTGAATATTTTTCTTTATAAAGCAATATTTTGCATATGTCCTTAAACAACATGTATTCCCAAATACTGTATGTGACATTATGTATTCTCTTTCTTAGATATTATAATTTTATATATATATATATATATATATATATATATATATATATATAAACATATATATATATATATATATATATATATATACAAATTTACACACACAATATTAATATTAATCTACAACGCAAGTGCATCTAAATGAGGTTTCCTGCCTCCGAAAAAAATGTTCCCTTGCATACCTATGCAGATTGGCTCGCAGTGTGTATTGGTTTAATTTACCAAATAAAATAGGGCATTAAAAGCAAATAACAACAAAACAAATCTCTGGCCTGTGGGACCATATTTTCAGCAGCAGGTTTTTAGTTGCTGGATGACCACAGAATGGTTTGTTACAATAGAAAAAGCAGATCCTGTGACTCCTTGGGGCCGTGAAATGTAAAGTAAGTGCAAATAGCACACCTAGGGGCCGATTCACTAACTTCGAGTGAAGGATTCAAAGTAAAAAAACTTCGAATTTCGAAGTGTTTTTTGGGCTACTTCGACCATCGAATGGGCTACTTCGACCTTCGACTACGACTTCGACTTTGAATCGAAGGATTCAAACTAAAAATCATTCGACTATTCGATAGTCGAAGTACTGTCTCTTTAAGAAAAGCTGCCGAAGTCAATGTTAGCCTTCGATATTCGAAGTCGAAGGATTTTAATTCCCAGTCGAATATCGAGGGTTAATTAACCCTCGATATTCGACCCTTGGTGAATCGGCCCCCTAGAGTGTTTCTTTGTTTTCCAACTATTCAGAGGTAATTGTGGATTGGTCATTTTGGGTAACTGCTTTTGTCTGCTGCTAAAAGTACAGGTATGGGACCTGTTATTCAGAATGCTTGGGACCTGGAGTTTTCTGGATAATGGATATTTCAGTAATTTGGATCTTCATACCTTAAAGTGATGCACTAAAAAATTATTATTGAAAATATTAGTGCACATCAAAAGTTCCCTATAGCTCATGTTGATCATGTTTCACTGACAGGGCAGCTTTTGTAAGTAATTGTTACTTGAAGTTCCTAAACCTGACTGTTTTACCAACCTGACTGTTCATTCTCAACATCTCAATTAGAGTTTGTAGTGCTAACAGACTACCGGGGCTCAAATATAGCAGCCCCCTCATAGAGGAAGTTGGGGATCAGATGGGTAATGTAAAAGTGTCTGCAAATAATTGTATGGCAAAATTATAGATAGCGTGCAAAGACAATGTTATGATAGATGTAAAAAAACATTTAATTTCTGGTGTTGGTGTCTCTTTAAGTCTGCTAGAAAATCATGAATACTTTAAATTAACCCAATAGGCTGGTTCTGCTTCCAATAAGGATTAATTATATCTTAGTTTGGACCAAGTACAAGGTACTGTTTTATTATTACAGAGAAAAAGGAAATAATTTTTAAAAAATATAATGGAGTCTATGGGAGACATTTTGTAATCCTGAGCTTTCTGGATAACGGGTTTCCAGATAATGGATCCCATACCTGTTTCAACAATCAAATCATCTAGGTGTTATTTTGCCATCATTTGTGTTAGCAAGAGCTAGTACCAAAGATACAGGCATTTACTTGTACGACAAGGAGTCATTATTCAACTCAAGGACTGCAAATTGGTTTCTTATAAATCTTTAGAGGACAGTGAAAGCAGAGGTCACATCAATGTAGGCAGATAAGCAGAAACAAATAAGTAAAAAAAGGTATAATTGAGCTAGACAGTCCATCATATATATATAGACGCTAGGCATGCACCAAATCTAAATTCTAATTTAAGGGTTAAATATTTGTAAAATGTTCCTTGAACTGTGCATTTTATGTACTGGGAGACTGTGGGCTTATTGATGGTGGCCCTGATCACAAGCTAACAGCAATGATCTGAGAAATCAATCTCAGAGATGCTCATTATATCAGGTTGACAGATGTGTACAAATATTGATTACAAGTAAGTTTATTTTGAATAAAAAGATGGACTAGAAAGAGAAGGGCACAGACCAAGGACTGACTATTGTAAAATCACACTCAAAATTGGGAGAGATAGACTTGCGTTAAAAGCACAAAAGCAGTATTATACAAATTAATGCAGCTATAGTGTCAAAGCCCCCCTCCCTTGTGTCCTTACTAGTGCATTACTTTAATCCATGAGCAATAAAAGCACATTGGAGAGACATTTGGAACAACAAAAACATTTTAGTAGTGTAAAGGTGGCCATACAAGGAGAGATCTCTCTCTCCGATATGCCCACCTTGAGGTGGGCAATATCAGGCTGATCCGATCGTGGGCCCTAGGGCCCAACGATCGGATTCTAATGAATGGGAACGGGTGTTTGGATCGCCGGACCGCATCAGCGAACAGATGCGGCCGCGATCCGACGGGATTTTTAGTCCCATCCGATCGAGATCTGGCCAACTTTCAGCCAGATCTCGATCGGGGAAGCCCGTCGGGGGGCCCCATACATGGGCCAATAAGCTGCCAACTCGGTCTGTCGGCAGCTTTTATCAGCCCGTTTATGGCCACCTTAAGAAACCCTAGCCACCTTTCATCATCAACATGTAACTGTATGCTACTGACAATTTGACCACAAAAGCCAAGAATTTGATTTAATAGCAAAAATGCAAATCACCTTCTAGTATTGTACTAGCAAGTTTTGGTAGCAGCAATGTTCTTATACTAAGGATTAACTATTTATTGTTAAAATATTTCCTCTGCCCAAGAACCTGCATAGTGTAAGTAGAGCTAAAAACTTCCCCAAGTCTTCTAGGCAGTGATGATGAATAAAAACATTTCACTTTTCCTGTTGTAAAAGAGGATGTCTAATACAAGAAAATGAATTCTAAGCACACATAGTTCAGTGGTTAAAGTGTGTGGTTTGTAAATGTAATATCTATTTCCTAGTTCAGTCTTTTGAAACAATGTAGCATTACTCAACCTTTCGTGTTTTTTCTCAGGCCTTGCTTCTGCTACCTTGTTTGAAAATTCAAAACCACCAGAGCAGAGAGACAAAGTTTTCAACAGAAAATGTACAGTCGCAAATAAGTTTAAAACTATTGAAAATGTGTAATTAATGTATATTAGAAAGTTAGTAAGGATTACAATTTCATTATGTAAAAACAGCTTTTGGGTGGGGATCCCCTGTAATATTGCCTTTACTAACTTACTTAATTGTTTACTAGCTGGCTATATTGACATGTTTTCAAATGAATGTTAACGTGAATATAGAAGCCAAAGCAAATAAGACAGGAACTCTATATAGAAGAACAGCAGCGGACAGTGGGTGACATACGCAGAAAGGGTGACAATAGCACATATAGTGAATATCTTGGTTGCTTGCAGTACAGTGTAGTGGCATAATATTATATTCTAGGTTTAATCCTTAATTGTCAAAGGGTAATGACAGACAGGTCAATGTGCTGTTACATGCTGTCCTATTGGGATTAATGTAAATTGTCAGTGGTGATGTATAAACATCGATCACAGGATACATATGCTTTACCGCCAGTGATTTACATTAATCCTAGTAGGAATGTAACTTTGGAGGTTTAGTCATCCACAAATAAGTGTGGGTGACAACATTTCTCATCTGCGTTACCTTAATGCCTCTGTTTAACCCCTGCTTTTACAGTACATACAAAATTGTAAACATTTACTCTAAAATAAAATAATTTCCTTTGATAGGTAAATGAAAACGTAAATCCTTCAGGGGAAAAACATTAGCCTCTTAACTCGCTAATATGATTTTTTTAAAAAAAAATATTTTGGAATAAAACTGCATATTTGTAATTCACATACTGACCACACCCTGTTGGTAACTCAGGCTGTCACTAAGGGAGGGTGGAGATTAGTACTGTTATACTTTCAGTTCCTCTGTCAACACTTCTATCAGAACACAGCCAGGGGTAGCCCACCATATAAACCTGTGCCAAGGGCCCACCAACTACATTCAAATTTGCCATAGAAATAATAAAAAATAATAGTCACTTGGCACCCATATTATGATAAGAGATCAAAGGATACTATAAATGTACCTCAACAGGCCAGTCCGACCCTATTTGTCAGTATAGAGAAGTTGCTTTACCTGTACTCTGAGCATTAACAATGTATTCTCTGTGACAAATTTCCAAATCATGCAAATCACTTGCAAAGCCAATGTAGTTAGTTAGTGTTGTACTCTGCGTAACTATAATTGTATTACCATCTCTATCATCTCACCCTTATTTCTATTATCTGTCTCAACTTTATTTTGAAACCTGAACAAAGTTAGGGCCGTATTTAGTGAAGCAGAAGTATATAATTAAAAGTACTAAGTGCTGTACAATTGTGTATTTATCTTTACACAAGGCTAATTGTATTTTTGTGCATTAAATTGACCCTTTTTATTGAGAATATTCCTTTTATCTTGGTAGAGTAACACAGGTGGGAAGAAGGTAGCGTTTTAGATTTATGGAGGCATGCAGCCACACTCTATAGAAGATTTATTTGCAGACAAAATAGCTCTGTGTCTCAAATGGGTTGGAAGATGTCACTTCTGACACACAGAGGGCCCTGTGTGGTCTTCATTCAGCAAGAGATTGGTGCCTGCAAAAATGTATATATTTATGTTATATTTATGTATTTATTTTTAAACCTGCAACCCGCAGCTCCTTACTTTTCTGATATGGCTTTTAGTTGTATGCCTTGTTGTTCAAGGCTGGGATCAATTACAGACATGTCAACTCGTATGGATTTTTTTCTAGGAGTTGCTCCATTCTCCTGCCCATCCTTGGTGGGCTTGGTAGGAAGCAGGTCAACAACAAACAGAAGGTATTTGGATGTTTGCAAACATTTTGAAAAAGAATGAAATGCCCCTTGCTAAACCTGTTCTACTCCTACTCCTGTCCTGGGAGTAATCCAGTCACAGTTGCTTAAAAGAAACACAATTATACCTGTGGTTACATTTACTGGAGTAGTTAAAGGAATATTGCAAATTGTTTTTATTTACATACTGTACGCTGTAGGGATGTTTGTGACTATTAGCACATTTTTACGTAGTTCTGTTATTTTAAGGAAATTCTTTTCAATTGCATTACTTTGTGGTAATATTAGTGAAACGAAAATATGTTCTTTATAAAACAGCATATTGCTTAACTGAACTGAACATAGCAATCATAATATTGTTTATAGGTTTTACTTGGTGTACCTGCCTCAGTTTTACCTGTGGTGTTTTCCTGTAACCATCAAGGTTTTGTTAGGGAGGTCCACGATGGTAAAACCCTATTGCCAACCAGCATCTTTTTCTGTTTTTGTGTAGCAAATGTGTTGCCAGCGGCAGTTGTTGGCACAGGTATTGCTTAAGAAATCAATGGCAGAGTTTACTTCTGCTAATCAGCTGTTAGGAACACTGACTTATGTATTCTTGAATCATGCCCACTTACTGACAGCAATGTCTACCATAGCTTCGCAATGGTGAGAATTTTTTGCCTCCCCCCCCCCACTTGTGTCTTTAAGGAATGCTCTGTGTCAGAGGCATTACCTAAAAACTAGACACTATGTACTGCCAGATTTACCCTGGAAAAGTATTTGCATTTATTGTGTTAGCATCACAGTATCTTTAGATGATTACAAAACTAATGTATGTCCTTTATTTTTGACTGACACTTTGAGGAGTCTTATCATTTAGCTGCCTTTTTGTAGGATACAAAATACACACATTTTGTTGTAATGTAAAATATTTTATGGGGGAAATTATAAATAAAAAACCTTAGCAGTTGTAGCACTTATATTTACTGTATATGTAGACTTTTTTTTAGAGTTGTGGTAGTGACAACTAAGGTTCCTACCAGGCCGGTAAGATTTGTGTCACTTGTCACTTGTTATAAAGCAAAAATATGTGAAGCCCACTTAAAGACTACTTAAAAGAAATACACAACTGAGCATGTTTGAATCAGCAAAATGGCTAAGCCACGGAATGACCTACTTGTGTATGAGCAACGCAGAATGTTAGCTACCTTTCCTTAGTCCATCCGGAATTCTGTTAGACATTCAGTTAAGTGATACTGTCTTTAGAACAGAGGACTGGATTTTGGTTTTGCAAATCTTTCATGATATAACACTGTTGAACAGGATTCCTAGTTTTTCCTATGTTTTCCTTTAAGTAATGGACATAAATGTGATTTGTGAAAGATCATTTCCTATGATTTAGCATTTACCTAAATCTGATTGTTTGCACATACTCCTCCTATGACCGTTCTGTTATGTGTTTACAAAAACCTGAACCCTCATAGAATGTGGCTAAAAACACACACCCGTAGAGAACCAATACAGGGATACAAGAATTTCTTGCCACTTAAATATATTGCCTCCTTACTGGCAGATTTGTTCTTGAGATGCAAATAATTGTTTTATGATATGATAAATTGCACGAAACAGTATGCCACTATACATTAAAAATATATTATTGTCTGTGTTGTCTGGCTGCTGTTCTCTTCCGTCGACACAGAGTAGACATTGACAACACTATCGGAAATGCATTATTCTATTTGGTATAATTGTCAGGGGCCAGAAAAAAAAAGAGATTCAGCTTTAGCCACAGAAAAAAAGAAATAAAGTGACATAGAATACCCACTATATTGAGTTACATGGCAACATATTTGTATAGACAAGAGAGGTCCTTTATTGTAATCCAACCTTGAGGGAATAGCAGTAAAATAACCTATTAATATTGTAAATCATTTTTACTTCAGTAAATTATAAGGCCTCCCTCTATAATGTTTATGTTATTATTATTATTATTATTATTAACATGTATTTATATAGTATTATTATGTACAAAGTACAATGGCCATCATGCTTCCTCAGGAGCTCCTCTTTCTCCTGAACAAGGCTGGAGGACACCATGCATAGGGCATAGAGATTTTTTTGAAGCTTTTCACCTCAAAAAATTTGGTCCTTCAGTTTATAACTCTGTATGTTAATGGCTAGGCCTACAGCTCTCCTTAACCCATCAACACCTGTTTGCATATGCCAAGTGCTAAAATCGGGTCTAACTGTAGTGATAAACAAAAAAAACATAGAGACTTAACTTTATATATACCTTGTATATGCTTATGTAGGTGTAGAAATTAATGCCTAAAGCATATCTTCGCGAGAGCAAACACTAATGTCATTGGTAGCCTTTGTACCTCTATAGGGGTCATTTACAGCTTGAAAAAAGGCTCTTTGTAGCCTGAAACGTCGCTTATCCAGGTCCAGCCAGTGCTCCAAAAAAAAAAGAAAGGCATTTTTATTCAAAGAAAATTTGCGGTGCTGTACTTCAAGGAATTTTTTGCAAGGGAATTGGGAAGTGGCCATTCAAGGTATGTGCACCAGGACTCTCGGGTGAAACAAAGCAAGTCATTTTCTAATACATGCCAGGTGCAAAGTGCAAAAAAGGCTGCAAATTACCATGTTTTCTGTACTTTGTTTCTTGCTCCGCATACTGAATACTGTAGTAATTTCTAAAATTGTCATATGTCCCATGAATACAGTTACAGTTGCCACCTGCCCAGTTTTTAACATTTAACATTTTGCCCAGTTTTCATTCTATAAATCTGCAAACTGCGTACGTCTCATCGCTACCCCTGTACGTCAGTAGAGGTGGCATGCTTAAATACAGTGCTTTCAGCAGAGCTGAATACATGAGGGGCAGATATGGGAGCCTGGTAGTTATCCAGCCTCTACCCTTCATTCAGACACAGAAATTAGGGAGCAGCTATGGGCATATCATGCTATGGAGTTGTGATGCAGGAGGAAAAAAAACAGGTCTGGGCACTAGCTGCAAAGTGCAGCCAGACACATTTGGTTTTTAAATGAGCGCCAATTATTTATTTTAAATCTATTCTATGCAATATGTATTATTCATTTTTGATTAAAGAAATATATTTCAGCTCTATTGTGTATTTGCAAACAAATTGCCTCTGTACAGAGGAGTAGTTCCTGCTAGTTCAAAAGTACAATGTGATTTGAATCCAGTCATCCGAGTCTCAAGACAAGCTTAAATGCTCTGCTTAAATTGCTTTCTAAGCATGAAGCCACCAATAATCACACTAGATACATCTTTCCTTGCTTTATTCCCATCTATAATCTGTATTAGTGCACTACAAATGAATTATACCACCATATTAATTTTGATTATTATAGTTTGGCATGTTGTAATAGCTCAGGCATGTATTAAGTTCTTTGCTTATGTAGAAAGAGGATTTCGTCTAACCTATTATACACAGGGGATTAACAACAATTCGATTTCTTTTTAAGGCCTCTGGTATATGTTTCTTAGTGTGTATATATGCTTGTATTTTGCGCAAAACAAATACATTGGCATCGAAAAAGTTAAAGTTCATTGTTAGTATTATTCTGGAGTCCTGAATTAAGTTTCTATAACAGTTGCAGTAATATATACTTCCAGCATTTGTGCTTTAGGAGAGTGATATTTGATCTGCTTGTTTAACTAACTCATGCTAGGCTTTCTATCAATATGCTTTAAAGGCCAAATAAACAGGGGTTATTAAAATTGGTTGCTAGGTTCGAACTTGCCATAACAACAAAGCTCTGGTTTTAATGACAGATTGAAGAATGAAAAGGACAGGGTCTGATGATAAATAACATCAACAATTAACTTGAGGAGTTATCAAGTTTATTGTCCCAGAGTTTAGTGACAGAAGGTCTCATTGCAGTTGGCAACTAGTTTATATGCGTTAGGAATGCTCATGCTGTATTTTTATGATCCACCAAAGGTAAACACCACATTCAACAAGCTTGCTGGGAAGCTAAGCCCAGAGTGCTTAAACAGCAAATATTCAGACTTTGGGACTGTACTCGGAAATCATTCCAGATACTGGTCACCCTTGCATTTCTTATGCATTTGAACTGACCCAGATGGTTCGTAAGCTGCAATATAGTTAAGTGAAAGTACAAATTATAGGTTATACTTTAACCGAAAGCTATTTTCTATGGAGTTATGAAAAAATGTGCTTCAACTTGTTCTCCGGATGCAGAATTGAAATGTCATTTCTCCAAATTGCTTATTTTTCACTCGCCAGAATTCTATAAGTACACACATACTTGACAGCTGCATAGAATGGGAGGCTGCTTCAAGAGGATGTAAACCCTGTCACATGCTTGTCTAAGTACTTAAAGGGATACTGTCATGGGAATTTTTTCTTTCAAAATTAATCAGTTAATAGTGCTGCTCCAGCAGAGTTCTCCACTGAAATCCATTTTTTAAAAGAGCAAACTGATTTTTTTATATTCAATTTTGAAATCTGACACGGGGCTAGACATATTGTCAATTTCCCAGCTGCCCAAGTCATGTGACTTGTGCTCAGATAAACTTCAATCACTCTTTACTGCTGTACTGCAAGTTGGAGTGATATCAACCCCCTCCCTTTCCCCCCCCCCCAGCAGCCAAACAAAAGAACAACGGGAAGGTAACCAGATAGCAGCTCCCTAACACAAGATAACAGCTTCATGGTAGATCTACGCTCAATAGTAAAGAACAACACTCAATAGTAAAAACCCATGTCCCACTGAGACACATTCAGTTACATTGAGAAGGAAAAACAGCAGCCTGCCAAAAAGCATTTCTCTCCTACACATGACCAGGGGCAGCTGGGAAATTGACAAAATGTCTAGCCCCATGTCAAAATTGAATATATGAAAAATCTGTTTGCGCTTTTGAGAAATGGATTTCAGTGCAGAATTCTGCTGAAGTAGCACTGATGCGTTTTGAAAAAAAACATGTTTTCCAATGACAGGATCCCTTTAATGTTTTGTTTATTATTATTGTCATTTTGGTCAAATTTATATTTTAAAGTTATGCAATATACATTTAAAAGCTCACCTTCATAGCTCGTACAATGCTGAGCTCAGGTAAAGGGATGGATTCTGAGTCTGCTTTCCAGAGAATCCTTTTATCCCTCACTGTAGAAATCAGTCCCAGAATGGAATAAACTGCATTACACTGTGAGCCTAAGGCATGTGGGGAACGCGTTCTAGCAAGTACTAAAACTATCATGGTTTCTTTTAAGTCTGTAAAATCAGGTATGTCTTTGTGAAAAATATATATCATGAAATTATTTTATATATATATATATATATATATATATATATATACACACACACACACACACACACACACACACACACACACACAAACATACACACACACACAAAGTTTGTTAAGTTGCTTCTGTTAAGTGTATCAACTAAAGTATCTGATTTTAACAGTTCAAAGAGTCAGCCCCCCCCTTAACTAAGATACTCTTAGGAATAGTAAAAAGTCGGGAAACAAATAAAAGCATTTGTAATATATAAAAGTACCTGAAAGCTCTTTGAAGGTGAAATACCCCTTTTACTATCAAAAGTGCAACATTATTTAAAGGAAAACTATACCCCCCAAACAATGTAGGTCTCTATAAAAAGATATTGCATAAAACAGCTCATATGTAAAATCGTGCTTCATGTAAATAAACCATTTTCATAATAATATACTTTTCTAGTAGTATGTGTCATTGGGTAATCATAAATAGAAAATTGCCATTTTAAAAAATAAGGGCCGCCCCCTGGGATCGTAGGATTCTCTGTACTCACAAACATACCAACAAACCATACATGTAAGGTCACATGAGCCAATTAACAGACAGAGTTGTGTCTTTTGCTTCAACACTTCTTCCTATTACAGTTATAGTAGTTGTAGTATTTCTGGTCAGGTGATCTCTGAGAGACCATCACAAAATGGTGGCTCAAGGCAAGAGATGTAAAAGGGCAAGATTTACTTAAATATATATTCCAGTTTGGCAAGATTCTTTAATATGCCACTTAATATGATATGAACTATCTATTGCTTAAGTGTTCATTTTGGGGGTATAGTTTTCCTTTAAGGAGTTTTTGTCACTGACCTTACTTATTACTTGCTTCGGGCCACTATGGGTTAGGGCCTAAGGCCAGTGCCATGGAAACCTGTAGATTATGAAATTGTTTCAGTCCTAAAATCTTTGTTTCTGCTTTTCATTTTTTGTTTTTATTGCCACAGTTTGGTGAGTTGGACACAGACCTTTAAGTTATATCACAATTTAAAATATAGCCAACATGTTAAATATAGATTTTGTTGTATTATTAAATAATTAACAATGGGTCCAAAGCTGTAAAAGACAGACTGGCTGCTACAGATGTGAAATGCATTCTGACTGTTGCAGAGAGGATGTTTAAATGTTATATTGGTCCTGCTTATACAATGATTCATTAAGCATACTTTTAGGTTACTTTTATTTACTGCCTTCTCTCTATTATTGCCAGTATTAAAAAAAAAAAATAGTAATTTTCCGATTTGTTTTGCCTTATTTAATTTTATTGATGCCTTATACTGAAAACCTATGGGCCTAATTGAAGAGATCCATACACTTTTTTATATGAGTCTACTGGAAAAAATAGAAAACAATGCCTTAAAGCATATTGATATATTTAAGTGGTATATTGTAAAGCAAACAAAGCACAGATTGTTTACACTTTGCTTTTTCTCAGTAATCTCATAGGGATTTGTCTGAAATAATAGTGTTTACTAATACCTGCTTTCCTAAGGGAAGAATTTTGTTTCATTAGAGGTCTTGAGATTCTGAATGGAAAAGTTGGAATGTTTAAATTAGCATGCTCTAACAGTTAATTATTGACATGTCACCAAAAGATCTAAGCTTGATTATTAATGCTGAATTACGGCACAACACTTTTTTTTGCTGAGTAATGAAGCTTGACATTACCCATTCCAGATGGGACTAGCTGTGTGAAGTAAACTGGTCCCATCTGGAAAGGGTTAATAACAGGCATCATTAATGAACAGTAATTCATATTTGAAATGTCCGTGATGCTGTGCCTATACATTTGCATTTATAATGGCACAGGTGGGTTTCTCACACCCGCTGCCTTCCACTTTCTCAGTGTGTGTGCACAAAATGAACCCGCCATTGCACAAACAGCATATTATGGCTCAGAAACTCAAAAGTATGCATTGATCTGAAGCAGGGACAGGGACCATTGAGCATCTATGGGGGGTTCTAATAAAGGGGCAATTTTTGAAGACAAAATGAATTTACAGCCAGAAGTAAAACCAACACCATATATTATACATGAGTGCCTACAAAATTAGGGGGGGGGGTCATTTATCCTATATGTCTTCTTTAATAGCTGCTTCTTGGATTACAATTACCAAGTCAGGCAAAGTCAAATTAAGTTAAGTAAATTAGTTATGAATTATTAGCAGACTTGCCATAAAATATATTTACATGAATTGTATTTTAGCACCTACAGCTTGAAAGAGTTATCTGGTCTATTCATAGCCCCCATTTTCAAATACTTTTTAATCTTAAGTTAACTGTACACATTTTCCAGGTTGTTTTTAAAATCAACCATGCCTGTTTAACAAATATTTACTGGTCAGATGGGACCAAAATTGTCTCTTTTAGTAAAAGATAATAGAAACTGCTTGCACTCCAAACATTTAACAGTTGGCTTGCAGAACTAATAGGTGTAAGCAGCGTGAAAGTGGGTAAAATGTTTCTTTTGTTGTGAGGCTGAGATGCGCATTAATGCCTTTTTGTCATTTGAGCTGGGATAGTAGATATTGCCGTGAAACCAGTGGTATATTTTATTGGCTTTCTATATATAGGTGTATTGATCTACAGAAAGGCAGACATAAACCGGAGGGCAACATTGCCATTTATGTCTCATAAGGGGAAGAAAACACTGCTTCCTGACTCCAGTAATAGCGATTGCATAGCTTGGATCTACAGTACATCCTTCTCCAAAGACATTTGATCTTTACATTGATATTATATGCACCACTACAATATTGTATAAACCATGTGATTTATGGGAGGCAGACAGTGTTGAAACAGGCATCCTAGGACACACCAGAAGACCTGCCATGCAGGGCACACCCTCACACAGTTAGAAAGGGCACTTTATAATATTTCAAAATATGCCTTGGTGTGCCTTGGGAACCGGCACATTTCCCGCCAACTTTCGTCCTTTGACTGACCTTGGACTATCACAAGCATTAGGATTATTACTTTATAATATTAACATTCTTTCTGTCAAGCAAAGTTTCACCTGCTATACTGTCTGAAACCCTGAGGAGTGTATGGAATGTAGATTTGATGCACATTCCCTCTAGCCTGATGCTAAAAACATTCTTTTCAACCTTTTTTGCATTCTTCAACTTTTTTTTCCACTGATGAAATGCAAAACTATGAAATAAGGAAACAGCAGTGTTTAACACAGCAGTGGGGACACATAGTAAGTTCTTTTCTACTTTACTCTTGCATGTTTGAATATAGATTTCCTACCTCACAGGCCTGGTGAGTCTGTAGATACTCAAGAAAACCTGTCCATTATGGAAAGATTTGTTATAGTATTTACATCCAAGCATTATATAAGGTTAATGTCAGTCACAAATCTCAAGGACAGTGTCACACACATTGTTTCCTTTACTGGTGTAAATACACTTGTGGAGAAAATACAGATCCATTCCTGCACTACTGGTATAAACTGACAGTCGCAAGATAAACCTGTCGGTGCAAACAGGGCTGACTTTTGTATTCCCACACTAAAAATCTTACCATGGGTGCACTCCCCGGTCGGAACCGTAATGAGTGCAATTGCAGATGAAAGGACAGAGCGAATGTCTTAGGCTCGCTGGCACTAGATTCCAGGTAAGGACTGGCAGTGGGGCCCACCCATTGCTAGATACCCCCCTGAGTTCCATAATTTTAGATACATTACAACATTAATTGCAGTCCACAATTTATTGTGTCTTTTGAACACTGTTAGTTTACAGATGATAGCAACTATAGAAAACTATAGAAAAACAAAATTACATTTGGATCAATAATCCTGCAAACCTTGTGAATCATAGATGATTGATCATGATGATCAGAGGTGGGGCCTCCCAACAAGTAGAATGGAGCCTAAATTAAAAAAAAAATTGTACTGATTCTAAAGATTCTGATTCTTTCCATGCTTTGTTAAAAAATGTTTCTCTGCATTCATGGTGTATGTTGTAGTAGCCCCACTCCTGCAACTGCACTTATGGCTGTTCGTGAACTTATAGCTGAATTACAACTCTCAGTTTTCAGCTGCTGCCAAGCCCCAAGTGTTGTAGGTATAGCATGATAATATTAATAGCTGATGAGATGTGAGATTTTATGGTCCTAAAGAATGAAACTGACAAGCAAAAGGAAAATATGTTTGCCAAAAATGTCACCCTCTGTGGCTATAACATTAGAAAAACCTTTGATCTGTTTTTAAACCCATGAAACATAGATTACTAAAACGTGTTACTACTTTATGATTCTGAACGAGTGTCAATAGCAAGCAAAGATTGTAGCCTCACGTCACACTGCATGAATTTAGCCAGAGATAACAGAGAGTAATTGATTTCATCCCCCATCTCTTTTGTGCCTCACGTAGTGTGACATCTTTCGTCCTTTTTTATTTTTGTAATCACCGCAGGACAAGATAGAGTTATGTGTAGCAGCCTGCAGGCATTGCCTACTTGTCATTGCCTCCAGCACTGTACCATGAGTACCTATGTATGCTGTTATGAACATCATAATTGTAGATAGAGAGCTATTCAAAGATTATGAAAATGTATAAATTGTATAATACTATTCTTTACTATGTGTTTTGGCATCAGATGAGTTTACATTTTAATGCCACAAACTCTTTGTTAAAAAAATATGTTAATATGTTAAAATTAAAATGTTAATAGATTAAATTTATTTCACTCTTTATCATGGAGCTTGGGCCTAGTTTCTGCAGTACAACATGTGTCCCAATCAATAAAAAGGAAAAACTTACTGTTACAGTTTTTCTTTCCTTAAATGAGAAAAAAAGGATTCTAGACTATTGAGCAGTGGTATATAGGGATGTAGCGAACTAGTTCGCGCGAACTTCGACTGTTCGCGTCCGCCGCAAGTTCGCGAACGTCACGCGACGTTCGCCAATAGGCGTTTGCGTCAAAATCGTTCGACCATTCGACCATTCGATCGCTAAAATCGAGCGATTTTCGTTCGAATCGAACGATCGAAGCCATTGGATTGAATGAAATCATTCGATCCAATGGCTTCGATCGTTCGATTCGAACGGAAATCGTTCGATTCGAACGGAAATCGTTCGATCGAACGATTAAAATCCTTCGATCGTTCGAATCGAATGATTTTCAGATGTTCGAAGTTCGCGAACTGTTCGCGAACTGTTCGCATTTTTTGCCGGTGTTCGCGAACGGCGTTCGCGAACACATTGTCGGCGGTTCGCTACATCCCTAGTGGTATACTTATACAGAATCTGACTTGTAGGAACAATTTCACAAGTTGCCATAGGCAGGAAGCATAATGGGTAATGGGGCTTGTAGGTACTTCTGCTTTCCAGAGTGGGTGATTCACAGATTTTCTAGAAATGAGAGGGACTCAAGTCACTTCACAATAGAAAAAGGTGTGGGAGGGGGTTGGGAGTTCAAATGATTCACAATTAGACTATGATAGTTTCCTTTCAGTCTGTGGAATCAGGTATGCTTGTTTAAAGAAATATATATTTATACTTATTTTTAGAAGCTCTGTATGTATTCACCATTTGTACAACTTAATAGGCCATTGAATAAGTTCATGTAAAAAAAAGGGGATATTTTTTTCTTTTAGTATTAAAAAGGTCCTTTTTGTATAGTGTTAAAGGAAAACTATACCCCCCAAACAATGTAGGTCTCTATAAAAAGATATTGCATAAAACAGCTCATATGTAAAATCCTGCTTCATGTAAATAAACCATTTTGATAATAATATACTTTTCTAGTAGTATGTGCCATTGGGTAATCATAAATAGAAACTTGCCATTTTAAAAAATAAGGG
Organism: Xenopus petersii; assembly: GCA_038501925.1. Lineage (NCBI taxonomy): Eukaryota > Metazoa > Chordata > Amphibia > Anura > Pipidae > Xenopus > Xenopus petersii. The sequence continues at coordinate 108,610,158 of CM076675.1, read as the reverse complement.
CCGCCCCCTGGGATCGTAGGATTCACTGTACTCACAAACAAACCAACAAACCATACATGTTAGGTCACATGAGCCAATTAACAGACAGAGTTGTGTCTTTTGCTTCCACACTTCTTCCTGTTACGGTTAGAGTTGAAGTATTTCTGGTCAGGTGATCTCTGAGGCAGCACAGATAGAGTCACGAAATGGTGGTTCAAGGCAAGAGATGTAAAAGGGCAATATTTACTTAAATATATATTCCAGTTTGGTGAGATTCTTTAATATGCCACTTATTGAACTATCTGTTGCTTAAGTGTTCGTTTTGGGGGTATACTTTTCCTTTAATGAAGATGCGAAGAAAGCAGAACTCCAGGGTACAATGGTCTCCCTTACAAAAGAAACTGCTTTACTAAGCCATTGTATTTTTTTTGTCCCTGGTGGCATATTCATATCAAAACTAGGCCAACATTCTATAGACACCAAAAAGCCTCAGAAGTTTTATGAGACACTTTCCAGTTTGTACTTCACTCTAGGCAATATTGAATATATTGAAGATGTAAGATTACTTTTAGTATTTGTACAAAAGTCTATTTAGGATAATCTTGCTTCACATAAAAGAAAATATATACTGGCGTTAGCATTATATCACATAAGAACATTCTATCTTAATCATGAAAAATATAGAATTTTCATAATCGATGCATAAAATATTGATAGTAATGATTTTATTATCTGCTTGCTTACTTTATTCAGAGGGGACTATTTTATGCCTTATTGGTTACTGAGCTCTGAATATGGGATTCATCTCTGATGCCTCACCTTTTTTGGAGGTTAGAAGGTACTGGGAAACTTAGTTGTTTATGCTTCATCGAGATGAAGGTCTATGCTGGTATTCGTGTGTTCCATTGTGTGCAAAAGCTGCCAGAGATTGCAGAGGCACATCTACTGTATATTACATCTGTATACCCTTCTCTTTTTAGATTTGTACAAGTGCTTCTTACATTTGTATCGATCAATTTTTGTATGTAGTGTGCAAGCAGAGTTACATGTTTAGTGGAATCAGGTATGTCTATGTAAAGGATACATTTATAGTTATTTCTGGAGGATAGTGTTCATGCATCTTTTCTGCATATGCATAACTGAACAAGCTTATATCAAAAAGGGTATACAAGTGTATATATCCTTTAATGCTTTTCCTACTCATTTTGCAGTTTCTCAACTGTCATATATGCTTGTGATTATTTATGTATTGCTTTGCGGATCTAACACTTTCCCTTTTATGCCCCGATAATACTGTATATAGGTATAAGATCCAATAGACTCTATTTTTAAATTTAATTAATTATTCTCTTTTTCTCTGTAATAACAAAACAGCACTGTGTACTTGATCCAAACTAATATATAATTAATTCTTATTGGACATATGAAGATTAAAATTGTGGAAAGATACACTCAGGACACCCCAGGTCCCTGAGAAATGTGGATAACAGCATTCTGGATTATTTGCATACAAGATCAGTTACTATACAACTGAATAATAAGGTTGGATTGTAACTAGTGTGTAACTCGGTGAGACAAGAGTGGGAGGACATGACAAAAAATAGAAATCTTACAAAACGAATTAAAGGAAAACTATACCCCCAAAATGAACACTTAAGCAACAGATGGTTTATATCAAATTGAATGACATATTAAAGAATCTTACCAAACTGGAATATATATTTACATAAATATTGCCCTTTTACATCTCTTGCCTTGAACCACCATTTCGTGACTCTATCTGTGCTGCCTCAGAGATCACCAGACCAGAAATACTACAACACTAAGGGGCCGATTCACTAAATTCGGGTGAAGGGTTAGAATAAAAAAAACTTTGAATTTCGAAGTTTTTTTGGGCTACTTCGACCATCGAATGGGCTACTTCGACCTTCGACTACGACCTTCGACTTCGAATCGAACGATTCGAACTAAAAATCGTTCGACTATTCGACCATTCGATAGTCGAAGTACTGTCCCTTTAAAAAAAACTTCGACCCCCTACTTCGGCAGCTAAAAGCTACCGAAGTCAATGTTAGCCTATGGGGAAGGTCCCCATAGGCTTGCCTGGGATTTTTTGATCGAAGGATTTTCCATGCTTTGTTAAAAAATGTTTCTCTGCATTCATGGTGTATGTTGTAGTAGCCCCACTCCTGCAACTGCACTTATGGCTGTTCGTGAACTTATAGCTGAATTACAACTCTCAGTTTTCAGCTGCTGCCAAGCCCCAAGTGTTGTAGGTATAGCATGATAATATTAATAGCTGATGAGATGTGAGATTTTATGGTCCTAAAGAATGAAACTGACAAGCAAAAGGAAAATATGTTTGCCAAAAATGTCACCCTCTGTGGCTATAACATTAGAAAAACATTTGATCTGTTTTTAAACCCATTAAACATAGATTACTAAAACGTGTTACTACTTTATGATTCTGAATGAGTGTCAATAGCAAGCAAAGATTGTAGCCTCACGTCACACTGCATGCATTTAGCCAGAGATAACAGAGAGTAATTGATTTCATCCCCCATCTCTTTTGTGCCTCACGTAGTGTGACATCTTTCGTCCTTTTTTATTTTTGTAATCACCGCAGGACAAGATAGAGTTATGTGTAGCAGCCTGCAGGCATTGCCTACTTGTCATTGCCTCCAGCACTGTACCATGAGTACCTATGTATGCTGTTATGAACATCATAATTGTAGATAGAGAGCTATTAAAAGATTATGAAAATGTATAAATTGTATAATACTATTCTTTACTATGTGTTTTGGCATCAGATGAGTTTACATTTTAATGCCACAAACTCTTTGTTAAAAAAATAAAGTAAATAGATAATGTTAATAGATTAAATTTATTTCACTCTTTATCATGGAGCTTGGGCCTAGTTTCTGCAGTACAACATGTGTCCCAATCAATAAAAAGGAAAAACTTACTGTTACAGTTTTTCTTTCCTTAAATGAGAAAAAAAGGATTCTAGACTATTGAGCAGTGGCATACTTATACAGAATCTGACTTGTAGGAACAATTTCACAAGTTGCCATAGGCAGGAAGCATAATGGGTAATGGGGCTTGTAGGTACTTCTGCTTTCCAGAGTGGGTGATTCACAGATTTTCTAGAAATGAGAGGGACTCAAGTCACTTCACAATAGAAAAAGGTGTGGGAGGGGGTTGGGAGTTCAAATGATTCACAATTAGACTATGATAGTTTCCTTTCAGTCTGTGGAATCAGGTATGCTTGTTTAAAGAAATATATATTTATACTTATTTTTAGAAGCTCTGTATGTATTCACCATTTGTACAACTTAATAGGCCATTGAATAAGTTCATGTAAAAAAAGGGGATATTTTTTTCTTTTAGTATTAAAAAGGTCCTTTTTGTATAGTGTTAAAGGAAAACTATACCCCCCAAACAATGTAGGTCTCTATAAAAAGATATTGCATAAAACAGCTCATATGTAAAATCCTGCTTCATGTAAATTTTGATCGAAGGATTTTCCTTCGATCGTTGGATTAAAATCCTTCGAATCGTTCGATTCGAAGGATTTAATCGTTCGATCAAACGAAAAATCCTTCGATCGATCGATCGCAGGATTTGCGCAAAATCGTTCGACTTCGATATTCGAAGTTGAACGATTTTAGTTCACAGTCGAATATCGAGGGTTAATTAACCCTCGATATTCGACCCATAGTGAATCGGCCTCTAACTGTAACAGGAAGAAGTGAGGAAGCAAAAGGCAGAACTCTGTCTGTTAATTGGCTCATGTGACCTTACATGTGGTTTGTATATGTGCACAGTGAATCTTACGATCTCAGGGGGCGGCCCTTATTTTTTAAAATGGCAATTTTCTATTTATGATTACCCAATGGCACATACTACTAAAAAAGTATATTATTATGATAATGGTTCATTTACATGAAGCAGGGTTTTACACATGAGCTGTTTTACTCAGTATCTTTTAATAGAGACCTACATTGTTTGGGGGGTATAGTTTTCCTTTAATTGTGCAATACGTTTATTAGGTTACACAGGTGGCTTCCCACAGATAAATCATTTACTTTCAAAATACCTTTTTCTTAGTAGCTCTGTCTGGTCTTAAAAAGTATAGACATATAATGTGGTCTTTGCATGGAAAAGTAAGCCACTTCTGACAATAGAATATTTATTATATAAAGTAACTCCTATCATTTATCGTTATAGTGAAAATTCCAGTTTTTGTGATAAAAAGGCTCCTTACAGCTGCAAAATCAGCTTATCTTCCGATTCCTAGTAAAATTGCTGCTTCTTTGAAGTAACATTTCTTTGTTACTGCATTCTCTGCATTTTATTGGCAGAAATAACATTGATTTTTATCATTTACCAATTTCATCATTCTAACGGCAGCTTTCACATCACTCCAGTATTTCAGCTAATCGATAAAAAGACCATTTGTCTTTTACTAGCTTTGATTTTATCAACAGATCAATAGTGAAAGGGATGCAAAATATTTAGCCATTAGCATTAATGGAACCATTCTCTTAATTTGAACAGTTTTAGTTGGATATTTCCAAGGTTTGACTGTTAACAATATTATGATGTTTATTCTGGGTTTATAAGACTAAGGGCTATTTCACTGAGAAAGGGCTCTGTATTATTGATAAATATACACAATATTTATTCTCCAGTTTTTTCAATTGCATCAAATACAATGCATTTTTTTTTATTTACATTAAAACATTAGCATTTGTATACAGTTCAATAATCTGATGTGTATTTTTAGGTACAGCCTTCTGGTGTTTAGCAATAATGCATAATTATCTTGATTTTTTCATAGGCTTTTAGGACATCTTCATATTTTCAACATGCTCCTCTTTCTGGTGGGCTTTTATGGCTAAAAACTTGCTTGAGGTGCAAATATGGAATGCATTTTATAATTTGAGTGTTTAATACCTGTTCTGTTTGTAAAGTCAGACATTTGGGGTTTATGTAAACATCAATAAATCAGATGCATGTAAAAACTTGAAAAGCAAATTTTAAAGCTGATTTTAAAGTGAAAAGCATCTCAGTTATACTGGCCATGCACATGTTGTGTTCCCTGACCCTGGACATAAGTTGATAGGTGTAATCCACTGGTTCAATGTTTAGCATCTAACACATGGAATTTTTGTTGACCACCACCTGTGCCTAGAGGTCTCATGGGGTAAAGCCTAATGTATTCAACACATTTTGCGTGATGTATATTGATCTAATAGTCTAAATGTAAGGTTGCCAGACTATGTCAGGATTAACTTAAGGTGGCCATGCATACAGAGATCCGCTCGTTTGAGGTGGGCAATATTGGGCTGATCCCATCATGGGCCCTAGGAGCCAACAATTGGTTCACAATGACTTGAATACAGGAGGTCGGACCAATGAACCAATGCAGTCTTCGATCCGATTTTTTTACCTGGCCAATCTACATCTGCCGATTGTGGGCCAGATATTGATTGGGGGAAGCCCGTCGGAAGGCCCCATACACTGCCTAATAAGCTGTCTGCATCTTATATCTGCCCATGTATGGCCAAATTTAGTGCTGTTCACTTCTTTCCCATTGTTTGTAAACAACCCTTTTTGTATTTAAGGCACAGATTGCTGTGTCAGAAGTTTTTCAGTTCCATACCTACCGATACCTGGGTTCTGTTGTTTCAGTACTAAAGAAATCTAGAAGATTTGTTATTTTACAGCAGCAGGATTATCGGGAATTAGTAACAGGCTCTTGGTCATTTATGTGCATGCAAAATGCAAACTGTACAATTTCTAAATCTAATGTTTCATCAAATATCTTTTTATTTTCTACTCATGTATTCAAAAATACATAAGCATAGTGATGTCTGTAGCTGTTTTGAGTTACAAATGTAACATGTTTCTAAAATCCATAACACTTCTTTTGAAGCTAAATAAATTATGCAGGAGATCACACTGCTAAGGCTTGGCAAGTCTCTTTCAAGCCCATTACATAGAACTGTATGATTGTAGTGCAGTTTTCCAACAGCAGTTTTGCCTGGTTTACACTATTGTAATATGCTATCAAAAAGGCAAAAAAGTCACAGATATGATGGGTACAGGCTACACTAAACTGGTGCCTCACCATCTGCCATGTGGTTGGAAGACACAACCCCTATAGTAAAAATTATGTTTTGTTTTCAGTGTGCTCCTAAAATGAGACATATGCTAGGCTTGCAGACTAATAAATGGATACAGTTCTTATGGTTAAAAGTTATTTCGTGCCGACTATGTGTATTCATCTAAATACGTCATTTCGTCTCAAAAGAATGATGGCATACTTTCCTCATCGAATATTTCTTAGTGCCTTTTCTCTAGCATTACTTTCTTTCTAGCAAAACTATGTTAACTTACTCATGCTTATGTCAATTTAAATTTAAAAACATCTCATGTATGTACTGTATTTATTAGTGATGTTTGTGAAATTGCTGGAAGTGGGCACTTTTTATTAAAAATGTCCAAGGAAGCAAAATCAAGAGAATATAGAAAAACCCATGAGCCTAACCTAAAACAGATTTGGCATGAGCTTTAAATATTAAAAAAAAGTGTAAATAAAATATTTTAAACTGTTACAACTTAACATAATCACACTTTATAAATATGAAAAAAGCCAGCCTTTTTTTTTTGAATACCGGATATGATGTCAATGACATAATAATGTTGAGGCTAAAGCTTCATTCTATTAATTTTCCAGTCACACCCTGGTGAAATTTTACATTTTGATAAATAAGCAGATTAATGATTGTTTGCCTGAACAAAAATTTGCCTGGCGAAACGGTGCAAAAGTTCTCTAGCAAAGCAAAGCAAAAAAAGCAAATAAAAGTCGGTAACGGAAAAAATATTCGCAATGCAAAAAGTTATGCCTTTGTTAAAATAAATTTGCCTTAGCTTCTGCAAACCCGGAAACTGTTTAGCGACCACTTTCCACAGGGGAAGAAGGCTTGCAAATTTTATAGTTTGCACCAGTGCAATGTAATAAAACTTTTTACTGAAAATGTTGTTATGTTTGCTCCAAAAGATTACAACACCTTCAAGCACTTCTTAAAAGTGGGCAATGTGCAATAAAAATTTGCAATGCAATAACAGTTTAAGGAAGAGTATTACATTGCAAAATGCAAATTTTTATTTCTTATTTGTACAAATTGTTTTGCTATTTGCGACTTTTATTACATTCCCCCAAAACTGTCTTACTCTTCATTTAGTAAATGTGCCCCCTTGTTGGTGGGTCCTGTTTTCTGGTACCAGCACTAAAACCATCAAGACAGACTGTTTTTGAAACATGTTGAATTAAATATAAAGTAGGCACAGAGTGTCGTGCAGTTCTGAGTTTATCTAAATGCTTTATTATGGTGATTTTGGTACTGGGACAATTCCAGCCATTGTTGTCAATGTGTCATATATTAAATAAATGCACTTGAGGTCACCGTAGGGCCATGACTCCACGATGGAAAGTACCAAACAAAATGAGTATTATTAGAGATATAACACACCTTACTTTGAGCAATGTGTCACTTGCATTGTGAAACTGGGCATGACATGAGGAATATGTCTGGGATTAACTTGTAAATGTGCAACAAACATTAAGATACTCTGTAATGTATTAGGGAAATATTAATGGAGACATGTTTTTATTTATGTTGGTTCATTGCTTAGTGTGTATTGTGTATCCCTCAGTCATAGACTAGCTTGGTGCCTGACTAATATTTAAAGTACTGTATAGTATGTTGAGCAGTCATTATATTTGCCAGTGCCATACTAAGTGTGCTATAAGTCAATATATGGACATGTTTCTTATCACAGCTACTTGGGTAAAGATCTGAGGTATATAATTAACATACTGGTTTTCAGACTGAGTGTTTCCTGAGCTACAGTAGCAATGCAGAGAGGACATTTGTACTAAGGGTACTTGTTGGATATCTCTATCTCTAAGAAGTTTTTTTCCTTATTATGGAGCTCCAGTCTTTCTACGTTGCCCTTTAGGTAATGCTAAACTCTGCACAAGTATCACTATATAAATCATCTGCATGTTTCACATCATGGCAAGGTGCATTTAGCTGTATTTCCGGGTACAGAAAAATTTGGACCCCCCCACTTCAAACACCACTCAGCATAAGGTACTCAAATAAATATTGTAAAACGTTTTACTACAATTACATTTCATGTTTAAAACAGGGCAAACAATTGGTTCTAAACTAACTTTTGCTGATTCTGCAACATCATTTGGGTCTTCTGAGAATAAAGGTTAATCATTCACCTCAATCCCCTTCTGCAGTCAGAGATATTTTGAGTAGTTTAGTTTAAAGGGGACCTGTCACTTTAAGAAATAATCCCACATTTTTTCTATCATGTTAGTTGAGCAAAATAAACTTTACTTACACAATCATATTTTCTTCAGATATCATATAATGTAATGATTAATGTGTAATTAGTATTGATACTGAGGTACTTTTTTGGCACAAGGGTCTTTCTGAAGATGTGGGTACAGTATAAATAGCATCACTGTCCTTGGCACTGCTCTGTAATAGCAAAAACCTATATATTTTTCCTTATATCCCATATGCTGCAAAGACAAAACACTGGCGAACTGTTCCTTGAATCTTAATCATATGCAGACATACTTAATGGTTACAAAGTGAGGGCAACTATCATGAGAATGAATGAATGTTATTGTTATCCTTTTTTTTGAAAGGTAAGTTTATTTCCTTTTGAACACAAATAATCATACATACATTACAAACAGTTGAGCAGACTGACGCAAATAAGGTAACAAAGTGGGTGTAAAACATAAGTTGACTCTGTGCATACTAGGGTAAGCATTGCTACTAGAAAGAGATGGACTACTGTTATATCATAATGGCTAAGTGATTTATCAGGCAGGTCAGGGTGAGTTAAACCTCCATTGTTTCTGCCTAGAAGGGTTGTCTAGTCACGGCTAAATCTGGGGGATTCGGATCTATGTCATCCCACGGGCCCCATATGTTGTCAAATTTCGTCAGGGCACCCCTGGACTCATAGGTAAGTTTATAAAGGGGTAATACACTGTTAACCAGGTGCACCCAAGCTCTAAGAGAGGGTGAGAGGTTGCCCATCCAGTGCATTGCTATAGTTTTCTTTGCATAAAAGAGGAGGATACGATAGGCAATTCTGGGATACTTGGCTGGGACCAGTTCCTCTAAGACCCCCAGCAGACAACAGATGAAGAGATAACCCTTGGGAAATCAAGGTTGTCCGCTAAGTAATTTACCACTCGTGTCCAGAAGTCTAAAATATGTTGGCACTACCATATTAGATGGAAGAAGTCCGCGCCCGGTTGCTGACACCTAGGACAGTTGTCGAGAGGGATTTGGCCCATTTGTTTAAGGCTTTTGGGGGTTATATATACATGGTGTATAATTTTATACTGTATCAGTTTATCTTTTAGAGAAATGAGACCAGTGTACACATTGTCTATCGCCTCCTGCCAGTCATCCTGATTAAGACCTGTAATTTTAGTAGTCCACCAGTCCTGAGTAGTCAGCAAGGGTTTAGGACCAGATAGGAGAAGCCGGTGGTATAATCGGGACACCAATTTGGAGGGGCTAGGGTCACAGAGTATTTCTTCTATGACCAGGGAGGGCATGTCCAGGCATGTCGTAGCTGAAGGTATTGGAATATTAAAATTTGCGTAGGATGGGTCTTGCGTTGGAGAGCACGATATGTGGGGAACGTCTGTGGATCAAGGAGGTCTTTCAGTCATTTAATGTCTTGGTTTGGCCAGAAGATGAACTCTGGTAGGCGTCTGAAGTGAGGTAGGTAGGAGTTTCCCCACAAAGGCAGGTGAGGGGATATTATTGGAGGTTCACAGCCCAAGACCTTGAGGGCTACCAGCCAGGATTTGTGAGGGGTGGTTAACGTAGTTGGTAGAGAGCTGTAGTCCTTAAGGGATCGGTATGGGAAATTAGGAAGACCCTCCCACGAGGCTACGAGGAGGGCCTGTTACTGTGAGTTGGGGTTATACGGGTCTAGGTTAAGGCACCAGTGGAGGTAATAGATTTGTGAGGCCAGGTAATACAAATGGAAGTTAGGGAGGGCCAGTCCACCCTCTTCACACGGGGCACATAACTTGGTCCAAGCAATTCTGGGTGCTTTATTGTTCCAAAGGAAGGGGATCATGATCTGGTTAAGGCGCTTGAAGTAAAGTTTAGGGAGATATACAGGTGCGTTGTGGAGCAGATAAAGGATTTTGGGAAGATAAATCATTTTAATAATATTGACTCAGCCCCATAACGATAAGGGTAATTTGGTCCATCGGTTCAGTGTGGTAGTCAGGTTGGCTAGGATTGGGTCTAGATTAAGAGAGACATATTTTGTAACATCAGCATGAATGGTCACACCTAGGTATTTGAACTGACTGGCCCACTCTAGAGGGGTCTCGGCTGGCAATGATTGAGGTTGATTAGGGTCTATGGGGAATAAGACCGATTTTTCCCAATTCACCCGTAGGCCAGAGAATGAGCCAAACCGGTTGACCAGGTCCAAAAGGGCAGCGAGGGAGTCATTAAGGTCAGCCAGGTATATAAGAAGATCATCAGCAAATAGAGATACCTTTTCCTGTACAGTGCCATAGGTTAAGCCTTTTATTCGGGGGGAGTGCCTGATCAATATTGCCAGGGGTTCAATCGCCAGGGCAAATAGAACTGGGGAGAGGGGGCAGCCTTGTCTCGTTCCCCTTGTCAATGAGAAGGGGGGCGATATAAGGCCATTGACTCAAACTCGCGCCGTGGGACTCCTATAGAGAAGCTTAATCCAGGTCAAGCACCGAGGGCCGAACCCAAAACGGGTCAGAACCTCCCACAAGAAATCCCACTCCACCGAATCAAAAGCCTTGGCAGAGTCTAAAGAGGCTACGACTCTGGTGCCCGTCTGTGCATGAGTGATTTGCAGGTTAGTAAAGAGTCTGCGAAGGTTAATGTTGGTGGAGCGCCCAGGCATAAAGCCAGATTGATCTGGGTGGACATGGTCTGGGACCACTCGTTGGAGGCGAGAGGAGAGTATTTTGGCTAAGATTTTGGCATCCGTGTTAAGCAGAGATATAGGGCGGTAGGAAGAGCATCTAGTAGGGTCTTTTCCCGGTTTAGGGATAACTACTATGAGGGCTTCAGTGAATGAAGGGGGCAGTGAGTTATTGTCAAAAGCACTGTGAAGTGTGTCAAGGTATTTTGGGACAATTTGTTCCGAGAGGGCTTTGTACCAGTCCGGAGGGAGGCCATCCGGTCCTGGTGTTTTATTAGGAGGTAGTGAGGCAATCCGTAACCTCTTGGGGGGTGATAGGCGCATCTAAGAAAGCTTGATCATTAGGGGAGAGAGAAGGCATAGGGATGGAATCTAAGAATTGCTGGAGTTGGGCTTTGGAATAAAGTGCCGAGGTGGTGTATAGTGTTTGGTAGAATGTAGCAAATTCTTGCGTTATAAGCCTAGGTTCCGTAACCACTGAGCCATTGTCTAGTATGATTCGCGAAACTGCAGATGGTGCAGTTTGCTGTTTGGCCAGGAACGCCAAAAGTTTTCTGTTTTTGTCACTCTGATCGAAAATTCTTTGATTTTGGTAGAGCAAGGCTTTCCTGGTTAGAGAAATAAAGGCCTTAGAGAGGGTGTGTTGAGCTTTTAAGAGATCAGTGTAGTTGGCCGGGGTAGGATCCTGTGTGTGTATTGCAAGAGCATTCTGGAGCTCATTCTCCGCAACTGTAACTTGCTCTGCGCTATCATTTCTGGCTTGTGAAATTGCCCCCATAAGAGTACCTCGTATGACTGCTTTTGAAGCATCCCACAAGGTTTGCGGGGAGGCAGAACCAGCATTATGGATCCAGTATTCCCCATAAGCTTGGGCATTTGCGGTAGCCACAGTTGTATTTTTGAGCCAAAGAGGGCTTAGACGCCATAATTTATCTGTAGCCGCAGGATTCCACCGTAGTGTGAGTTGTAGCGGGGAGTGGTCAGAGAGGGATTGGGGTAAATACTGGACCTGGTCAACAAGAGGCAGGAGCTCTACTGAGACAAGGGCTAGATCTATTCTCGAAAAGGTCTTATGGGTTGGAGAGTGGCGAGAGCAGATTCGTTGAGATGGATGCTTCCTTCTCCAGGGGTCAGTCAGTTGCAAGGCCTCTGCCCATGTGGTAAGCTTGGTGAGGATGCGAGGGTCGGGGCCTAGTTTGTCCAATGAGGGATTCAAACAGCAGTTAAAGTCCCCCAGAATACAGAGTGGGCTGGGAGGGAATTCAGTGAGCTTGGTCACTATTAAGTCCAGGTTTGACACTACGAATGGCGGCGGCATACATTAGTTAACTAATAGAATGGGTTTATTTTCAATAAGGCCATGGAGTATCAGGAATCTGCCGTAGTGGTCTAAGTGGAGCTTCAAGAGTTCAAATGGCAGACTCTTTCTGATTAGTATACAGACCCCCCTCGAGTGCGATGAGAAGGTGGAGTGGAAGTGCCATCCCACCCATGGCTTTTTTAATGCCAGAATTTTTTGCCCAGTGAGGTGCGTCTCCTGAAGGAGAAGGATAGAGGGGGGTATTTTTTCAGGTAATTGAACATTAGGCTCCGCTTAAATTTGGAATTGAGTCCCCACACATTGCATGAGAGGATCGATATGTTAGCCATAATACACAGGTAAAGGTATATGCCAGGCCAAACGAAGTGTCCATCCCTTGACATAGAGCAATGAAAAATTTATAGAGAGTACATTATGCATACAAATTACATCAGTCACCCCCCAAACTTGAGCGAGTCTAATACCCATAACACTTACGAACCAAAATAGAGGCTCAGTCCCTAGATAACTGCTAAAAAACAGTCCCTCCTATGATATCTAGGTTGGCAACAAGTCCCAACGATTGCCTATCGCTGAGGCCCGCAATGGTGTACTGTTCAGTTACCCTGTGGCAAAAGGTAGGAGCCACCCCCACCGGGGAGGCAAAGTTTCCAATCCAATAGAGGAGAATGTAGGAAAGGAAATACACTGGGAGAGAGAAGAAAAAAAAGGGGGGGGGAGGGGAAGGAACTAGTAAAGCAAGGGGGAAGGATGTTCTGTCCTGTGCATCTTGATGTTCTCATCCATGTCTATGCTGTAGTAGTAGTAGTAATAATACATAAAAATAAGAGCTCATGGTAGCATTATGTGGAGACACACTAATGTGAAATGTTGCTAAAGAACGTTGCTATAAAGCCTGAAACCATAAAGATGTCTATGTACAGTAATCATATTTCAGTCATATGCAGGATGTGCTGACTTTCATGTGATCCTAATGACTACTAACAGCCAAATTGTGTGCAGTCTCATGTTACTTATAATGCACCCCTTAATACCAGAGAGAATGGCCATATTCTTCTTCATTAACCAGGTCAAAGGTTTATACAGTCATCCAACAGTTGTTTTGTCATTTGTAAAGCCAATCTAAACAATCTGTAATGAGTTAAACAACCAAATAATAATAATATGTATGGTGAAAAGTCCCAAAAGTCCATAGCTCAAATATGAGAACTAATCCAATTAATTTGGGGCCAAGATAAATAAAATGCCCCAAATGATTAAGAGCATGAGTCATGCCTGTAGGATATTGTAAGCTCAGCTGCCTTTTGGTTGTATTAAAAATATTTATTCAATGGCATCCTCAGTGTGGAGACATGTAGACTCTCCCAAACCTCATGAAATATTTTCAGACAGTATCTTTTCACATCTGTGTTTCATATCTTACACCATACCAACAATTTTAACAACAGGAGAGTGAGGTTGTGGCAGGAGACCCACATATGAAACAGGTTGGATGTACTGGTTCCATAAAGCAGTATAGAAGATATCTTGGTAACCTTGCTTCACATAAAGTGGTGATGAAAAAGAGATTACCAGGTTTACAGGAGGACCATGAAATAAAGAATTAACTTTCTAAAATACCTTCACAATTTTAGGAAAAGTTGTTATAGCTGAAATTGTATGTACATGACAATAGAGCATGAACACACATATATTTACAGTGAGGAGTATTTTTTAAATAAATCAAGGAAGACATATTCTTGTCATCCCAGACAGTGATACAAGTGGGGAGGGTCTATGGAATTTCTGTCTGATTCCAGGGATATGCGTTCATGGTTCATGAGGTTTATGAAACGGTGGTATAGTGGCCATATATTTAGAGCCAGAGATATGCTTTAAAAGAAACTTATTAAAGAAGTTTATTTTATTGAAAAGAAGAAATGAGAGAAGACTTTACTAGTAACTACAAATTATAGCCAATAGTATGGGTAGATAATTGTGAAGGATACACCTACCCTAAAGTTTACATCTTTCTATAAAATGGCCAGTGATTTGGATGCATATTAAGCAAGTGTGAAAATATAAAGTTACTAAAATGAACTCTAAGGGGGTTATTTATTAAAGTCCGAATGCCAAAAACTCAAGGTTTTTTTTTACTATAAAATCCGAATTTTCTTGGAAAAAAATGTTTTTTTTAACAGAATTTTTTATACCTCTAGGATGGAAAAAGTCAGAATATGAAATCCGGCATCTCAGACCTGCCGAGGTTGTATATAAGTCAATGGGAGAAGTCCCGAAGATCTGATCTGGCTTTCAAGCAGAAAAAAAAAATCTTGAGTTTTTGGGAGAAAATCTGAAAAATTCGTACGCGTTGAATTTGAGTACAATTTTCAAAAAAATGTTTAAGTTTTTCCCCTGCACTGGATTTTTCCAGGAAAATGTATTAATATATTTCAGAAAACAATAAGATTTCGGTTTTTGATAAATAACCCCCTAAATAAATCGTCTGATTGCACTGAGGAATTTCAGGAGACATTTTCTATAGTTGGACGAAAATTGGTGAGTGCCTTTATTTGAAATATATATGGAATGTTAAAACTTGAAGAAATGTAGGACATGATTTCACACCTGGGGGCACATTTACTTAGCACGAGTGAAGGAATAGAATGAAAATACTTCGAATTTTCGAAAGTGTTTTTTTGGCTACTTCGACCATCGAATTGGCTACTTCAAACATCGAATTGGCTACTTCGACCTTCGACTACGACTTCGACTTAGAATCGAACGATTCGAAGTAAAAATAGTTCGATTATTCGACCATTCGATAGTCAAAGTACTGCCTCTTTAAAAAAAACTTCGACCCCTACTTCGCCACCTAAAACCCACTGAGCATCAATGTTAGCCTATGGGGAAGGTCCCCATAGTCTTTCCTAGATTTTTTTGATCTAAGGAATTTTGTTTGACCGATTGATTCCTTTTAATCGTTCGATCGAAAGGAAAATGCTGTAAATCCTTCGACTTCGATACTCGAAGTCGGAGGATTTTACTTCGACGGTCAAATATTGAGGGTTAATTAACCCTCGATATTCGACCCATAGTAAATGTGCCCCCTAAAGACTCTGGAGTGACGCTCGCCTATATGTGTGAATTGTGGATAAAAGAGTTATGGGAAAGATATTAGCCATGGGTTGTAGAAAGGAGAGCACTTGACAGAGCAGATTATTGCTGAAGTGAGGTTTTATTTCAGATTTGCTGACACAACATGTTTCGGGCCCAGAGTGGTGCCCTTTCTCAAGTGATGGGAAAGATATCAGTATGTGTAGAAGGTGCAGTGACAGCCACTGTCTAGTGAAGACAAAAACAGAGAATGCAAAAAGTAAATGGATGCAAAACTGAGTGTGCATTGAAGCAATTCACAAAGGTATTGCTCTGATGGTTCAAGTTAAATGCATGCAATGATGGAAGGAAACTCTAGAATTACAAACAGCTTGGCATTGTGGCTTATAGCTTTCAACTTGCTGTATGTGTCAATTATTAATGCCATGTGCAAAGTGACTCCATCTTCACTCTGAAAATGTTGGAGCAACTTGCATATAACAAACTGTCCACTAAGTGCTTTTTCTACATTGTAGATGTCTCTATAAAGCCCACTTTGCACTTTGCGCTCCATAGTAAATAAGGCTTCAGGCTTGTAGTATTTTAGTTTAGGAAAAATTAGCTCTGTGTAATCTTTATTAAAAGTCATTCATTAAAGGAAAACTATACCCCCCAAACAATGTAGGTCTCTATTAAAAGATACTGAGTAAAACAGCTCATGTGTAAAACCCTGCTTCATGTAAATGAACCATTATCATAATAATATACTTTTCTAGTAGTATGTGCCATTGGGTAATCATAAATAGAAAATTGCCATTTTAAAAAATAAGGGCCGCCCCCTGCGATCGTAAGATTCACTGTGTACACATACAAACCACATGTAAGGTCACATGAGCCAATTAACAGACAGAGTTCTGCCTTTTGCTTCAACACTTCTTCCTGTTACAGTTAGAGTTGTAGTATTTCTGGTCAGGTGATCTCTGAGGCAGCACAGATAGAGTCACGAAATGGTGGTTCAAGGCAAGAGATGTAAAAGGGCAATATTTATGTACATATATATTCCAGTTTGGTAAGATTCTTTAATATGTCATTCAATTTGATATAAACTATCTGTTGCTTAAGTATTCATTTTGGGGGTATAGTTTTCCTTTAATAGTTAGAAAACAGAAAACATTACCTTTACTGCTTACAGTAAATTCATTTTTGTCTCACAGTTGTCAATCTTTATTGTTAGTTATATTTATATGTCTGATTCATTGACCTTAAATCAGCAAAACTGTGTGCCATACCCGAAT
Organism: Xenopus petersii; assembly: GCA_038501925.1. Classification (NCBI taxonomy): domain Eukaryota; kingdom Metazoa; phylum Chordata; class Amphibia; order Anura; family Pipidae; genus Xenopus; species Xenopus petersii. The sequence goes on along the minus strand of CM076675.1, from coordinate 108,593,445 downwards.
TCTGTGGATTCCTTACTTTAAACAATGTGAAGGTACACTACAACTACTATAAAATGTGTGTGATACATAATATAGGCATTCTCCTTGGTGGGACATATTTGATTGAACTGTAAAGGTTTGACAACCATTAGATATTACAAATGACCTAAACCCTTATGACAGGATAATATTGGTACAGTCTGAACTTTAGATAACGTTAGTAAGAAAAATATCTGGAAACAATATGACAACATTAACTTCTATAAAAGAGGAGTGTACAATAAGCTATAACATCATATAGATCACATCCCTTTAACACAGCTTTATTGCTGCTCAAATGCTTGCACTTGACATATAAAAGGTGTTTTTAGTTAAACTATACTTGTATAGTGCATGAATGGCTTTGAAACTCTAAAAAAAAAGGGCTAGAGTTATTTCAGTGAGAGAATGGGTTATCAAGTGAAAACACATTTGAAGTCTAAAAGGATTTGGAATAGAAAAAAGTTAAATTTTGGCCAAAGGGGCATAATACATTGGCAACTAGAAACTAAATAATGACCTAAGCTGCAGACAGAAATCCTTCCAAGAAAATATGCAATATAAAAATATTGTTGTAGCCAATTGACTCTACATGACAGTAATTGGGAGATGGTCCTAAAGTGTTCCTGTATCAGCACTGGGTCAGCGCAATTCTGACTGAAATGGTGTGCTTCCATGTTGAGATTCTTAATATACATTGATCTTTAGATATTACAGTAAAGAGTACATCCCAAAATAGGTTTGACAAGCTACAAGTATCTGCACTGGGAATAGTGAAAGTCTCTTTCAGCACTTAAGTATAAATACCTGCACATTAGTATAGTGGAAAAGTACAGATTGTTAGTGTTCCACGTACTAGGCAATTACTTAGCTGGGGAAAGAAGAGTCTTTATGCAGTCATTTGCACATTAAAAAGGGCCCTGGGAACATTGACAGAAGGAACCTTTGTGGTTTCAAAAGTTCTGTATTATATTGTTTAGCTGTGTATAGCTACTAAAAGGCTCCATAGACTGCCATCGGCAATTCCAGAAAGTCGCTTACAAAAGATAGCTGCCATACATTACACACATTTGCATTTTGTAATATATACCACGTTTGAAAAAGGTTGTGATCATTGTTTGCACAGGGTCTGCACCCAAAAGGTAGCGTGTGGCTCAATAACACCTAAACAGTCATTTGTGCACCTAATATATATGCATTAGAGTGTAACATTGAATTCTATTTTTATAATAAGCATGGGATTATGATGCACAGTGAAAATGGTATATTGTGTGGGTGACTGCATATGTTGTGCATAGGTTTTAAATGATAATAAGGTTGAGAGAGTGGGTGGTGGGTTTCAAAGTAAAGTCTGGGAACATATGGACACATCACAGCTGAGATTTATTTGCAGACATGGAACTGATTTGTTACAATTTGCTAATTTAAACATTTTTCAACAAATGATAAAAGGTAGAAAATCAGAAAATAACACAGGTTAATACTGTAAAATGTAACAAGAGTGTATTGGCTTTTGACACTTTGTAGCCTTATGGGAATGCTCCGTTTATCCTTAAAAGGCCCTTCCAAAATCTCGAGGGAGATGTACATATGAGATGTTCGATTACAGGAATCTACTTATAGACCTGTCTATCTAAGCACAGTGTGTTGAACATTTGTACATTGTATTATGCAGAGCAAATAATCAATTATTTAATTCTGTTAGCAGCAGACCACATGATTAAATAGAAATGTGTAAGTGTTGACATTTGTCATTCTCAGTCTCTAGTGTCACCACAGTTTCTTGAAGTCTGGTCTATGTTCTTTTTTTTTTTTTTTTTTTTTTTTTTTTTTAGTAAAAATGTGTTTTTGTATTAAATAAAGAGCCAGGAGAGGATCATTTTAGTGAAATGTCTAGATGCACTGTTCTTTGTCATTTATTTGTCTAAAGGTAATTGTGTTAAAATAGCCTCAGGCATTATAAACATGATTTGCTATTGCACCTAAAATCCTTTCTGTAAAACCATAAAATAAAAGCTTAGTTATCTGGGCATGGTTGTTTTGAATAAAGGTAAACGGGTCAGACATTTGTATTGCAGACTGGAAAGTCCATCCGGCAAAAACCTCATTAAATCATAGATGTTTTGTACCCAGGCCAAATAATCGGATCAGCTTGATTTGGGGGGGTCCACTTGGGTGATTAGATTGGGAAAAGGTCTGACGGTCAGTTTCTTATTTCCCTGCAACATGCGCTGGAACACTAAATTAGTGGTCATTCTCAAAGCAGTAGGGGCATATCAGCATGCTGCATGTTTTAATCCAGTGCGAAATACAGAGAGAGGGTGAAATGCAGCCCTGTGCTTACTGCCATCCATAAAGCAAGTTAGGGGGTGGGAGGAAGGGCACCTGTATGCCTCAACCAGTGTTGGACTGGGATGGCCCAGATCCGCTGTTGTTGCTGCCCCTGACCTCCACACACCATCCCTTAATGAATAAGGCACTGGCAAATGTAGGCAGGACTGTATTCATGGGGCAGACACAGGTCTCAGCACTTCATTTTGGAGCACAGAGACCTGTGTATAAAAACATGCAGCTGTTTTTTTTTTTTTTGTTTTTTTTTGCACTTTGCACCCTTCCATGCATTTGCATTTGGATTTCAGCTTCAAAATGCAAATTCAGACACAGTGGCTTTGGGTGCAGGCACAATACAAAGCTGATCGGAGCATAGGGGCTGATTCTCAGTGGGACATTCACTAAGATTCGTAGTTGCGCCAGGTGTAACTTTGCCGCACTAACTTTGCTCCGCAAATTCACTAAAATCCGAAGTTGCGCTCAGGGGTAGCGTAAGGTTGCGAAGTTGCGCTAGCGTTGATTCGCTAAGCGTAGTTTCGCCAGTGCTCCGCAAATTCACTAAAATCCAAAGTTGCGCTCAGGGGTAGCGTAAGGTTGCGAAGTTGCGCTAGCATTGATTCGCTAAGCGAATCGAAGTTACGCTAGCGATGGTTAATTTGCACACGGTGCCAAATTCAAATTTCAATGGAGGAATACGTATCAGCACTACAAATGCCTGGGAAACCTTCAAAACATCAAATACATTTTTTATTTTTCCCTACACATGTGCCCACTGTATAGTTAAGTTGCCATGAGTTAGGAAATGTGGGAGCCCCAAACATTTTTTCGATCTTTTTCAGCCTATCACCCATAATATAGAAAAAACGCCAGCGTTTTTTGGGACTTAGAAAAAACTTTAATTTTTTTTGAAGAAATCCCTATCTACTCTATTGCGCTTCGCCTGGTCTGAGGTGATGAAGGAAGTCTAGCGTAAAAGGTAGCGTTCAGAACAATGCGCGCGTTAGTGAATTTGCGTAGTTACGTCCGTTGCGCAAATTCACCAGGCGTAAGGGTGTGAAGTTACTCTAGCGAAGTTACGTCTCTCTAACAGCCGAGAGACCAGTTTCTCTAGTAGTGGTGGGGAGGAGAGTAGAGTCAGGCCTAAGCAGATTGTGGTTGTAGGGGACTCAATTATTAGGAAAGTGGATAGGGTAATTTGTCGTCCGGATCGCTACAACCGAACAGTTTGCTGTCTACCTGGTGCCAGGGTTCGGCATGTGGTTGATCGGATAGACAAATTATTGGGTGGGGCTGGGCACGACCCAGCTGTCTTAGTGCATATCGGTACTAATGACAAAATAAATGGTAGATGGAAGACCTTAAAGAATGATTTCAGGGATCTAGGCTCTAAGATCAAGGAAAGGTCTTCCAATGTCATCTTTTCTGAAATTTTGCCTGTGCCACGTGCAAGTTTAGGAAAACAGCGGGAGTTTAGGGAGCTTAATGCGTGGCTCAAGTCTTGGTGCAGGATGGAAGGGTTTGGGTTCCTAGAGCACTGGGCTGACTTTTCGTTGGGGTACAACCTATACAGCCGTGACGGTTTGCACCTCAATGGAAGGGGGTCCGCGGTGCTAGGGGAAAGAATGGCTAAGAGGTTGGAGGAGTGTTTAAACTAGGCAAGGGGGGGGTGGGTGAGATAAAGGATTATGGGGAAGCTAGTGTAGACGGGGCAGTGGGGTTAGTAAGGGGTCATGGGGGAGGAGTGAGGGGGGCATACAGTTTACCAGCTAAGGAGGTCCCTCTGTTACAAGGAAAACAGAATAATACTAACTTAACGTATAATTCTTCACTAAGTAATGCACATTTCAAAAGTAAAAGTAGTAACCTCCGCTGTATGCTGGCAAATGCACGGAGTTTGTCAGGTAAAATGGGAGACCTAGAATTAATTGCATGCTCTAAAAATTATGATATAATTGGTATCACTGAGACCTGGTGGGATGAAACATGTGACTGGATTGTGAATTTAAATGGTTACACCCTTTTTAGGAGGGACCGAGGGATTAAAAAGGGTGGAGGAGTGGGTTTGTATGTAAAGCCTGAATTAAAGCCATGCGCTAAAGAAATAAAAATAGCTGGCACTGGTGAGGGTGTAGAATCACTCTGGGTAGAGATTTCGACTGGGCAAAAGGTATCAAAAAGAATTATCATTGGTGTATGCTATAAACCACCTCGTATAAGTGTCGAGTATGAAGCCCAGCTACTCTTGCAGATACAAGCGGCTTCACAGCTGGGTCAAGTTGTTGCTATGGGTGACTTCAATTATCCAGACATTGACTGGGGTAATGGGGTTGCTAAGACAGAAAAAGCTAGTAGGTTTGTAAATATGCTGAATGACAACTTTTTATTCCAGCTCGTTCAAGAACCTACTAGGAATAACTCTCTTTTGGACCTTGTAATAACTAACAATACTGAACTCATCTCTAACATTTGTGTGGGTGAGCATTTAGGGAATAGTGATCATAACATGGTCTCCTTTGAGATTCTGTTGCAGAAGCAATTCTATAAGGGAGTAACTAAAACACTAAATTTCAGACGTGCAAACTTTAACAGTATAAGGGCATCTCTGCAACATATTAAGTGGGAAATGCTTTTCACAGGGTTAAACACAGAACAAAAATGGGAAGTCTTTAAAATGCTGCTTAATAAATATAATTGTCAGTATATTCCACTTGTAAGCAAGGAACGTCGTTGCAAAGCAAAACCTTTTTGGTTCAATAGAAGCGTTGGTGTTGAGGTGGGTAAGAAAAGACGTGCTTTTAAGGCTTTCAAGTTAGCTGGTACAGCCGAAACATTTATTAGGTACAAGGAGGCCAATAAATCATGCAAAGAAGCTATAAGGCAAGCTAAAATTGCTATAGAAAAGGATATTGCAGCAAGCAGTAAAAAAAATCCAAAATTATTTTTTAAATATGTCAATAGTAAAAAAATGAAGCAGGAAGGGGTGGGACCCTTACTATCAGAGGGGGGTCAGCTGGTTGATGAAAACAAAATAAAAGCGCAGATTCTGAACTCGTATTTTTCATCTGTCTACACAAAGGAAGAACCAGTAAGTGAAGGTTTCCTTCTTAACACTCCCAATTCTAGTAATACAACTAATGATGCATGGTTCACACATGAAGAAATTCAAAAGAGACTTGAACATGTTAAGATTAACAAAGGTCCAGGGCCAGATGGTATTCATCCCAGGGTAATTAGCGAGCTTAGCTCTGTGATTGCCAAACCTCTTTACTTAATTTTTCAGGATTCATTGGGATCTGGCATTGTGCCGAGAGACTGGCGAATTGCTAATGTGGTGCCTCTATTCAAAAAAGGATCCCGTTCTCAGCCTCAAAACTATAGGCCAGTTAGTCTGACGTCAGTATTAGGAAAGCTTTTCGAAGGGTTAATAAAGGATAAGATACTGGACTTCATAGCAAATCATAATACTATGAGTTTGTGCCAGCATGGTTTTATGCGTAATAGATCTTGCCAGACTAACTTAATTTCTTTTTACGAGAATGTAAGTAGAGACCTCGATTCTGGGATGGCAGTGGATGTGATTTACTTAGACTTTGCTAAAGCATTTGATACAGTGCCACACAAAAGGTTACTGGTTAAATTAAGGAATGTTGGCCTGGAACATAGTATTTGTACCTGGATAGAGAACTGGCTAAAAGAGTGGTGGTAAATGGAACATTTTCTAATTGGACCAGTGTTGTTAGTGGAGTACCGCAGGGCTCTGTACTAGGTCCCTTGCTTTTCAACTTGTTTATTAATGACCTGGAGGTGGGCATTGAAAGTACTGTTTCTATTTTTGCAGATGATACTAAATTGTGCAGAACTATTGGTTCCATGCAGGATGCTGCCACTTTGCAAAGTGATCTGTCTAAACTGGAAAACTGGGCAGCAAACTGGAAAATGAGGTTCAATGTTGATAAATGCAAGGTTATGCACTTTGGCAAAAATAATATAAAAGCAAGTTATACACTAAATGGCAATGTGTTGGAAGTTTCCTTAAATGAAAAGGATCTTGGGGTCTTTGTAGATAACACGTTGTCTAATTCTGGGCAGTGTCATTCTGTGGCTACTAAAGCAAATAGAGTTCTGTCTTGCATAAAAAAGGGCATTAACTCAAGGGATGAAAACATAATTATGCCTCTTTATAGGTCCCTGGTAAGGCCTCATCTGGAGTATGCAGTTCAGTTTTGGACTCCAGTCCTTAAGAGGGATATAAATGAGCTGGAGAGAGTGCAGAGACGTGCAACTAAATTGGTTAGAGGGGCGGAAGACTTAAATTATGAGGGTAGACTGTCAAGGTTGGGGTTGTTTTCTCTGGAAAAAAGGCGCTTGCGAGGGGACATGATTACACTTTACAAGTACATTAGAGGACATTATAGACAAATGGCAGGGGACCTTTTTACCCATAAAGTGGATCACCGTACCAGAGGCCACCCCTTTAGACTAGAAGAAAAGAACTTTCATTTGAAGCAACGTAGGGGGTTCTTCACAGTCAGGACAGTGAGGTTGTGGAATGCACTGCCGGGTGATGTTGTGATGGCTGATTCAGTTAATGCCTTTAAGAATGGCTTGGATGATTTTTTGGGCAGACATAATATTAAAAGCTATTGTGATACTAAACTCTATAGTTAGTACAGATATGGGTATATAGAATTTAATTAAAAGTAGAGAGTGGTGTATGTATGGTTGCTGGGTTTTCTTTTGGAGGGGTTGAACTTGATGGACTTTGTCTTTTTTCAACCCAATTTAACTATGTAACTAACTATGTAACGCCAGCGTCCATTAGTGAATTTGCGAAGTAATGAAAATGCCCAACGCTAGCGAATTGACGCTACCGTTAGGCGCTTCGGCGCATAGTGAATTTGCCCCTCAGTGTTTATCTGCAGGCCAAGAATCCGCCTGTTGTGGCAGTAGCTTAAGCCCTTTCCTCTTTGCAATTTTTATTGTCAGTGAACTGGAATTGCATTAGTAAATACTATGCTTCTGCTATGTACAGAGCAAATCTACTTATAAGAAAAAAAATCTGCGTTAAACAGGTATAGGTGCTGTAAATGACAGTGATAGCTGCTTTGTATGGACTGAAGTTGATAAGATTTATATAAGTAGAGATAGTGAAGGACAAAAAGGTCTTTTACTGTCTGTGGTACAAATGCACAATAACTACTGTACTGATTGTACTTATCGTCTAAGAGCAGGTGGGTCAATTGTCATTCTATTGCATGATTTTAACTTATTTCAGATAAGACTGTCTAGACTTAACATAATTCTGTATCTTTTAATACTTCAGTTAAACAGCATCCTTTTAAAACCTTATTTAGAATGATTGTCCTAGCGTTGATTGCATAAAACCATCCAATCCATTACAAAAAAGCAATTTTCTAAAAGAATACATTTTATTTATTGCTGTTTAAATTGATTTGGTTGTTCTTCTGCTGTAACACAAGAGTAATGGATTATAATCCTTTGTGATGAAATTGAATTATTTACATTAAGATTTGCAATTGAACTGCAGCATTTCTGCTATTTGGCTGCACTAGGAACAATTTCTAAAGCTGATATTCCCCCTTTTCAAATATCTGTCTCCCATAAAGAATATTAGTGAGAACTTTCATCTTTTTGTTTATAAGTGCAGGATAGTGAGTTCAAACATCATGTCTGTTTTCACATTATGAGTAGGGTCAATTTTGTATTATATCTACTTTCACTAATTTTATATTGGTGTATTGTGTCTACTTTTACTAATTATCCTGGTGCCTAAGTGATATGTTATTCAGTAATGGAAAGCACACTGTTGCATAACTTACATGTAATATTGCTCATTATCTGGAATATGCATTAGAGAGATGTATTCTGCCATAATGCTTTTCAATTATTCATAAGTTTTTTTTGTTTATTTGTAAATTTATTTTTTATTCATTTGTAAATCTCAAGAAAAAAATCTTACCGGAGCATTTAAAATAGTATCCTTTCTGCTATGTAAATGCTTTTTGGATGCAGGTATACTTTCTCTTTAAATATCAACATTTCATTACTCATGAACAGTGCTGTCTAACTGTTCCCCTACAGTATACAATTTTCTTTTTACTTTACTATATGGTGCTAATCAGTTTCAGAATGTAAGAAAGTGTAATATCATTTTTGGGCCATACAAATCTATTGGAGCGAGGACCAAATCTGGCTGGCCTCCTGTTGGATAGCCCCTCTGATGCATATTTTTTTTCTTTTTGTAATGTGTATAAGGTTTTTTAATAGGTTTTGTGAGAATATGTTTAAAATACTTAAGTAAACTGAGAACAGTGTGCATGTGTGTATATATATATATATATATATATATATATATATATATATATATATATATATATATATATATCAGTGATCCCCAACCAGTAGCTCGAGAGCAACATGTTGCTCTCCAACCCCTTGGATGTTGCTCTCGGTGTCCTCAAAGCAGGTGATTATTTTTGAATTTCTGGCTTGGGGGCAAGTTTTAATTGCATAAAGACTATGTATAGTGCCAAGTAGAGCCTCCTGTAGGCTTCCAGTCCACATAGGGGCTACCAAATAGCCAGTCACAGCCTTTATTTGGCATGCCACAGGACTTTTACATACTTGTGTTGCTCCCCAACTCGTTTTACATTTGTATGTGGCTCATGGGTAAAAAAGGTTGGGGACCCCTGATATATATATATATATATATATATATATATATATATATATATATATTGTATATTTATGCATATGCCGTATGTAATCTGTACTGCACATGTGACACTTACCACACAGGGAGGTCAATTTTATGCAACTATAGAGCAATTAAATTAAATATGTATTCCATATAAAAATTGTATGACTGGAAATATAGATTCAGTATAAAATAACGCAAGAATACAAAGTTATTTGTTCAGGGTTTGACTCCTTTTATATTTTTCACTGACTTTTTAGAGTTATTTGTATTATTTGACCGTAATTTATGCATATTGGTGATAAATAGATGTTTAATTCTGGCACTAGGTGGAACATGCAGTGAAAAATATTATTTGAGAAGGTTTTTTTCCCTAAAGTCTTTAGATAATAGCATTACTGCATAGGCTTCAGTCACAATTAAAACCAGCCATCACAGCATTCTTGTCACTTTCCACTCAATAAACTCCAGTAACAAGGAGCAGATTGCTTCCATATACTTCTTCATTAGTGAAGTGCGTGCCGGGTAAAAACCTGACCCACACCCAACCCGAAACTGCCCTCCCTCCACCCATGCCCGCCTCCACCATGGGTATCAGGCCGGCCAGCACATCACTATTCTTCATATAGGAATCAGACCAATGGCTATTGTCATAGATTGCATTCCCTCTACCACCAGTGGTGACAACTGCAATTTGCTCTGATCTCAAAAACAGCACGCTGAGGTCACCCTGGAATCACTGCCACATTGTTCACCTTATGGATTCTGTGTTTAGTGAAACTATATAGAAGGGCAAGGAGCAAGTTTACTAAGCATCTATATTTTCAATGACTTGCATCTATTTTAGCACAGCTCATAATATGTTTTTTGAAAGATAATAGTACTTAATAAAGTATTTGTTAGGAAATAGGGCTCGTTTAACTCTGCATATGCCTTCATTAAAGGTATTTGCATCAAAATACACTCATTGCACTTTCCGTATAGTTCAGTCTTTCCTGCTTTCTGCTCAGAGCTACTGCGCATATTGACACAAGGGAACCCTGTAGCTACTCCCACACCCTGACAAATCGAGAGCTCCAGGGTTCCTTTCACACCTAGGGGCATGTTTACTAACATTGGAGATAAATATCTGGAGAGATTTCTGGAGATGTTGCCCATGGCAATCAATCAGCAATTAGATTTAAACAGCCACAGCCAAGTTAGAAAACAAAAGCAAAGATCTGATTGGTTGCTATGGGCAACATCTCCAGAAATCTCTCCAGATATTTATCTCCAATGTTAGTAAACATGCCCCCTAGTCAGAATAGGCAAAGCACACTTGTGCCTAAAGAATCAGGCGCAGATGTCACTCACACGGTGAACACTGGAAATTACTCCAGAAGGACTTCCACACAATTGCGTCTGATTTAATAGAAAATGTGTGCTTATACAGAACTTCCAATACTTTCACAAAATACATTGATAAAGAGGAATTCTGGGAATGCTGAATAAAAATAGCCAAATCTTTCTATCCTCGTAACCTATAAGATGTTTACTTTCATGATCCTAACTACACTAGGACAATAAATTATACATTTTCTTTGGATTTCATTGTTTATAATAAACCTGATATCTTTGTAAAAGCCAGTTTGCGGGTTTCCTTATATTATATTCTGGTCAATGGGTAAATTGAATAAATAATATGTTTTGCTAAGAATATTTTATTGTAGTAGATGGTTTGCATTATTTTTAATATGTGTACAGCTCCATTGTATTATTATGCATTACTACAGAGGGAGCAGACCCTGTGGCTGCAGGGGGGGCAGGAGGTATAGGGGCCACCTGAGGCACTAATAATGAGCATAATGTATATATACTGGTAATCCAGGACAATCTCTGATATATTGGGGGGGACCTAAAATTAATCTGCTGTCGGGCCCAGTAACATTTAGTTAAGTCACTGGTATTATGTATTTCCAGTTAAAAGGAAATATTCATGGTCTTGCTTTAATACCATAATGGCAAAGCATCAGAAGGGCACTGCTTGTAAGATCACAAAGTGTAGAAAAGAGTTTGGGGTATACAAAGACAGCCTGAAACTTCAAATCCCATAAAATCAAACCAGGAATGTACTTATTTTCAAATTATATCAATTAATAAATACATTTATAGTTTCCTCATGCATAAGCAAGCATTGCTATTGAATGGAATGTGTTATGATACAGACAAAATGGGGAAGTAATTATAATAATATTGGCATTCTGATTTTAATAATTATTGTTCAAAATGACTTTGATTTTCGTTAAAAGCCTGTATTTAATCTGAATTTTTTCTGTTCTTTTTTCAGTGTGCTGGAGAAGAGAACTGGGTAGACAATAGAACAATTTACATTGGCCACAAACAGCCCCCTCCTGGCACTGAAGCGTACATTCCTCAGAGGTATCCAGATAACAGGATAGTCTCCTCAAATGTAAGATTGTTTACTGTTCCACTAGTCACTTGTGTGGTTACCTCACGTGGTTACAATAATAATATACAAATCTAATGCAACTCTTTCTCCTTGCCAGTTCAGTTGTAGTTTTTTTTTTTTTTTGTTTTTTTTAAATTTGCTGCATGAAAGCAGCAGTGAATATATAGACAAGGTCAGTATTTGTCAGTATTGCAAAGTTTATGGGTACAAGCCAAGAAGAATGGTTAAGCTATTTTCAGTCACGCTGTTTTAACTTTGTTCATGTGGAGGTCACAAGAGGGAATGTTCTGAAAGCTTGCTATGATTATCATCTTAGTTAGCCAATAAAGGTACAGGTATGGGATCTATTATCCGAAAACCTGTTAACCAGAAAGCTCCAAACTAGGAGAAGTCTGTCTCCCATAACTTCCTTTTATCTAAATAATCCAAATTTTTTAAAAGTTATTTCCTTATTTCTGTGTGATAATAAAACATTGCATTGTATGAGACCTAAAGTAAAAAATTATTGATCCTTATTGGAAGCAAAACCAGCCTATTGGGTGTATTTAATGGGTGTATTTAGGGGCAGATTTTCCTAGGGTCGAATATCAAGGGTTAATCAACTCTCGATATTCGACTGCCGAATTGAAATCCTTCGACTTCGAATATCGAAGTCGAAGGACTTAGCGCTATTCCTACGATCAAACGATCAAAGGAATAATCGTTCGATCGAACGATTAAATCCTTCGAATTGAACGATTCGAAGGATTTTAATCCATCGATCAAACGATTTTCCTTCTATCAGAAAATTGTTAGGAAGCCTATTCGAATGGTCGAATAGTCAAACGATTTTTAGTTCGAATCATTCGATTCAAAGTTGTAGTCGAAGTAGCCTAATTGATGGTCGAAGTAGCCATATTCGACCATTCGAAATTCAAAGTATTTTTTCTTCTAATCCTTCACTCGAGCTAAGTAAATGGGCCCCTTAATGTTTACATGATTTTCTAGTAGACTTAAGGTATGGAGATTTAAATTACAGAAATTATGTTATCTAGAAAACCCCAGGTCCCGAGTATTCTAGATAACAGGTCCCATACCTACAGTACAACTGTTAATATGATATAGGGATTTTTATTCCAAGACAATTTGTAATTGGGTTTTATTTTTGTGGTTATTAAGTTATTTAGGTTTTATTCAGCACCTCTCCAGTTTGCAGTTTCAGCAATATGGTTGCGAGGGACAAAACTGAATAAAAATATGTAACTTTAAGAGCATTTGTTTTTAGATGAGGTCAGTGACCCTCATTTGAAAGAGTCAGAAGAAGAAAGCAAATAATTAAAAAAAAATGATAAAAAATAAATAATGAAAACCAATTTATATATTGCTTAGAACTGGCCATTCTATTTAACTTCGCGTGTTTTAATACTGCAAGTCATTTTGTGGTCTTCTTTTGCTGTGTTATTGTAGTGCTGTTGGGAGCCGATTCTTGACTGTTCCTTAGTTAAATCCAGGCTTCACATACTTCTGTCTCAAAAGAGAATAAAGTGTATTTATTGATAAGACTGCATCTCTGAAGTTTTCAACTGCATCTGGTTCTTACTCTTTTTTGCCTTAAAGGAAAACTATACCCCCCCAAACAATGTAGGTCTCTATTAAAAGATACTGAGTAAAACAGCTCATGTGTAAAACCCTGCTTCATGTAAATGAACCATTATCATAATAATATACTTTTTTAGTAGTATGTGCCATTGGGTAATCATAAATAGAAAATTGCCATTTTAAAAAATAAGGGCCGCCCCCTGAGATCGTAAGATTCACTGTGCACACATACAAACCACATGTAAGGTCACATGAGCCAATTAACAGACAGAGTTCTGCCTTTTGCTTCCTCACTTCTTCCTGTTACAGTTAGGGGCCGATTCACGAAGGGTCGAATATCGAGGGTTAATTATTCGACTGGGATATTCGACTGGGAACTAAAATCATTCGACTTCGAATATCGAAGTCAAACGATTTTGCGCAAATCCTGCGATCGATCAAATCGATTAAAAAAACGATTAAATCCTTCTAATCGAACGATTCGAAGGATTTTAATCCAACGATCGAAGGAAAATCCTTCGATCAAAAAATCACAGGCAAGCCTATGGGGACCTTCCCCATAGGCTAACATTGACTTCGGTAGCTTTTAGCTGCCGAAGTAGGGGGTCGAAGTTTTTCTTAAAGGGACAGTACTTCGACTATCGAATAGTCGAACGTTTTTTAGTTCGAATCGTTCGATTCGAAGTCGAAGGTCGAAGTAGCCCATTCGATGGTCGAAGTAGCCCAAAAAAACTTCGAAATTCGAATTTTTTTCAATTCGAACCCTTCACTCGAATACAGTGAATCGGCCCCTTAGTGTTGTAGTATTTCTGGTCAGGTGATCTCTGAGGCAGCACAGATAGAGTCACGAAATGGTGGTTCAAGGCAAGAGATGTAAAAGGGCAATATTTATGTAAATATATATTCCAGTTTGGTAAGATTCTTTAATATGTCATTCAATTTGATATAAACTATCTGTTGCTTAAGTTTTCATTTTGGGGGTATAGTTTTCCTTTAAGCTAGAGTATAACTCAAAAATGTAGTTTTGTTCACAGTAATCCAGTATTAACTAGGACTGGTTATGTTTTTAAGTAATTTTTTTATTCCATACCTCCCACCTATCCCATTTTTCGCAGGACAGTCCCAATTTTGACATCTCAGCCTGCCCCCCCTGATTGTTACTGAAATATCCCGAGTTTCTCTCTGATCTCCTGCACTGAACAGCCACAAAAACAAGCTTTCTGAAGCTTAATTGGCTTTTGGCAGAATGGCAGGTGCACTTAGATACAATTGTTACAATTTAAGATAAGCAAAGATTGTAACTATTTAAAATAAGCAGGTCTCTTTGGGAAACTGTGACTTTTTAAAGGGCAATTCACCTCCATTAGTAAAACTGTAATAACAAAAAAATATTCTCTGGGGCTCCAATGGCCCTGGCGCCATTGTTTTTTAAAAAACTTTTATGGGGGGGCCCTGAAGTCAACTCTTTTTTTTACGTATAGCGGGGCCTGAACCACCAGTAATAACACATAAAATCCACAGAAATGCACTAAAAATATTCTAAAGGCTCCTGCCATCAAATTTTTTTTTAAAAAAAATATTCTCTGGGGCCCCAATGTCCCTGGCGCCATTGTTTTTAAAAAAAAAAATTTATGGGGGGGGCCCTAGCGTAAATTTTTTTTTACATATAGGGGGGCCTGACCACCAGTAATAACACATAAAAACCACAGAAAAGCACTAAAAATACTCTAAAGGCCCCTGCCACTAATGTTTGTTTAAAAAATATTCTCTGGGGCCCCAATGACCCTGGCGCCATTGTTTTTTAAAAAACTTTTATGGGGGGCCCTTGCGTCAACATTTTTTTTTACGTTTAGGGGGGCCTGACCACCAATAATTCTTAAACTTTTATGGGGGGGCAATGTTTTTTTTTTAATTTATAGGGGGGGGGGCTTTTTTTTAACTTGTAGGAGGACTCTGGCACCACAGGGGGTCCTGCCCATCAATGGCTTTTTATAACCTTTATGTAAGGGGTTTACCGTTTTTAGCGCTGATGTCTGTGTGGTATTTTAACTGTGGTGTGGAGTGGGCAGGCTCTGGCGTGGGGCCTGGGGCTGGGGTGGGCCCTGAAAATGTTGTTGTATGGGGCCCTGTGATTTCTAATGGCAGCCTTGATGCCAGCCCTTATGTATGGAGAAACTAATATGAATGGCATCTCCCTATTATTGCGCAGACAACGGGTGATTTTGTTTGGAAAACCCTGAAGTGTTAATTTTCTACCTGAAGTCCACTTTGTGGCCAAAGCGACTGGTTCATGCCAGTTACTAAACAAATGACGTGGAATTGGGTGGTAATGCATTTTCACTGCACTCTAAGAGGGAAATGTAATATATGGTCTTAAGTTTGCTACTTTCCTATTAACCCATAGCAACCATGTGTCCTCAGTTAAAGGGTGAACATTGCATTGTACCTGTAGGGCTACAGATAATTCAGCACATTTCTGGATATATTCCTAATACAACTATGTAGCAATCTAAAACTGCAAAAACCTCTGAATGTGCTAAAAATAAAAAATGAATGTAAATAGTAAAAGTGTACATCTACATCTATTTGGGTTTAGATCCCCTTTATGATCAGCCAGCCATCAAAAACTGAATTGGGATATTCTTTGCTATATGGCCAAAATTGCCTCTAGTGCTCAGTTCAGTAATTAATGCAATCAAATAAAATTAAATGCTTTTTTTCCTTCATTTCTTATCCAGAGCTAATTAAAATGAGACAGAATTTGCGCTTAGCTAATTGCAGGGCTGCTATTAAGTACTACAGCCATGCATAGGTAATCAGAAAATCACTGTGTTCTGAGGTTTGTTTTCTTTTTTTCTTGTGACTGTGGCATAAGCTTGATCTATTCAATTACATAATGATGGTTGGTTTTAAATACACAGTCGGTACCAGAATTTAATACAAGGAGATTTCCCCAAGAAACATTTATTGCTTTGAAGCTATGCAAAAAAAAAAAAAAGGCCAAAACTTGAAAGCTAATGATCTTATGTTCCTTTTTTACCAGAATGGAGGCCTAATAATTCAACCTGAGCTTTATTTAGCAGCCATTAATAAATTACATAACAGCTACTGTTTCAGCGATTGGTTTCGGTGACGATTGCGGCGACCAAATGGAAAAAGAAAGAGCAATCACTACTTACAATTTCATTAGTGTGCCAAAGAGCAGTGGAGAGCAGAAATATTCAGCATTATGTTTGCAGTGTATTAATTAAAATAACATAAAGATAATAGGGAATTTTATTTATAATGTTTTCTGTAATTAAGAAATACATAAAAAGGGGGGGTGTTATGGAGCACTGCAAGGCAAAGTAAAATATGCACTGGAAGTGACCAAATTAGCTACCAACATGCAAAAGAAAGGGCTTACCAATTTTATGATAATTTAAAACCTTGCCTGGTTCTACCTGGCAAATTATTGATGATGAAACTATATCCTCAACATTACTATGTCAGTGACATCATATCCTGTATTCAAAAAAGTCATAAAAAAAGAAAAAATGCTCGAGTTTTTTTCATATTTTATTGTGGGATTATGTTTAAAAGTTGTAACTGTTAAATATATGTTATTTACACTTTTTTAACTATTTGAAGCTCATGCTACATTTGTTAAGGGTAGAGGATAGAGGATATTTTGCTTCCTTGGACATTTTAATATGTCCATCACTAATAAAGACATATATATGACCTGTATGTAGCTGCCATATTTAAATTGACATAAGTGTAAGTATGTTAACATAGTTTTGCTAGGAAGAAAGTAACGCTAAGAGACTTTCGCACTGATGAATTTTCGGTAGCGAAAATACATCAGCGTTCATTTGGCGAGATGAATTTTCGCATTTTGATGAAGGGAATTAAGGAATTAACATTGAGGGGCCCATTCATTAAGTTCGAGTGAAGGAATAGAAGAAAAAATACTTCGAATTTCGAAGTGTTTTTTTGGCTATTTCGACCATCGAATGGGCTACTTCGACCTTTGACTACGACTTTGAATCGAACGATTCGAACGAAAAATCATTCGACCATTCGATAGTCGAAGTACTGTCTCTTTAAGAAAAAACTTCGACCCCCTAGATCACCACCTAAAAGCTACCGAAGTCAATTTTAGCCTATGGGGAAGGTCCCCATAGGCTTGGCTATCTTTTTTTGGTCGAAGGATAATCCTTCGATCTATTGATTAAAATCCTTCAAATTGTTAGATTCAAAGGATTTAATCGTTCGATCGAACGATTATTCCTTCGATCGTTCGATCGAACAAATTGCGCAAAATCCTTCGACTTCGATATTCGAAGTCGAAGGATTTTAATACGCCAGTCGAATATCGAGGGTTAATTAATATTCGACCCTTAATACATCTGCCCCTTATTGTGTTAATTGTTAACTTTGGAACACAATTATAGTAGAATAAATCAGGATAACCCTAAATTATATCATTCAATTCTTGTGTGTCCCCAAATTAGTAGCATTTACTTGCTTACTTTACTTCTGAATTCATTTCTATTTTCGGTCCATTTATCTGAATATTTCCATAATTATTTTATCTATACTGACATGCACTATGGGGCAAAAGTGCTGACTTATGAGTAGAACACCATACTGCTATATTACTGTTCTGCTATGTGATATACAAAGAACTGTACTCTGAACAATATTACTGCTACTTTGGTTAAAATTAGATTATAACAACCCAGTTGTTGTGTTGTGGAAAACACCAAGTTTTTGGATGATAAACTTTTTAAAGTTTATTAATCTTTAAACTTTAAAGTTTATTAAAATTTATTAAACCCCCGATAGTGTTAAAATAAAAAAGTACTCCATCTCAGAACTGCCGAGTTCATGTAGAAGTCAATGGCAAATGTCCTGTTGTCATTTTGAAGATATCCTAATCTGTGCTCGGTTTTCAGGTGTCAATTCTGAAAAAACACATACATTCAGAATATTTTATGTTTTTATCGAGTTTAACAATACAAGACATTTTCATGAAAGTTTATTGAAAAATACAGGGAAATAGTCAGTGCAGAAGTGGTCGGAGTGGTCTTCAGAAAATAATGAGAACATTTCAGATTTTGATAAATAACCTCCTTGTCTTTTAAATACACCATGGCTGTCCCAAGGACCTATGATGAATACAGTGTGTAGCATTTGTTTGCTTTTATGTTGTATACTTTTTGTAATTAGTTTTAGTTTTTGATTTCTTGGTTTTCTGCTGTTCAATCCGATGCTTCATAGTCGTGTTCATGTAGTTCTGCCATTCAAACTGAGTAGATTTATAACTGGATAGCTAAAGAATCACTCTTCTCCCCATTATGACTCTGTAATATATATTTAGGGTGGAATGTGTGAGCCTTGCTTTCTTTCTATTTTTAATCTACATATGTTATACCTCTGTTACACATGGTGATTAAATGCTAAGTAATGTTAATTTTAACTAAAATAGCATAAATTAGGGTCAGTAGATATGCTGACAGGTTTGTCCCTAAGAAATTATATCTTAGCTACCGTGCAGGGCTATTTTGCACCAGTTAGTCTGACAGATTCCAGCTAACACATCCCTAGTGCATATATGCTTGACTATATCTGTAGTTTATTTTATTTGTTTAGATTTTTTTATGGGGGGACTTTGTTGTGGAAATCTATTTTTTTAATGTTAAAATAATAATTAAGCATACGAGATGCTCAGGGCACTGCATTAGAGCCGAAATTCAGATGGTGGAACTGTCACCCAGACACAAAAATTTGTATAATATAAAAGTTATTTTCAAATCAAACATGAAATCCAATTTCTATTTTTTATTAAAGCATTCATAGCTGTTGTAAACTCATTTAGAAATCTCAGCTGTCAATCAAATATTGTCTACCCCTCCTCTATGCCTAAGGCACTGCACTCCCCACATTCCTCAGTTCTCTTTACCATTTAATTGTGAAACCAGTGCATGAGAATGGACATCAGGTCCCCCATTCTAGTGCACAAACAAGATTCTGAGATGATGCCAGGTTTGCCTTAATAACAGTGTCCACAAAATGGCGGCTTCCTGCTTGCTATAATTATGAGTTCCCAGACTGAAGGAAACAAGATTCAAATAATTTATACAGTTTAATTAAAGTTCATTTTGGTGGACTAATGTGATAAAATAGGATTTTGAATCTTTTTTTGTGTGACTAGTCCCCTTTAAATCAAACATTCAACTCTTCTAGTGCAGAGAGCACAAATGTTCTCCCTGCACTAGTGTTGCTGCCCCCCCCTCAACTCACTCCAGCACTTGGAAAGGTAATCGTATCTGAAAGGACACAGCCGAAAAACCCCAGAAACGCCCCTGGAGATGCTGTCAAAATTGCTCTCTCATACTGCCAAGACCAGTGTATGCTTACATTTAATCTGGGCAGATTACAAAGGCTGATTTCCTGAGCGGCTCAATACTGTGAGATCATGTTGATGTTGATGGCATAATCTGTTTTCCTGTTGCCCTGCAATTCTCGAGTAATGATTGTCAGTGAGACATATGGCAACTTAGAATAAATCAGATTCAAACAGTTAATTATGGAAGGGATTTTGTTTTAGCCAGAAACTAGTTTTAATATGATTCTTCAAATACATGACAGTAGCACAATTCTGCATTCCCTTTTAAACATAGCAACCCCAGAATTATTTCCTCATTACTGAAAAGTTTCTCCTTTTACTTCTGTCTAACACTACCCACTTTTTTCATACTTGCCGCAAGTAGCAATGAGATGAGCACTGCTTATTTCCTTTACTTACAACTTTATGACCTTACTATTTGTTTCCTTAAACTGCCTACTTTGTGCACTGTATAATTTATCCAATAAAGTACCATGAAACTAAAAAGTATGACTTTGGGTCTGTGTGTGGGGCTACCAAACCAGACTTTTAAATAATCCCTTCAGAGTTAAATTGCTCAAAATATAGGACCTGGTAGCTTGTTAACAAACATTTTCACTTGTATTTATTCTTTGGCTAATATAATAAATAAACAGTATATGCACATAATAATTGGATAGCTTGAAAATGTGCATACCTTCTATCTCTTAAGTTATTTCTACTTTTCAGATGAGCTGTCATAATGATTTTTGCCCATGTAACCGTGAGCTGGTAAAACAATCCATTAATTGATGGTTTTATACAAGAAACCTGGGCATAAATACATACATATCACAGACATAACAATAAGGTTGGTCGACCGTAATGCACAAATTTAGTGTACCTATTCATAAAATGTTGTGGCAAAAATTAAGATTTTTACACGGGTGGCCAGCTATTTATGGAAAAAACATCTGAAATATGTGTATCATGCTCTAATTAAATGAACAAGGGGTATGTATACATCTTTAATTACTTAGCAAACTTAGTTTAATTTTAAGGAGGCCATATCTTTATCAGACCTCTTTTCATCTAGCATTGTACCAATGGAGTGCATGAAAGTTGATATATTAAAAGGAAATAAATTCTCAACCTGGAAATTACCAATAAGTTTGTCATCTGTAGTATGTAAGCTATGTGAAAGTTTATCAAGGGAACATATTCAATTACTACCAGTACTAGCAGCATGGCTTAATAACGTCAAGCAGATGTAATTGCCTTTTATGATTAGGTTAGTAGGAACTTTGACAGTGACAATACAGTAAAGTCTATTAGGATTTTTCCAAAACTTTTGTGGCGGTGCCCCATAATATTTTACTTTCTAAGCTAAGGTCTTTAAATAGAATTGGTGGTGAGTGCTCAGCTCTTTCAGATAGTATTCATCAACCTCTTCAGTCAGGCTTCACATTGGGGCCAAGAATAAAGAATAGGGAGCATAAAGGCTAGTGTACTTGCAATCTAGTACATTGTGTAACATGTACCCAGAATATTTTGGTTCCTGTGTGTCCTTTATCAAGCGTATCAGTCAATCAACTGTCTAGTTTAGACATACATCATCCCCATTTGGTGCCATGAGATTGGTTAAACTAATTGGTTCATTTGGGATTTAACACTGGCTTATAATACCGATGGACAGATGGTGTAACCAATTATATGGCATCAATTGGTCTAGATTCTAGATTTTGTTGAAGATCTACCACTAGTATAAAATCTCCAGCACATTCATCAGTTGCCTGTCTACTACCCCCTTCTTAATGCTATCTAATGTATCAGCCTGTACAACTGGTTCAGGGGGAGAATTCCACATCTTCACAGCTCTCACTGTAAAAAAACCCCTTCCGAATATTTAGGCGGAACCTCTTTTCTTCTAATCGGAATGGGTGACCTTGTGTCAGCTAGAAAGACCTACTGGTAAATAAAGCAATAGAGAGATTATTATATGATCCCCTTATATATTTATACATAATTATATCACCCATTAAGCACCTCTTCTCCAACGTGAACATCCCCAATTTGGCCAGTCTTTCTTCATAGCTAAGATTTTCCATGCCTGTTACCAGCTTAGTTGCCCTTCTCTGGACCTTCTCTCATACAATAATGTCCTGTTTGAGAGATGGAGACCAAAACTGTACAGCATATTATAGGTGGGGCCTTACCACTTCCTGCTGTGTATCAATGCCCCTTTTAATACAGCTGATTTGCCCTTGATGCTGCTGACTGGCATTGCTTGCTACAGCCAAGTTTATCATCTACAAGTACTCCAAGGTACTTTTCCATAAGGGATTTGCCTAGTGCAGTCCCATTAAGGGTATACATGGCTTGGATATTTTTACATCCCAGGTGCATGACTTTACATTTATCAACATTGAATCTCATTTGCCATTTAGCTGCCCATATTGCCAGTTTGTCAAGATCGTTTTGCAAGGATGCCACATCCTGGATGGAATTAATTGGTCTGGATAGTTTTGTGTCATCTGCAAACACTGATACATTATTTACAATACCCCCCCCAAAGTCATTAATAAACAAGTTAAATAAAAGTCGACCCAATACAGAGCCCTGAGGGACCCCACTAGGAACCTTACTTCAAGTAAAGAATGTACCATTAACAACCACCCTCTGTACCCGATCCTGTAGCCAGTTTCCTATCCATGTGCAAACTACTTCATGAAGCCCAACAGACCTTAGTTTAGAAAGCAGTCGTTTGTGGGGCATGGTATCAAACACTTTGGCAAAATCCAAAAAGTTCACATCACAGTATGTTACAGCTGTGTTTTTTCAATTGTTGAAGTCAAACAGGGAGTGGAAATGTTTCATAGATATTTTGTCCTCTACAGGTTTGAATAAAGTATAAAATAATTTGAAATTAGAACCTTTTAGTAGGTCCCACTGATAAGAACCAACTTTTAAATGCAGATAAATAATGTGCTCTGTGCCACCCGGCCGGTATTTTAACGGCCTAGCCGGTAAAACATCTGCCAAGGCCGGAGCCGGTATTACAAATTTACCAGCAATGTAGCTGCCGGTAAATTTGTAATACCCTTCAAAAAGACCCCTCGGCCTGCCCCCAATCCCCTGTAAAACTTAACTGAAATCCGTCGTGAAATCCCTTTGCCGTGGTTCCGCCCCCTTTTGTGTCATAGCCCGCCCCTTTTGATGCCACGTCCCATCCCTTTTTGTTCCCACACACCAACGGCCGGTTTATACATTTAGGAAATGGTGGCAACCCTAGTGCCAAATAACATGATGCTTTGTTGTACTAAACATTGATAAAATGAATTATTTTTCCCATGAACAACGATATATACAGTATATCCAGGAGTCTTACCCTGAGAATGAATGTGTCACTATTTGGAATCAGTTTCCAACTTTATTACTGCTGTGATGGCATTTATTTATTAGATTTTGTATTAATGGCAGTGACACAGTGGAAAGCCTTCCTTAGGCTGTGCATATTTATACAATAACTTATTTCTGTTATTTAATAATGCATAATTCCCGTTTGTGTATAATTTTCTTTTGCAATTATTTCCACTGTTTATATTTTTGCAATAGCATAAAACATTCTGGTGCTTAATGACAAAATATGCTTTGATTTATGAGATGTTTATTTATTAATGAGGTTTTTTTTTCTTTTTACAGTATACTTTCTGGAACTTTGTACCGAAGAACTTGTTTGAACAATTCAGAAGAATAGCAAATTTCTATTTCCTTATAATTTTCCTTGTACAGGTATGAAATTATGTTTTGTATGTTTTTAGGAAAGGCAGCTGTAACTTCACAAGGTGCAAAGAAAAGCAAAAGAATAAGTACATTGAGTTCAGTGTTTGCAAATTCAGCTCTCCATAGCAGGGCAAATAAAATGAGCCAGAAAAGACTACAAAGATAAATCATCTTCATAATATATTGGAAATGCATCATTTGATCCATTTTTTTAAACCATTTTGATTCTACTTTGCATTACTTTAGTTATTTATGAACAGGAGTGGGTACATATTGCTCTGTTTGCTTGCCGGAGCTATGACTGGAGCTCTCAACGCATTAGACCTGATATTGTTTCTAATTAGATTCAAAAATCCATTTCCTGTCATCATGATTGTTACATTACCAAACAAAATCAAAGCATTACATGAAGTATCTGTTTGCTAATGAAAGAACCAGTATTTTTTACCAGTGGTGACACTAGCTCTTAAAATAAAATTGGCATTTCTATGAGAAACTTTTTTTTACTGATTCTGTATTGATTCTAGATTTATAGTTAGAGCTACAATTAAATTATTATGATTCGAGCAGCGTGTTCAGGGGAACTATGAAAAAAAAAAAAAAAAGAGTTCTTTACCCCACTCTGTTTTTCAGCCATCGATTACTTTTTATTTTTTGTACAGGTATGGAACCTTTTATCCAGAATGCTTGGAATCTTTCTGTAATTTGGATCTTTGTACCTTAGGGGGCAAATTTACCTAGGGTCGAATATCGAGGGTTAATTAACCCTCGATATTCGACTGCTGAATTAAAATCCTTCGACTTCGAATATCGAAGTCAAAGGATTTAGCGCAATTCGTTCGATCGAACGATTCGAAGGATTTTAATCCATCGATCGAAGGATTATCCTTCGATCAAAAAATTGATAGGAAGCCTATGGGGACCTTCCCCATAGGCTAACATTGGCCTTGGTAGGTTTTAGGTGCGAACTAGGGGGTCGAAGAAATTTTTAAAGAGACAGTACTTTGACTATCGGATGGTCGAATAGTTGAACGGTTTTTAGTTCGAATCGTTCGATTCGAAGGTCGTAGTCGAAGGTCGAAGTAGCCCATTCGATGGTCGAAGTAGCCATATTCGACCATTCGAAATTCAAACTTTTTTTCCTCTATTCCTTCACTCGAACTAAGTAAATGGCCCCCTAGGTCTACTTGAAAATCATGTAAACATTAAATGAAGCCAATAGGCTGGTTTTTCTTCAATAAGGATTAATTATATCTTAGTTTTGATCAAGTAAGAGCACCTGTTTTGTATAAAATGGAGCCTTTGGGACATGGCCTTTTCGTATTTCGGAGCTTTCCTTTGAATTTCCTTGGAGAAAAATATTTTGCCTGATTGTTTCCCCAAAAATGCTGGCCATTATAATAAATCAGCCCCTTAGCATTACAGTTGTTTATATGGTAAATATGTATCTACTGTATGTCTCAGATAGTGACACTAATAAAGAACTTGTTATCCCATTTGAAAAAGTTATTCGATACATTATTATCTTTCCTTCTTTAAAATGTTAAAGATTTAAATGTTTGCTGTTCCTTTTAATATTAGTTCTCATCATGTCTGCTTGTGGCCAAGACCTTCAGCTCACTGTTCCTGTAAAGAAGTGCTTATGTATACTTAACTCTATATGCACTGACTTCACACTGGCCAATTAAATGTATGTGTTTTAGGTAAAAGCCCAAGATGTGGCTAACTTTAAATCCAGTGCTACATACTTTACCTTTCCAGTGAGCTGGGACATAGTGTAAAATGTTTAAATCTAGATAAGCTTTATTATTTATCAAATGGTTGCACAACTTTCTGAACATACAGTATGTACAAGCTATAGAGACTTACTGAGCCACCTTAAAGGGCTGAATAACTATGCTTGACATCACTGTAGCTTATAGTTTATACTGAATTAGTAACGGTTTGTGCAGTTTGCAATCTCTGTAAGTCAAGATATGTCATGAATCGACAATATATTATATATAATCATACCAACCCGTTACAAGGGTTATAGTTAATAGGGTTATAGTTAATCTGAAAGGAAGGTCAAGCTAACAGTTCAGTGTTCTTCTGAAATGATAACTTTACAACAAATTAAATGTAGCAATGCAGTAAAAGAGTGGCGAGAGATACTAGGAATTAATGCTAGTGCAACAACATTTTAAAGGCTTTTCTCAGTAAAACATGGATTTATTTTTTATCACTGTATGCTATTACGTACTTTTCAATCTACTATGCCAAAATTTTTTTACAGTTTGTACCAATTGCCTTTTTAACCCAATCAAGTCAAATGATAATCTGCTGAATACAACCTCAAAATGAGGTTCAGTGGGCTGCAGTTTCTTTCCAGAGCCCCAGTCTGTTTATCTTCTTGGCTAAACCATAATGCAGGATATGTCAATACTGCACTGTCGTTGTAGAACATGGGCAAGGATATTTATTAGCCATTGATGTTTTATATCAGCATTGCAATATTTGAGACTTGTGCATGTGTGAGATGTTTAACCATTTCACTGAACATTTTCATCAATTAACAACATAAATGTGTCTTTTTCTTCCAGCTTATCATTGATACACCAACTAGTCCAGTAACCAGTGGTTTGCCACTTTTCTTTGTGATCACTGTGACAGCGATTAAACAGGTAATGGGCCACTTTGCTTTAGAAGTGGAGTTCTCTTACTGATTTAGCTTATTGATCTGCTTTCTATCATCCCATGACAGGGCTATGAAGATTGGCTGAGGCATAAAGCTGACAATGCAATGAACCAGTACTCAGTCCATGTTATTCAGCATGGGAAACTGGTCAGGACACAAAGCAAGAAATTAAGGGTGAGTACCCAAAAAAAAATGCACTATACAGCCAAGCAGAAGAATTCTTTTGTTGCTATTAGATGTAATTTAATCCCTACTGCCTAGCCTAATAACCTCACTAATGTGTGACAGTTTATGTGCAAATAACTTGAGCACTGTATTGTGGGCAGCTGAACTAGCTTTTTGGGTGTTGTCCTCCAAGCCCTATGTATTTACTCACAATCAAGGCTATTGCAATCAAGGTACGCGGTAATAGCCTTGATTGTGAAAAACAATGTGACACATAAGCAACCTACGTTGGTCCGACTACTGTACTGTGCGATACACACAATACAGTAATTCCTCTGCTGTTACCTCATACCTCAGGTAAGGAGACATGAATTTCCGATGCTCCAGTTTTTTAAATTTTGGCATTTCCTCCCACATAAATACATTGTATCCTAGTTTAACACATTATGAATTTCTCTGGCACCAGCACTCACCTAGCGCTATTTTAAATACCACCTTTTTGGGCTCATTCAGCTATCCACGTTTATACACATTGCTGAAGACTACCCCCATGACGTCACACCCCAGTGTGGCGCAACTTTGGCTTCTGTACCAACCCAAAGCAATCACAACCCTTTTAGTGGGGAAGATCTGTGCCTCCAAAGATGTCCCAGTAGCTCCCCATCTTCCTTTCTGCTGATTCACTGCACATGATCTGTGCTGCTGTCACTTACTGAGCTTAGGGACCCACTCACAATATACAGTACACATAGAATATAAATATCACAGTATGAAGCTGATTAGTAATTAATACAGATAATTACTACATGGCGGCACAGAAACCAGTGCAATTAGCATTAGAATTTAATAATCAGCCCTGTAGCATCAGCTTATATTACAGACCAACCTCATTTTCATCATGATAATTTGCGACAACCCCTAAGCTTAGCTTCTCAACAGCTGCTCAGAGCCCACTGAGCATGTGCGTGTTGCAGACATTTTCCAAGATGGTGACCACCTGTGCAAGTTTGAAGTCCTGGATCATTGCTGCTATTGAGAAGCTGAAACTTTAGGCTGATGCAATAAGGTCATTATATAAAATACCACATTTTAGCTATATTCATTTTTAGTGTTTAGTTCTCCTTTAACATGTGTGTTTTTGTTCTGTACATGTTTAGATTCCAAACAGGTATTATGCATTAAATGCCTGCGAGCGCATAAGCAGTTCCAAAAAAAGGCTGGATCATTGCATCTTGCCGTTAGCAGAATATCTGACATATATTTAAGTAACAGTAAGCCTGTAGTAGAGCGGCACCCAGGAACAGACAATTAATTAAAATAAATTTAAATAGTTATAAGCACGTCATCAACACATCATGATCATAGCAACAAACTACACATAGTAACATAATAAGTTAGGTTGAAGCCTCTCCAATTTGCCTCATGGGGACAAAATTCCTTCCTGACTCCAAGGTGGCAATCGGACCAGTCCCTGGATCAACTTAGATCATATTTAATTATATAATGTTTCATAACATTGTTTAAGGGTCAGAACACATTACTTTTGTTCTCCCAATTTGCCTAAGGTAAAGACACATCTGTATGTACAGAATATTTCATTTCCATTTGCTTTATCCCTCCAAAGATTCTGTGACTGTATTAAAGGCTTAGCAAGCAGTTCTAGCTGTTACTGAACATCCATTAGTTTCCTGGCGTACAGGGTTTGTGTTGTATTCTTACACAAAGCCAAGCGGTGGCTTGGCCTTATAGTCAAAGGCATAGGCCACACTGTATTTGTGTGGTCAGTGGTCAGCCTAATGATGGTGTATATGGTACTTTTCATATCATGGACTGCATTCTGGATTTTCTTATACCATATACAGGTATCATGGGTCTGATCTAGCAGAGGCATTTCATTGTGGACATTTAAGGGTATACATTAAAGTACTGAAATCATGTCTTATAGCACAGGCATATTGCAAATTGCACAAACTGTTTGCACAATACCACCTGAAATAAATAATCTGTATGTTCTTCTGCAGGTTGGAGACATTGTAATGGTAAGAGAAGATGAGGCTTTTCCATGTGATTTGGTATTTTTATCATCAAGCAGGGAGGACGGGGCATGTTTTGTTACAACAGCTAGTTTGGATGGAGAATCTAGTCATAAAGTAAGTCTTTTTCTCTGCACATGTTTGCATTTTGTGCTCAAAATGCTTTGACTTCTAAGTGTTAATGCAAGACATACCAGTGCCAATCTGTTACCTCCGTGCTGATTCGGTTTTCCATTTAAAAGGAAACTGCAAGAAATTATATAAAATGAACTTATTTTGTTTTGAGAATTGTAAAACACAATTTAACACCATTACTTCACAATGTTTTGTTTCTTTATGCTTTTTCAATACACTATAGTTCTGCCTAAGGCTAAGGCCACACTAGGCGATAGCGCCGCGATTTGACTCGCGGCGACTTAGTGTGGCCTTAGCCTAAAGATTAAGTAGTGTGCAGTGGTTGCTGTGTTAACAAGAGCAAGGTCATAGATAGAAAGCATGGCTACATTGAAACCATCCTTTCTGCATACCAGCTAATTGTCATTCTAGTGCAGAGGATGGGGTTCACTCAGCTGGAATCCAGGGCCCCTTTTCCCTATCTCATGTACATAAATTAAGTAAGACTATTAGTAATACTCACAAATGATCAATTGTGAATGTATCCTCTGGAATTAGCCTGGATGGTCATTTCTATCTGCACTTACATTCCAGCAGTTTTATGCAGTAACTGGCTTTGAGTAACTTAGTCCTGCACTTATTCACCATATTTAATGTTTTATACAGTATTCAGTTCCTTCACATTCTGTTCCTCTTCTTTTTAGTTTTATGGATACTAATTCTCTTCTGGCCCAAAACTTCTGTAGCTAGTCAGATTTGAATGGTCATTTATATTTATAGTGCAAAATGCATTGAGAGAATTTTGTTCTAAAAGTAAGTTTGCTCCAAATAATGTATACAAAGTGTACTTTTAGAGGCATACTTTTAAAGGAGTGTAAAATAATCTCTGTTTAAATATTGACTTTAATGGTCCATTTCCGATCTGCACTGGAGTCAAATAATGGCAAAAGTACATGTTATATGGTATAAAAATACATATCTTTATAAATCAGCCTTTTCTATTGGATTATGTCAGCAATATTGATACATGGTATTAATTTGGATAAGGACAACATTGAAGATTTATGAATACTAATCAATACACTATTTTTAGGAATAAAATATATTGTGTACCATTATAAATATGTCCCATATAATAGAAAAAAAACTCAAATTGTCAAAGCATATAAAATTAATGTACACCATCTCAGTGAAAGCCTGCTGTAGAAGCTGTCAAGTAGTACGAATATAGCATGAGACATGAGGTGACATGTTTTCCCTGGGGTGTGCATGTTTGAGCCGCCTTGTTGAGTCATCCATAGACATTTAAGTCAATGGCTCTAGGCAGTTACTCATTACTAGTTTCAGGCTGGACATTTAAGAATAGTCAGGTTACGTTTTGCATAAAATGCCTTTCTGTGCTGTAAGTCACAGCTTTAATGAATCCTATGCGTTGGTTGTTTTTATTCCAGACCTATTTTGCCATTCAAGATACGAAATCATTTCACCACGAACAAGAAATGGACAGTCTGCATGCTACCATAGAATGTGAACAACCGCAGCCTGACCTGTACAAGTAAGAGCTAGCAATGTCTGTATTACAAAAAAGGGGAGTTTATTAACAGGAATCTGCTAATAGAAGGATTAAATTGTGCAGTTGGCCTCAAGTCATCTAGACATGTAAACCAGGTTGGGAGGAATGTTTAACTGATCATCCTGCAAACTTGTTGAAAGTGAATTGATGCATTGGCAGACGAGAAAGTGAAGACCAGAATCAGGATTGGAGAGCTTAGAATAGTCAGACAGGCAAGGGTCAGCTTGGAGAGGTCAAAATAAACAGCCAGGCAAGGGTCAGGATTCAGAGTTCAGAATAGTCAGGCAAGGCAAGGGTCAATAACCAGAAGATCAACAGGATACAAATAGAAATAGCACCAGGAACAAACTAAATTGAACCTAATGAGTTCAGTATAGAGATCCCCTTAAATACTTTTGAATTTGAAGTTATTGCCCCGACCCATAAACCCAGAAGCTCACAGCCGTGCGCTCCATAGGAACGCTCTAACCGGTGCTGAAGGGGACAAGACGCATGAGGCGCGCGTCCCCGCTGAAGGCACGTCGGGTGCCCCCGCATGTCAGAGGGTGAACCACTAGGTAGCATTTGAACGTTTGGTCACTGAAGGAATGGCACAAGTGTTTATCAGGCTGAATGCACATATACTCCAGTAATATATTCTCCACCCGATGATGAAGCCACAACTGCTGTCTGTAAATTGCCTTAATGGAAAACAGTTGACCACACTGGTGCTAGCTCTTTTCAGCCACACTGCTTTAATAACATTGCTGAGCTTTAAACACTTCTTTCCAACCAGGGTTTAGAAAAGTATAAATAGTATGAGCTCCAGATGTACTAAAATTAACATATAGAATGGTGAGAACAAAATATACTGTATATCACAGGGGAAATGTAACTTGAGAGAGCAGTCCATTGGGAATGCTGTTCTAGGAAACATAAATTCTCTTCTATTCTATGTTTAATCAGAATAATCATGGATACATTGTTTAGTCATGGAAGATAATTGTATTGCTTATCAGAAATATTCTTTTGCCTTTGCAGAGTGGATGGGGTAGATTTAAAGTTAACGCACATGTATTCCTGGCTAGCGGAGCCAATGCAGCAATAAGCTTCTTTCTCAACCTGTGTTCAGTCATATAGGATTGTTCTACTCAACACCAAAGAAGTAAATCTTTTGCACAAAATACAGTGTTACATGAGACAACTTTTCATATGATTAATGGTTCTCATGCAGGAGTAAAGTATTCTGCCACCAGGCTTACACAGCTTCATAACCATAGGGATAATTACCTGCACTGTGAGCACCCAACTGAGAGAATAAATGGCTGTCTGCGGAGCTATGTTATTACTGGCAGACAGAAACAAGCTAAAATAAAAGTGACATTAAGCTGGAAACCCGGAATGAATTTAGGTCCAAACTGTTTAACAGTTCAGTTGCACATTGGTAAATTCTGGGTGCTTTTGTGCCTGCGATTATTAGGAGGGGCTTTCAGGTTTTAGACTGCTGTCAAGATCCGGCATCTAATTTATGCCATTGACTTGTGGTGCAAGGTATTCTGCTGAGCTTTGTAGCTATCCACTCCTGACTGAGGAATGCTCATCTGAATTTTGCCACTCCTCCATGTTCAAGTTGAAACTTGTTTTTTTACTATCTGACAATAAATTCTCAGATTTCTAAACTTTTTTATGAAACCGCAGTATTGTGTTCTCTTTATGTTTCCATTTTGGACCTAATCTTTGATTTAATTACATCAGAATCAAATGTTGCAGTGGTATTCCACAGGAGATCAAGCATTAACTTTTACTTTTTATAATTTTTTTTTAAATGTTTATGGAATCACCGTCATCATTATACAGGTACGTTTTATGTGGCATTTACATTTCTTGTTCATTCACTGCACAGGTTTGTTGGTCGGATAAACATCTACAATCAAGCAGATGAGCCCATTGCCAGGTAAGTAATGTGTGTACACTTGTGCAATGAAAAGAAATGTCAACTGGTGAAAAATACATGATCTCCTCTTTAATATAAACTGTATATATAGGATAAAGATTAAAATACAATGACAAATCCTTTGGAGCAGGCACTCAACGAAGGCAATCTTCCACCAGGCAGATACATTTAAAGTGAAGAGTTTATTGTGTCCACAGCCTTACGCGTTTTGTGATAAACACTTAATCACAGCCTATGATAAGTGTTTATCACGAAATGCGTAAGGCTATGGACACAATAAACTCTTCACTTTGAATGTATCTGCCTGTTGGAAGATTGCCTTCATTGAGTGCCTGCTCCAAAGGTTTTTTTAGGTTTGTAGGCTCCCCGTGCTGAGGGCTCAGGGCGGTGCACCTGGGCCTCTTCCCTTGTTTGGTGAGTTATCTACTTCTACTTACAGACCCTAAACTACAGTTTTATTATTAAAATAGAATGAACATCATTTACAAATATGGTAAGAGCAAAAAAAAAAACCCACAAAAACAGTTCCATGTAGCATTTTATCTTAAAATCCCTCAGTCCCCTGGGCCCCCACAGTCGCAGAGACAGAGTCTGCTGTATGGTAGTTATGCCCCTGGTATGGTGTCATCTGTTATCTGTCTGAGGCCCAATTAATTACTCTCTTGTATTTGTTACCTAGTTCTTCTGACGAGATGCCCATTCAAAGCTATTTTTCCATAAGGAGAATGTACTTCAAAGCCATTTTCCAATCTAAATGAATTTAAAATTTCTATTGGTTATTGTCAGTTGTATTGTTTGGCAATTCTACTGTATGTATTACCGATTCTATATTAGAACACTTTAACAGATTGGAAGAATTGTAGCATTTATTTGAATACCCGAATGGATAAAAAAAAGTTAACTAAAGTAGAACAAATAATAATTACAAAGCACAATTTAAACCTGTGCAGACTTAATAATCTGTTAAGCAATTGACAGAGTAGCTCTTTAATTTCATGGATCTTATATTACTTGATGAGTTACTGCCCGCACAGAGCAAGTGGATTACTGTTTCCAGGTATTGGTCATGCATCTGTTCTGATTGCTGCAATCTGTTTTGTTTAGCAAATTTTTATAAACGGTATTGCGTTCTGGCTTTTATCTCAACATAGATAATTCACAATTTTGAACATCTGTTCAGACACAGACATAAGAAAGAAAAGGCTCTTACTGACCCACCATTAAAAGGCACAAATATTTTGTGTATTTTGTGCAATTGTCTTTCCTTATTAGTGAATTGCATGTGAATGGGCACAAAACCCTTGTCCAAGAAGGCGCAGCTGCATTTTACTGTTTTAAAGTAATAAAAGTATAATGCAGTGTTGCCCTGCCCTAGTAAAACTGATTTGTTTGATTTAGAAACACTATTATTGTTAATATAGTGAATAAAGTACCCCCTCTTGTAAAATATAAGTATATTATAAGTTACCGAGGAGTTTCATGTGCATATAAAAACACGAGGCCGAAGGCCTTTTATAAAGGTCATGGAACTCAGAGGTAATTTCTAATATCCTCAAATTTGCAACTGGGGGTACTTTATTTATTATAATACACAAGTTTCAGTGAGTCATGTGACAGAAATGACATCGGAAATCACTGTTTATAACTGATGACATCACTGAACTCACCGTTTATAAGGATATAATTTACAAGATATTCATGGCTTGTGTGCATTATATAAATATAATACACAAAAGCCATGAATAGCTTGTAAATTATATCCTTATAAACGGTGCGTTCTGATGTCATCAGTTATGAACGGTGAGTTCTAATGTAATTTCTGTCACATGACTCCCTGAAACTAGTGTATTATAATAAATAAAGTACCCCCAGTTGCAAAATATGAGGATATTAGAAGTTACCTCGGAGTTTCATGACCTGTATAAAAACTCGTCTCGCCTCGTGTTTTTATATGGTCATGAAACTCCTCGGTAACTTATAATATCCTTATATTTTACAAGAGGGGGTACTTTATTCACTATATAAATAAGCTGCTGTGTAGCCATGGGGCAGCCATTCAAAGGAGAAAAGGCTCAAGTTACACAGCAGATAAGCTCTGTAAAACATAATGTTATCTGTTATTCACTATTTATTAATTAATTTCCGCAATTGCTACTCAGCAGCTTGTTTATATGAACTATAGTAGTGTTTCTGAAGTAAACAGATCAGATTTACCAGTGCAGGGCAACACTACATGATATTGTCATTACTTTGAAACACTTTCATTTATGGTGTTACTGTTCCTTTAAGTTCAGTGATATGTCATATTCTTACATTTTATTACATAGTAATTTGATATCTGGTTTTATAATGCTGATAATTTATTTTATTTCTTACATTATTAGGCCTCTAGGATCTGAGAATCTGCTGCTTCGTGGTGCCACTTTGAAAAACACAGAGAAGATATTTGGTAATTTCTAAATCATAATCCATATTTTGATTTCTAACTAGAATAGCAGCACTTTTAGCACTGAAGCAGTGCATTTAGCTAAAGCCTGAAACTATCTAACATGAGCAAGGAATAATATGTAAAATATATTTTTTTAGCCGCAACCAGCAAACCCTTTATCAGTTATGTCCAAGCACCCTGTGCTCATTAAACTTGTGTTTATCTTAAGGGCTTTTACACATGGATATTTGAGACACTGGTTTGAGGGTACAGCTAAATACAGCAAATTAGTTCCATTATATTCTGCCTATATGATTTATATTGCTGTAAACCATTAGAGGGACAGTCTAGCATTTGGTATTTGTAGCCCAAATTACAATTAATTAGTAATACAGAGCTGTAGTATTTGTATTCTATGTGCAGAATTCCTTGCCTAGCAGAAAGTAACAGATTTATAAAGGGTCAAATTTCAAAATTTGAATAAAAAAAGACCAACTGAAATGGATTTAAAAAATCAAATTTTCTAACTTCGGGTGAATAGGCTGTATTCAGTTTGAGTTCGGATTGCATTCGATCGAATTGGAATCAAAGTATTTTCCAAAAAAAAAAAAAAAAACGTGATTTTTCATAGTCCACCGAATGACTCCAAATAGTTTCTAGGAGGCCCCCCATTAGCTGAAAACGGCAAGTTGCCAGGTTTTAGATGCAAATGGTCGAAGTCGAATTTCTAAAGAGACCGTATGTGTTAAATTTCGAATTTATAATTTTTTTCAAATTTGATTAGAATTTGGACTATTCCCTAGTCGAAGTACACTAAGATAACCTCGAAATTTCGAATTAAAAAATTCGAATTTTCACTTCGACTCTTGATAAATCTTCCCCTTAATGTGTACATAGCTGAATTATAACTGTTGTGGTCCTAGTGAGCAGCCATAACATAAGCAGAATTATTCCTGCATTCAAACACTGTGGTATTAAACAAAAACCCATGTGATGAAAAACGTTGATCTTGTAAATGCTAATATGCTTGTGTTATTGTGTTTTCTTGTGCAGTCTTTGCAGTTTGGCATCAATCACTTCTAGCAGCAAATATTCATGCAGCTAATGTTTTCTCTCCTTATCTAGGTGTTGCAATATACACTGGCATGGAAACCAAAATGGCATTGAATTATCAGTCCAAATCACAGAAAAGATCTGCTGTTGAAAAGTAAAGTCTGTTTTTATGCATGTGTTATGAGTGGAAATATTCACCCAGCGATCCAAGGGTTTTTTAATAATATGTATAAATATATTAATAAATAACATTAAACTGTAGCATTATGATGCATTTAAATAAGTGGTATAGTAATTTAGGATCTTTTTTTCTGTGTATTATTATCAAAAATATTACTGTAAAGCTGATTTGCCTTAAAGCATGTGAAAGTCATGGCATATGGTAAATATAGCAGCTAAAATAAAGGGGAAAGTTACCTTTATATTTACTCTAAGGGGCATATTTATCATAGGTCAAATTTCAAGTTTATGGGAGTTTCTAAAACTCCCATCAACTCGAAATTCGAAATTATAAAAAATTATATTCGGGTGAATAGGATCGACCTGCAAACTCGAATTGAAAAAAATTTGATTTTCAAAAGTCCACCAAATAACTCCATATAGGTTGTAGGAGGTCCCTCATTGGCTAAAACACCATGGGGTATATTTATCAAAGAGTGAAGTTAATAGTGAAGTTCCCCCACTAGAGTGAAATTCCGCCACTCTCCATTCATTTCTATGGGATTTTTATAGGCGTATTTATCAAAGGGTGAACTTTCACTTCACCCATTGATAAATACACCTTTCAAAATCCCATAGAAATTAATTGAGAGCTGCGGAATTTCTCTCTAGTGGCGGAACTTCACTCTTTCATAAATTTACCCCCATTTCGGCAGGTTTTAGATGGCGAATAGTCAAATTCAAAATGCATAAAGAGACAGTACATGATAAAATTCGAAATTCACATTTCGATTTTTTTTCAACTCAAATCAAATGACACTAAAATAAACTCGAAATTCAAATTGAAAAATTCGATTTTTCACTTTGACCCTTGATAAATCTGCCCCTAGGTGGACCTATTTTAAGCAAAATGAACCTACCAACCTGATATTTCCAGCCTGCAACTAAAAATTCTCTCTGGTTGTTGGTGGTCACTGACCTTGGCAACCAAAAAAACATATCAGGGGTCATTCATGACCATTGGGGCACAAGTACAAGGGCACTAAGGGGTGCACGGGCATTTGCTCTTTCCACATATCTGGTGCTCAGTGAAAAGAGCAGCTTCAAGAGGCACACCCCAGCCCTGTTTACACCACCTATTCTAAGGCAGATATGCACATTGCCTCAATGAGACCTGCACCTCCAGCCGCTCTGTACCTTGCATGTGGTGAATGCCTCCATCTGCATACCTCATTTGCAAGGCAGAAGTACTACCCACTGAACAGCCTTGCTGCTTTTATTTAATACTTACTGTTAATTCTAAGATGAACTACTGCTTTAACAACCCAGATGTTCTCTACGTGTGTACAAGAGCAAATAATTTATTTTTGGAATCTATCCATGTGCATAAATGTTGGCAGTCTTTCTTAGTACCATTATTTTTCACCACTTCTTTACAAATACAGCTATAATGGAAACATTTAACAATGATGACGAAAGTGTACTTTGAACAGTTCAGCGTGTAACAAAAAAAACAATGTTAACCAGTAATATTTGTTCTTTTCTAGGTCAATGAATGCCTTTCTCATTGTGTATCTTTGCATTCTGATCAGTAAAGCTTT
The DNA here is from genome assembly GCA_038501925.1 of Xenopus petersii. NCBI lineage: Eukaryota > Metazoa > Chordata > Amphibia > Anura > Pipidae > Xenopus > Xenopus petersii. The sequence goes on along the minus strand of CM076675.1, from coordinate 108,556,480 downwards.
AATAAACACTGTGCTTAAGTATATATGGCAGAGCGACCCTTCCCGCGATGAGCCCTGGTACAACCAAAAAACCGATTCAGAGCGACTAAAAAATAAAGTAAGCGTCACAGGCTTAGATATTGATTATTTTATATGTGTTAAACCCATGCACCAAATGTGTATGGTTGATAAATGCTATTGCACAGGGACACTGCCGATGTTGCTCTGAACTTTCTAAGCACAGCTTCCCAGTTAAATATTATCAAAACAACTAGAGTTTCATCATTAAGATTCTTCATTAAGCTTTTGCTGCATTCCGAATCTTAATTGTGCATTTCGAACCTTTCACACCTGCTTGAAGGTGGTGTAAACTTTTGGAGCAAGCCTAACAACTTTTTCACTAAGACCTTTTTTTTGTATAGTCTTTATTTCCAGTTTTTAAAATTAATAAAATGAAACAAAGGGGATACAGAAAAAGAGAGAAGGGTACAAATAGTTGTATAACTTTTTTTTCCCTTCATTAAGAAGTTACTCTATTTTCCTTCATTCAGAGGTTTTATTACATATACTGCACATTATCACAAACTATAAAATTCACAATCACTATCCTACTGTCGAATCGGGGGCAAAGTGTTCACAAAGGCAAGATTTTTTCACTTTGCGAACAGTTATTCCCATTGGGAACGAATTGCGAACGATTTTTGCGTTGGTGACCAATATTACATTCCCCCACTAATGTTTAAAATAATGCTAGGTAGTGGATGTTTGATTGGAATGCTTAGATAACTGTGGATAAAGCTGCACTGATAACACCTACCATAGGCATTATATACAGTTTGTGAAAAAATTCCCAAACCATCCTTTTGTTAGCATACCTGACCAGGAAAGGTTCCTCTTTCTTCCCCAATTCTTCATTTATACTCACTGTGTTTTTCCGGTGGAGAAACAGGCATAACCGGCATGTTTTGTTTATTTTTAGTTCCTTGGAGCATTTACAGACTTTTTAGCTTTCATGGTCCTCTTCAACTACATCATTCCTGTATCCATGTATGTCACAGTGGAAATGCAGAAATTCTTGGGGTCCTATTTCATCTCCTGGGATGAAGAAATGTTTGATGAAACGACAGGAGAGGGTCCCGTTGTCAACACATCTGACTTGAATGAAGAACTAGGACAGGTGAAAGCCACTGAGAGATATTTAGCTAGCAATTCAGACATAGCAGTGTCCTAGTAGTCCGTTATCCAAAAAGCTCAGAATTACAGAAACGCCATCTCCCATAGACTCCATTTTAATTAAAGAATTAAAATTTTAAAAAATTATTTCCTTTTTCTCTGTAATAGTAAAACAGTACCTTGTACTTGATCCCAGCTATGATATAATTCATCCTTATTCGAGGCAAAACAATGTATGTCTGTGTTGCAAGCCAGCTGATTAAGGGAGAATTAAACCCCCCATTGTGACTGGCCCCCCTCCTTGCCTCCCCCCTATACATTCTTACCCCTGAATTCTGTCCCCTCTAGAAATAGCGACCGCACATGCAGAGTGAGCGCAGCAGAGCTCACTGGGCACCATCTTCTTCTCTTTGGTAATCTTCGTGTCTTCTTCCTCCGCTTCGGGAATTTCCATCTTTTTCGGCGCATGCGCAGTTGTTGCAAGCCAGAAGATTGCTGCAACTGCACATGCACCAATGCATGCTCACTTCATGAAGATTACAGAAGAGAAGAAGACCCATGAGCTCTGCTGCCCTCACTCTGCATGTGCAGTCACTATTTCTAGAGGACAGAATTCAGGGTTAAGACTGTGCAGGGGGAGGCAGAGAGGGGGCCAGTGGGGACTTATCACAAAGGGGGGTTTTGTTCTCCTTTTAAACTGATTAAAATACAGAGTGGAAAACTGGCTCCTCTTACATTGTTTTAGGCTAGGGTCAAAACAGGCCAAGAATCTGCTCCTCTGCTGCTTCTGTCCTAACTGATGTCCCTGCACCCAGAAGCATTGAGACATCTCATTTCACAGCTGATATCGGCACATCTTCCTGTACCTGAGCGAAGACAATGCTTCCAGGTACAGGAACGTAAATCAGGACAGCAGCAGCAAAGGAGTGGATTCTAAACCTTGTGATTAATCTCTAGCTGGGGTGATTTATCACCTCTGAATGCTTCCCCAATACCTAACACACCAATCTCTGCTTCGGAAACATACACAGCGCCTCTAATTTCGGAAGTTTTATCACAATGAAACTTTAGGCAACTTTGTGCTGCGTATGTGTCGCCAGCGCAGATTTGTGTTTTAGACTCAGAGGAAGCATTCAGAGTAGATTAGCCTAACTGGCTAGAGCAGATTAATCGGTGGTTGACTAATCTCCTAGTCTGTCTTCATCCTAAAATACCCAGAGAATAGAAATGTATAAAGAACAAAAATATAATCTGTAACAGATAATAGAATCTTTCAGCAAATGCTGCTTCCAATAGTAATTCCACTTACAAATAAAGTTGATAAATGTACTTATTTTCTTTCTATCAATGTATCTGTTTATAGTCTATGTCTATTAGTTACTGTCCCCTATAGTTAGAATTAAAGGGCTTCTGCTAAATAGTTTCATAATTAATAACCAGAGAACAAAAATACTGCTATTAACTGCAATTATAAATAACATGAAAACTAATGATACGTTTTGATTTCTGTATATTGGAGATTGATAAGATGCTTAGTATAATATTTTCTTTCATTGGGGAAAACAGTTTTGGGTGGAGAACTCCTTTAAACATTTAATCATCAGTAGTGCTTGATTTCTTTCTTTCTTCACACCTATTTCCCATAATGAGTGTTTCCTTCCTGGGAGGTGCATCCCAGCCTAATGATTACAAGCAGCGGGAATTTATTTGCCATGATGTGATTATTTAGTACAGAAACAAGGATATTTCTATCACAAAGGAAATGAGAATGTGGGATAATTAGCACCTTCTGTTTGTTATGTATGGAGGCTTGCTAATGAACAAGCTGTTGATAATTGCTTTAGCTGTTCTTAATAATAGTTTTTTTTTATTTTAAAACAATAGAATGGGTAATATGGTAATTCAACAACTTCTTACCCTAAATGAAAAACATCCCTTTGTTTATACTTGCATGACATGCAGGTTTTTATGTATCAACCTTGTCTAGTGGGAATTCTGCCAAAGTGAAATGTCTTTGTTTCTCTGTGTCCCATCATAAGCAGAAGGCTATGTATTATTCAAATCTTTTTTTGTGTTGGATTCAAAACAATGGCTGCTTAGAGGAAGCAAGGCAGGTGATTTCTGTTACCGTGAAGGGCTGCTGTGTTTTTTATGATGAGGATCTAAGAACCAAACCATTCCTCAGTAACTGTAACTCTGTACTCTCTATGGGGTTAAATTATCATTATCAATGAAATAGCAACATTTAGAAATAAGCAGAGAGCCTTGCAGAGTAAGGGCTCTTACAAACGGGTGGTTTTTCCTGCGCTCCCCTGCGTTGGGCTTTCTTCCATTCAGCCGCAGGGGCGCGCCGGAGTAGATGCACTCAATTATTGTGAAGGGGGCTGTACTCACACAGATGCATTCACAATAATTGACTGAATCTGCTCCTGCGATCCCCTGCGACTGAATGGAATAAAGGGGAGCACAGGAAAAAATGTCTGTGTGTAAGAGCCCTAAAAGAGAAGCAGAGACAATGTCACCTGAGTCCATGTCATCTAGAAGATTATCTGCCCGACAATTAAAGGGAAAATTTGCACTGGGTCTCATTCACATTTCTTTTAAAAATTGGCTATTTTTATGTTATATTATATTAAGTATTTGGGACAGCTATCTGCTTGTTCACTAATTATGTAAGTAAGGTAATTATTTTGAGGAAACAGTCTGGAAAATAAGCAGTGACTTGTCCTAGGCAGCTACTTGATTTTGGTAGCTCTTGTTCTTATAAAGTGTGAGCCCAATGAATATTTAGTGAGCAGGACTTTAGTCTGCAACATGCTGATATTTATAAAAGCTGAACTATTTCACAGGGCTGTACAATAACAGTCTATAAAACAGTGCTTACATACAAACTCAGACTAATATAAAAGGCAATGAGGGTCTAGTTTAGTATTTTGGTTCCCCTGCAGCTACACTAGTCTTCACTATATTTTTAACATCTACATAGGACTTATTCCAGTCTTGTTCTTTTCCTGCAGGTTGAATACATATTTACAGATAAGACTGGGACTTTAACTGAGAACAATATGGAGTTTGTTGAGTGCTGCATTGAAGGGCACGTTTATATTCCTCATGTCATCTGCAATGGACAGATTCTCCCTGACTGTATGGGCATTGACATGATTGATTCCTCTCCTGGAGCTGGTGGCAAAGTATGGGCCTCTGTTAATCAATGTTTATTAATGTATTTATACATGCAGATTGCACTCTGTTGGAATGGAGAGCATACATTAAAAGGCCCTAGAATATGTGACTAATTTTCCAGATTACTATTTCATTAGTTATACATACATGCTTAGGGATCTTGGCATTTAAATCATTGTCTGTTAGCGTGGCTGGAGGTAGAGCACACAGTGTGTTTTTGCGTGTTGAAAAATGCACGTTGAAAAAGGCCCCCTTGGTCTTTTATCGATTATTTTTTTACATATTCCCTTACAAGAAGTGCTAATGCTGTGTTTCCATTTTTTTAGGAGAGGGAAGAACTATTTTTCCGCGCACTTTGCTTATGCCACACTGTGCAGGTGAAGGATGAAGATCATATCGATGGAGAGAAAAAATCTAGTCACTCTGGGAGATCCAGTGTATATATCTCATCCTCCCCTGATGAAGTTGCACTTGTTGAAGGTGTTCAAAGGTGGGTAGGAGAGCAGAGAAAGAACATATAGGTATAGAAAAATTGCTGAAATTGGGAGGTGTGCCAATTGCCAAAAACTCTATGGGGGAATTCACAAAAGTGTCGGTAAAATAAGTAACCCAGAAGTGGCGGTCGACAAATTTGTAAAATGTCGTATGAACGGCAAATTAACAAAGGCAGATGTTACCATCTCTGAATGTCTCGTAAGTCTGACAATTTTCTAAAATGTCGTATATCTTTTCATCGTACAAACGACATTTACCAAGACTTTTTAAACGACAATTTGTCTGACTTTTTCATTTTGGAGAGCCTAAAGTGTCTGAAAAATTGTCGGTAAAAAAAATTAGTTTACGAGTAATTCATAAAAATGTCGGGAAAAGTGGTGCCGAAAAAACCACGCCCACTTTTAACGACACTAATTCAAAAGTGTCGCACATGTCGGAAAATTGGCGGAGAAATGCTCTGTGAATTTGTCGGCTGTTGCTACGACACTTTCTACGACATTTTAAAGACATTTTTTCATTCCCGACACTTTTGTGAATTCCCCCCTATGTTTTTTCTTGGTCCATTGACTGAAGTTGACTGTGCCATAAAATTATTTGTATGTTGCAGATAACTGCATATTGTTTCATCAATATTTTATTGTTTTCTGAAACAATGTGTACAGAATCTCTGAAAGTACAATATGTTTAAGTAAATGTTAAACCCGCAGTACAGTATGTTCTGACCAACTACATTATACAGATTGCATTTTTTGTTGGCAGTCTCTGCCTGCGATACAAGCCATTTTTTAATAGGATATATGGCCCCTAAACATCTAATAAAATCTACATTTTGTTACCTGTCATTGCCATTGTGTATTTGAATTGCAACCAACCACTTTAATGGCCCTGTTATTTACTAAAGAAAATTTTAAATATCTGAATATACTAATAACGTTTTTATTTTATTTAAACAAATTAGTATTTCTAGTTTAAGGTTCGTTTAATGTAAGCTAATATGAGATAGATTTTCCTTAAAGGGATGTCACTTTTCTTGCATAAAATATCAATCTTCTGTACAGTTCTTTTGTTTCTATGGTTATTTAATCTTGTATTTGTAGCAGTGTCACTGAGAAAACGAGTTCATTGTTGTGTGCTTCTCTTGTTTCAGGCTCGGCTATACATTTTTAAGGATGAAAGATAATTACATGGAAATATGTAACCGAGAAAATGACATTGAAAAGTAAGTGATTAAAGATGAAATACTAGCTACCTGGAATTACAGATGAATAACTACTGCCAAATATAGATAAATGTTATTATATATATTATATTACATAGATGTCTCCTGCTGCAAAAGCAGAACAGTATTCATGAATAATTGGGTAATTTCTACAGACCCATTTAAAAATAGAAACACATGAATCTAGGTTAAACCTCCAAAACATTTATTAGGAAGACAATAATGCGTTATCCTGCAGAGGTAGCCATTGACCTGTGTTAACCATAATCTTGCTACTGAGAGACATTAGCCATCCACATATAAATAATACTCTGCCAGGTATGACCTTCATCTCGCCAAAGTCCCCATATAGCCTGCTTTGTCACTACTTTTTATTACGCAAACAATAAAATATGTCTGTTGGACTGTATTGCCTGCACATACATGTATATTTTTATTTGTAAAGCGCTCCTTGAGGGCAGAGCACTGTACAGCAAAACAATAAGTAGTAACAAACAAGGGTCATTGGAATAAAAAGTAACAATAAGTGCATTAGAAATATAATTCACATAAATATATAAAATATAATTACAATACAGATTAAGTGCTCAGTGTCAAGGAAACAAAAGGCTTGAGGACCCAACCCCGTAGGGCTTACTGTCTAAATGGGAGGGTAACATACAGACACAATTCAGAGGGGTATTAAGGTGCTGTGGGTTACAGTTTGTTACACTGATATATAAGTGCCAGTTCAGGTGTTGTCCAGGTGCTCCCAGAGGTAGTCTTTGAGTTTTGTTTTAAAAACATTGAAGGAGGATTCTCTCCTGAGAGAGAGAACAGCAGTAGTAGAGGGGGTGTACAACCAAGCGGTTGCTCTGAGAGGAGCGGAGTTTTCGGGCAGGAACTTATAGAGAGACAAGAGATGAGATGTAGTTAGGTGCAGAGGAATGAAGGGCTTTGAAGGTTATGAGGAGGAGTTTATAAGTTATTCTTTGTTTTATAGGAAGGACTTCAGCAGCAGAGGGGCCTGTAACCTTTTGGATGAGAGGAGGATAATTCTGGCAGCAGTGTTTAATACAGACTGTAGAGGGGAGAGATGGGAGTTATGGAGGCCAATTAGTAAAAGGTTACAGTAATCTAGTCTGGATAGGATGAGAGCATGCATGAGCGTCTTCGGTGTATCAGGTGAAAGGAAGGGATGGATTCAGTTACAATGAGTAGGAGAAACAACAGCCTGGGTGTGTGTGTGTGTGTGTGTGTGTGTGTGTGTGTGTGTACACGTACGTACGTACGTACGTACCTATTGGCTAGTTTTAACAGTTTAGTGTGCCAGGCTTGCTGGGAAAGGAAGAAAACTACATTCATTTGTACATTGAAGAAAAATTATAGCAATTAAAAAGAAAGCAACAGAACAAAGTCACTAAGTTTTATAAGGGTGAACCTCCTATAGAAAACATGTTTCTTACCAGTACTCATTTTTGTTCCTACAGATTTGAACTGCTACAGGTTCTGACGTTTGATTCTGTGAGAAGACGGATGAGTGTTATAGTCAGATCATCCAAAGGTACAAAATACACATGAAGGGTCATTTAATTATGCAAGTGCTGTACTCATAGTGTAATTCTGAATACAATTTAACTAATTTTTATTCCAGAATGCAGCCATTGTCCCATAATTGTGACTGGGAAGGGGAGCTGTACCTGACCCAATTTTAGCTACGTGTGCCCATTTTAACTGATGTCAGATTGCATAATTTCTGTCACTCTGTATCAAAATAATTTTCACCCTTTCTGTGCTGAAGGAGGGGGGCAAATTAAAGAAGTTCTCATAATACAATAGAAGTGGTCTAAAACAATAGAAGTGGTCTAAACAAACAAATAATAAAGTACTCAGATAACACCATAATATATTCTTAAAATAATTACTCTGTGATTGAACAGAACAGTTTCTTTAGACTAAGTTTTAAGAAGTGATTATTTAATACTAAACAAATTAGATTTGTATACCAACCCCTTTCTTTTCCACAGGTGACATCTACTTGTTTTGCAAAGGAGCAGACTCTGCCATATTCCCCAGGGTCAGAGAAGGCAAAGTGGATCAAATTCGAGCCAGAGTTGAACGCAATGCAGTGGTGCGTGCTCAGATCACTCAGTTATTTCAAGAACAGTTTTGCAAAAAGTAGATTTTGGATTGCATATTCCCTGTTGTAAACTTCTTACAAGAAATTATGGAACAGATTGTAGGACTGAATTCTTTTTAGCTCTACATCTGCCCCACTGTAGCCAGCAGAAATTACCAAACCTCATTAGCAATACACAGCCCAGTACTGAATTATTATTACTACACTACAGAGCAGACCACAAAGCATAATAAAGCCCTATCTCCAAAATACAGGCACTTATAAAAAATGACAATTTCATTGATTTGATTGTACGGAAGACAATATTTTATGCTGTTAAACCTATAATCACAGGTCAGAGACCTTTGCTAGAAGTTCCTAATAATGCATAATATAAATGCTTTTTTTAAGATGACTCAGATGGAAAATATCAATGAGCTAACAACATCCACTTGTATTTTAGAGATAGTTTAATTTAACACTAGCAAGGTTATTTATTAAAGTCCGAATGCCAAAAAACATGAAAAAAATTAAATTGAAATATTTTTTCTGGTATTTATTAAACCCTGATGATGGAAATAGTCTGAATCTGAAAATTCCTCATCTCGGACCTGCCATGGTTGTATATAAGTCAATGGGAGAAGTCCTGAAGATACCCTGATCTGCAATGGTTTTCATGCAATAATCCAAAGATTTAGTGGTTTTCAGGCAAAAATACGGAAAAATAGGATTTTTTTTGGGCTGAAAAGTTTTCGTACAATTTTCATGATTTTTTTCTGAACTGGAATTTTTCTGGAAAAATGTATTGATAAATAATTGGAAATAATTGGAATATATTTCAGAAAATAATGAGATAACTTCGTATTTTGATAAATACCCCGTAGGAGTTAAGGTTAATAATCTATACTTAAAATATACTTTAAAAAAGGTTTTTTCTTTTTAAAACAGTTACACATCACTTTATTTTAAAATACGTTTTTCATACACAGAGAAGCAACTTTTATTTAAAGGATACATTTTAGCAGTTTTCTAACCTTGAAAAAATCCTTACATTAGATCACATTTCCAGCCTCCAGATCATCAATCATCTCATTCATTTAGCCTCCAGGCTTCTTATTGCCAAATAGGTGGGTTATCTATTTGGAGTCTCAGGTGGCTCCCCAGAGCTAAGAATATCTACACATTGCATTGCTTATGAATTAAAATTGTAGTCTTAGAATGGAACGATGACACCTTCCTCATAATTCCCACTTGTTCTAAGATTCATGTATGTGAGCAAATCAGGCACAGTGTGATAGACTCTGAGGCAGGTCATTGCATTGCACTTGTATGTGACCAGCTCAATACTTGATGAGTAATGGTCATCATACACGTTAAGATTTTTCTCTCCTTAACGACCGATTTTAGTGCGATTCTGACAAATCCATCAAATTATTGTGGGGTTAGTGGACACAGAGCGATCGTGCATGTAACGATTTTTCACCCGACATCGGTCAGAAAAACGATGGGGCAAGTTAGAAACTTTTCATCGGTCACAGTGAAATGAATCCATTGTCCAATTGTTTGTTGGGAGAACCAGGCAGCTACCCACACTTTTCTTAGCTTCAACTAGACTATATTGCTTGAAATGGTTCTAGCATATAGAGCACCATTTTCTATGTACATAAGTGTGGTCCTGGGTTTGATTCCAGCCTGAGCCTCAACTGCAATCAGTTTGTATGATCTCCGTGTGCATACGTGGGTTTCCTCCAGGTACTCCGATTTCCCTCTATACTCAACATACAAACAGTTAACTGGCTCCTGAAGAAATTGGCCCTAGTGTGTGAATGTGTGCACTCCACTCGGCAGGGACTGAGGTGAATGATATATACTTTGTGTAAGTCACTTCATAATATGTTGGTGCTATATAAATAAAGCATAATAATGAGCATGTTCATGAGAGCTGAACCTTGCTGTTGACATTATTTTTGTCATTATTTTAGGAAGGGCTGAGAACTCTGTGTGTTGCCTACAAAAAATTTTCTCAAGAGGAATATGAGTGGGCTAACAAATTGCTCAAGGACGCACAGCTGGCACTTCAGGACAGAGAGAAGAAACTGTCAGAGGCATATGAACAAATAGAACAGGATCTTATTTTACTAGGTGCTACAGCAGTTGAAGACAGGTATGCTATGATTCTAAAACATTATGTTATATGGAGTTCAAAACAATATTTACTTATGAAGTGTCATGCAATACTGTCTGCATATTTACTGCCCCTCTACCTCTCTTTCTATACTCTGCAATTGATTTTATATTTTTGGGGGGGGCAGTGATAACACATTTCGAGGACAATTGTTTTAGATGTGCATGAGTTGTTTTGCTGTGCTGTTATGATAATAGCAACTTGGAACACTCTGCTTATATTAAACTAATGCATATTGCAGAAAGAAATGTACAAAACAAATGGTAGCAGATTTTAAATAAGCCAGTTATTTATCAGTGCACATTGTATTTTATCAATCCAAGGCAATATATACTGTATCTGCAAAGCACGAGTGAAATTCAAGCAATGCGCCAGATGATAAAAAGAAGAGAAAACTATGAGAAGCATATACATTCACTGGAGCGTTAACTAGCTCTAAGTTATAGAGCAAATCTATATTAATACTCAAGTGCTCTGTCAGCAGTGCTCAGTGTAGCGCATCAATAATCTGTCTCAGAACAAGAGCGGGGAACTGCAATACGGAAAATCATTCTATGGTCCATTTACAATACACAGGGCAGGGTTCAAAGGGCAAATTCTAGAGCTCTATATTCACTTTAATGAGATTTTTTTAAAAATAATATTTATCACCCTTTGTCCACTCTTTGACAAATATGATTTAAAACTCAAATTAACAAAAAGCTATAGTGTTTCCCTCTGGTGTCAAATTCTATGCTCCCTAGTCTGTACTACTTATGCCAAATGTGGTGGATTGAGCCCCTACGGTGTGAACCAGCTCCTACATTGCACACACAATGGATTTTGGTGCCGCAATTCATGCACTCAAAGTTTCTGCATTAAAATCCACCACGTGTGTCTGCACCCAGGCCAACACAGTCTTATCCTATGCATCCAGTAAAAGTAAAGTACAAAATTGAATTGGTCTGATTTGTTAAACAGTTTACATGCACATACTTTCGTAGGAAGAATCAATATTTAATTTATTTATGGGCATTTCATTATGGTCTGAGTGCCTTTTGTGTGCAATCTCATAGCCAAAGGTTTAGAACTTTTACAAGCATTGCTAAATGCAATTAAGGACAGCAACGAAATATATGTGATGTACACCTCTTTAAAAATCCCATACATCCATCTTCTTTGGTCTAGCAATCAGAAACCTACATGGTTTGATATTGGTTTCCCAGCGCTGGCCACTAAAATATAAATATTGTAGAATAAACAATCCTGAGCATGATTCAAACAAAGTTGATTGGTGATAAGCATACATGAGTCATCTGCAAAGACATTTAGCGATAGCTTAAGAACAGTTTGTGAACCAAGTTGTGTGTATATGTGTGTGTGTTATCACTAATCATTTTTGTCATTATATCATATATGTATTATTTTTAATCAAAGCATTGAGTGGAGGAAGTCATAATTTCATAACTTTGTATATGTGTTGTACTTCCTACAGGCTTCAAGAAAAAGCAGCTGATACAATAGAATCACTCCAGAAAGCTGGCATTAAAGTCTGGGTACTAACAGGGGACAAAATGGAGACAGCTTCTGCCACCTGCTATGCATGCAAACTATTCAGGCGGAACACACAGTTGTTAGAGCTCACAACAAAGCGAATAGAGGAGCAGAGTTTACATGATGTGCTGTTTGAGCTCAATAGAACAGTCCTAAGGCACAGTGAAAGCATGACAAGAGACAATTTCTCAGGGTATGGGGCCTTTGCTTGAAACTGGAAAGGGGAATGGTGTTTATATTTGCATTATATTGGTGCTGTTTGATGTTTGCATTCCAATGGGTCTATACAACAGTGAATATATTCCTACTATTTTGTGCTCTGTATAGGGGCAACATTTCATAGTATCTCACTGAACAGGCTCTGAGCAAGTACAAGGAGTTGTTCCAAGGTCAGCTATCACTGAAGTTATTATCACCTGCAGTGGGACCATGTTCCAGGAATGTCATATTAGGTCTCCATTGGTTTTATACCTCCTTTTGGCTTTCAGCAAACCACAGCGTCTTATTTCTGGCTGAAATTTAAAGTTTTGGCAATAGCACTTTCATAGAAGCTAGAGAAAACCCAGAAGAAATATAATTGATACCTCTTAAGGAGGCAGCATATTCATGTGTTCCTCAAGAGTGCAGTAAATAGGGTTGTGCTGGAAATTCCTGTTGCCTATTGTGTCTTTTTTTGTTATTTCTTGTGCTAAAAAGGGCAAACAATGAGACTTAAAGGGATACTGTCATGGGAAAAAAAATTTTTTGAAAATGAATCTGTTAATAGTGCTGCTCCAGCAGAATTCTGCACTGAAATCCATTTCTCAAAAGAGCAAACAGATTTTTTTATATTCAATTTTGAAATCTGACATGGGGCTAGACATATTGTCAATTTCCCAGCTGCCCCAAGTCATGTGACTTGTGCTCTGATAAACTTCAATCACTCTTTACTGCTGTACTGCAAGTTGGAGTGATATCACCCCCTCCCTTTTCCCCCCCAACAGCCAAACAAAAGAACAATGGGAAGGTAACCAGATAGCAACTCCCTAACACAAGATAACAGCTGCCTGGTAGATCTAAGAACAACACTCAATAGTAAAAACCCATGTCCCACTGAGACACATTCAGTTACATTGAGAAGGAAAAACAGCAGCCTGCCAGAAAGCATTTCTCTCCTAAAGTGCAGACACAAGTCACATGACCAGGGGCAGCTGGGAAATTGACAAAATGTCTAGCCCCATGTCAGATTTCAAAATTGAATATAAAAAAAATCTGTTTGCTCTTTTGAGAAATGGATTTCAGTGCAGAATTCTGCTGGAGTAGCACTAGTAACTGATGCGTTTTGAAAAAAAAACATGTTTTCCGATGACAGTATCCCTTTAAGCTACTCCATTTTGGGCCTTGCAAGGTATATAATTAAAATACTAGTATAGACTGTTTTGTTAGCAGGAATCCACTATGCAGATGGATTATCGTTCACTGGGAATCTCATTATCTGCCTGACAAGGACAAAACATAGATTAGTTCAGTTTATCTGTTTGCCCTGTTTAGCTTAAGAAATAAAAAACATTTTTTTTGTGATTAAAACAACATACAGCAGAGATGTTCACCATAAGAACTATTCATTGAGCTCATATTGAACAAGGAGCATGCTGTACTTTTTTCTATTAGACAGAAACAATAGTAAAATAAAAAGTATTTACCTTTAGAGGATATTATATAAAATAAAAGACGTTACGTTAGCTTAAGTAAAAAACTTTGTTTTGATAGTTGTACCCATCTTTATGGAACAGGAAAAAGAGCTATGTGCAAAATGCCAAATATCAGGGTTTTTTTTGTTTGTTTTTTTAATCACAGAACTTGAGCATATCAATATCTTCCAGCTATGTAAAAACGTGAATTTATTTTCTTTAAAGTTGGTTTATCCCTTGTAGGAGAGTACTGCAGAAATGACATATGCTAACTTGATAAATGTAAATAAATATTGGCATTTAGGACTATGGGACACAAGGCAATTTGGTCACAACTCCAGGGATCTTAGTGACTCTCATTTTAGAAACCCAATGGAAATATGTTGAAAATTATCCTCAGCTCATATGTTACCATTGATTATGTTTGCACTAATTAAATCAACCTTTGTTTGGTTGGTGGAAAAAACAACAAATATCTTTATTTGTTTATCTTTTGAATGGTATAGGTTTTCAACAGACTTCCAGGACTATGGTTTAATTATTGATGGGGCTACACTGTCATTAATAATGAAACCCAGGGAAGATGGGAGCTCTACAAACTACAGAGAGGTGTTCTTGGAAATCTGCCGTAATTGCAGTGCAGTTCTCTGTTGTCGAATGGCACCACTACAGAAAGCACAGGTATTCACACTAGGATATATAAATATATATATATATATATATATATATATATATATATATATATATATATATATATATATATATATTGCACTGTGGAACAGTAATCTGCAAACAAGATTAATTTGGATGTCAGTAGGGAGATTGAGATTAATATCGGTTTTAGGAAAATGCATACACTTTCATTTACCAGCAACCTTTTACAACAGCAGTCATATGAGTAAATTGAACCATGATGCACATTTTTTACAAAGAAATCACACATTTACCAGTGCCCCAACAAGAGCACTACCTGGTCCAAAATTTCTTTGTGTAGTTATTATTATTTGTTTGTTACTTGGTAGCACTGGGAAGGACAACCCAAAATGCTCTAGGTGTTGTCAAACAATGTAATTTCTAGGAGGTTCTCATCTGTAACTGCTGATGAAGGTATGAAATTTGGCCTTACTTGTGGAAGCATTTCCTTTGTAAGACAGAAAAGAAATAATATGCAAAGCTATCATATTACTTTTTAAAATACAGGTGAACATTGTGTTTTAAACTTTGTAGTTTATCATTTGAAAATACTCCTCTGTTAAAGTGGAGATTTCATAAGGACTGACGTTACCGAGGATAGTAATGGATTAAGGGGTTGCAGACTTTTATATTAATGATTTTATATATATATATATATACATAAATATATACATACATATATACATACAACCTACATGTTGCCAGCACTCTCTATAAAAAGGCTTACATGCCTGGGTGCAGTGTCCCACGTATTTATCCAAACCAAAATGCAATAAGGTCCGCACTCCCAGGACTTCTTAAAAGGAAAAAATGATTAGTCTGTAACTTCTACAATAAATCATTTTTTCCTTTTTGCATTTTGGTTTATATATATATATATATATATATATATACCCAACCAGCGGATGGATGGATGTATATATATATATATATATATATATATATATATATATATATATATATATATATATATATATATCACATAATTTAAAACTGGGTATGTACTGAATTTGCAAGTGTTGATCTGGTATTATGTTAACAGGTCTTGCATCATGAAACTTCATTATTTCTTTACAGATTGTTAAATTAATCAAGTCTTCGAGGGAACGTCCAATTACGCTGGCCATTGGTGATGGGGCTAATGATGTCAGCATGATTTTAGAAGCACATGTTGGTATAGGTAAGGTTATATTCTTGGACTGCTTAATTTACTAAATTGTAACTGGAGGTAAAAGGAGATAGGGTGGGCAATGCAATTATCTAAACAGACGGCTGTCAATTGATAATCAATATCTGCCTCATCAAGTCAAAGCTCTTGTGGGGTTCACAGAAGCATGTATGACCCTCCTTAATAAGCCTCAAGTTATGGCAAATACAAGATAGAGCCATTGTGCTAACCCAGTAGGTGTGATGAGTGAACTAAGAGCATTTGACTGATTTCATGGAGAATTTTGAATATTTTGCCTAAATGCATTGGACTACAGTAAGGCTGATGAAAACCCCATTTTAATTATACATTAAATTATGCATTGTAGCAAATGCAGCTGTCTCTCCAGAGTGTTAAAGAAGCAGCAGATTTGGAACATACATTACAGTATGTCTGTTGTGAGCAATTTTCCCCCTACAAAATAAACCACATTTTGAAATTTTAGAGCATATTCCATAAAAAGTTTTCTGCAGATGAAACCACTGATTTGTCCACAGTTTCTTAAAGTGCACCAGGTGACAAAGTTTGGTTATCCCTACCCAGCAGCATAGCTAGTAGCAAAGATACCCACTTCTGGTCTAATTTCAGTCTAAAGCTGGAAGCCATGGCTGCTCTTTATACAGTTTGTTCAATGTATAGGATAATATTATGTGTTGGGAACACAACCCCTGGATAGAAGGTTTAAAACATATCAAGATAGGACTTAAACACTAAAATGTAGTATTTGTACTGGTTTTGTACTGGTTTTCTGCTATATGATAGCAATTGATATACAGTGACTTCTCATTTTGTATTCAGAAAATAACCTGTTGACATGCTCTGTTATTTCAGGGTTAATTGGAAAGGAGGGAAGACAAGCTGCCAGAAACAGTGACTATGCAATCCCTAAATTTAAACATTTAAAAAGAATGCTGCTGATCCATGGACATTATTATTATGTTAGGATATCAGAACTTGTGCAATATTTCTTTTATAAGGTATTAATACACTTATTTTATAGTGTTCTGTATTAGAATATATCGCATATTGCATCTGAATTCTACTGTTTACAGTTAGTAAAGTAAGAGTCCAACAGCCTTGTTTTTTCTTTTTTTTTTTCAGAATGTCTGCTTTATTTTCCCTCAGTTTTTATACCAATTCTTCTGTGGCTTCTCACAACAGGTTAGTCATTTTATCATAAAGATTGTTTAATATTTTCTTTTTACAACGTTGATGTCACATTACTAGCAGAGACAAAGATGCACCAGCAGCCCTTAAATTGAAGCAGAACTACTATTCTCGTCAAGTAGACTCTTACATTTTATTATTTTCTTTGGTATCTACTGTACTTTTTGCAATGCTCTGGAAGGGACCCAGTTTTCTGACACAGCAGGTTGTTCTTCTGGTAGCTCTTTTTATTATATATGCCATTACAAAAGAGTGTTTTTTACAGTGCCACCACATGGGTTTGTTTATGCATAATTGTAACGAAATCTTACCCTGGTGGTCCAGTGGGCCGGCGGGGACGCCCACCACGTGGTGATTCCTCCTCTGCTGTCCGCAAATTAATTCCCTTAGGGCACGTGCGGTGCGCACTTGGTGCCTTTTCTCTGCGAATTGACACTGGCGAGTTACTTCAGCGCACAATGGCGCGAAATTCAAAGGGTATTTAAAGGGACTTCAGTAATTCATTCATTCGTTATAGGTTCTTCTCTAAGAGTTCCTGAGTGCTTTACCTGTTCGTATCTTGAATCTGATTCCTGGTTTGACCCCTGCCTGCCTGATTAATCTGTCTTCTGTGATCCTGACCCCCAGGGCCGGAACTAGGGGTAGGCACCTGCCTAGGGCGCAAAGATGTGGGGGTGCTGGGCAAGTACCTACTCAAATGTTTTCTGCCTACCCAATAGTTCAGGCAGCTTCCTCCCATGCTGCTCTCGCTCCCATTCTCTCTCCTCAGCTCCCCTGTTGCACTTCCCCTCCCTCTGCCACTCCCTCCCATGCCCTTCCCCTTGGTAACATACCTGGTTATGTGGCAAGAGCGCATGCGCACAGTTGTGAGTTAACTATGCTTTCAGCATACACCTTGAACTGTGACCTTTTGCCCAAAAGACTTTGCTAACGATCATGCCCCTCTGCTCGTCCAGAACCCTTAGCTTGGCTCCTCTCTTTTAATAAGACCCGGCAGCATCTAATTAGCCGAGTGCTCCTCCCGAGGTGAAAGGTGGCTGTTAAAGGCAGAAGAAAGAGCCGAGACCAGGGAGCCTAGCATAAGTTCTAGATTCTGGGTGCCGATCGTGACAATAATAGGGAATACATGTTTTCCAGAAGTTATATAGTCAGTAATAACCTTTTTCATGAATATTTTTTAAGTTGAGATCACAAGGCTAGGTCTTGCTTTATGACTGTAGAGAGTCACAGATCATTACTGTTCCCTATTTATGTATATTCAATCAGGTTGAAGGTTGTGGATTTTATGTTTAAGTTTAGAATTATAACAGGTTCAGAGGGTTCTGCTTCTACAAACTTCCTTGGGGGAATACATTTTTTGTTGCTCCTGTAACTGTTTTAATTCTTGTTCTGTCAAAAAAATTCAGAACTGTAATAATTTTAAGAATTACTTATATATTTTCAGCATCAGAGCTTCTGTCCCACAAGCCAACGCAGATTGATTATCCTGCATCTGAATGGCTCATTAACAATTACTCCTATTACTCATACTGTCATATTTGTACATACAGTACCTATGGCTGACTTAACTATAAGTCTGAACTAAATTCCTCGTGAGGAGACATAGGAATTCTAAGCCCCGCAAGTGCATTGGCGCTGGCGTTTTCTCATTATAGCAGGCGGAAGGCAGTTTGCGGAGATTGTTGCCCCGCAGAAGAGGCGATTAGTCGACAGGCGACTTCATCTCCCTGAATCTGCTCGTCTGCCCCTGCCCTTAGGGTGAAGACACACAGAGCTACTAGTAGCAGCTACTTGTCACTGCTACAAAATAAACAGTAGTGATAACTGGTTTTGCTTAGACATTGCATGTGTTAAAGCAGAGGCAATTCTCAGTATTGTCTTGTGGCAGGGTACTTTTTGGCATTTTGTAACCACAACAAGTAGCTGCTACTATTAGCAGTGAAGGAGATAACACACACTTAAACTTAAGCTGAGGCAAATTAAACAAAGCATAAATGTATGAGAACTATACCATTTTAAATGTTACAGTGTTATTAAAGCTTGTGCAAAAATGGAATATTATTATATTAAATAATAAAGCTGAGGCAAATTAAACAAAGCATAAATGTATGAGAACTATACAATTTAAAATGTTACAGTGTTATTAAAGCTTGTGCAAAAATGGAATAGTATTATATGGGGTAATTATGTTATTTCAGTATTGCTTAAAGATGCTGCCTAATGGTTTCAGCATATATTTTGTTTTTATAACTGTAAAAGGCCAGGTATTCAAAAAGTATTTAAAGCTATTCAGGGAACAAAGGTGTTTGACAACTCTAGCAAGGCATCTGGGAGACAGGAAGCTGTACAAGTGATATCTTGTAGGTAAGAGATTAAAACAGGACAACATAGATATCACACAAGAAAAGAATGTGTGGGGGCGAGAAGGAGTACTGATTAACTGAAGATGATGGGAGAGGTGTAGAAATGAGCTATGTATGTTCAGAAATTTATCTGGCTATTAAAGGAGAAGGAAAGCTACGGAGGCATTTTATTGGCAATAGATTAGCTGCAATAGTGCAAGCTAGAATGCTATATTTATTCTGTAGAATGTTTTACCATACCTGAGTAAAAAGCTCTAGAAACTCTCTGTTTGTTTAGGATAGGAGCTGCAGTATTAACATGGTGTGACATCACTTCCTGCCTGAGTCTCTCCCTGCTCTGGGCTCAGATTACAGTAGAGAAGGGAGGGGGGTGGGGAAGAGGAACAAACTGAGCATGCTCTTGCCCAGGGCAATGAGGTTTATGCTGAAGGCAGGAAGTCTGATACAGAAGCCCATGATTACACAATAGAAGGAAAGAAATGCTGTGTTTCTTTTGACAGGGGACTCAGAGCAGCATTACTTTGGGGGTTTACTGGTATATTTAGATGGACCTTTCTGATAAGGCTTACTTAGTTTTAACCTTTCCTTCTCCTTTAAAAATGAATTTGCAATTTTTGGGAGCTTTCTCTTTTAAGAGAAATACAGTTTAAATCTGAGTTTTTTTTCAGTGGCAACAATTATAGCTAGCAATATTATGTTTCTGCCTATAAAATAATGTAAAAATTGTTAGAAGTGGTACTGAAAGTAACTTTTAATGCAATTTATAGCGAAAATAAAGCCTGCAGCCTGGTTGGAGAAAACAATACTATTTGGGCCAGAAAATGCTCCTATGCCACCTTCACTAGTATGAGGCTCCATATGCAGATGGTCATGTTTGGTCAAACACATGTGCATAATAAATGAGTCTCCCAGCTTACTCATTAGGCACATGTGTGACCTTAGATCAGGGTTTGAGCATTTTCTGGTCCAAATAGTATTGTTTGCCCCAACCAGAGTGTGGGATGTATTATCTGCCTCACCGGTGGTGGAAACAATTTCACTATTTCCTTGAAGCAGAACCAGAAATTTCACCCCCCCTCCCAGTTATCAGTTGAAACTGACAATCATGTATGTTGTTGTGAAAGAGAATACATTTCAGTAATAATCTATTGTTCTATCAAGGGCATTTAGGCAAATGTTAGGGGCATATTTATTATGCTTTTTCTCGGCAAGTTTTTAAAGGGGAAAACTAAAATATTAGAGGGAAAAAACTAATTTTTCGAGATTTATTATGCTCCAAAGCTGCTAAAAATCCAAAAATACTCCAGCTAAAACCTGTTGTAATCATATAAAAGTTAATCACTGATGATCCCTTTAACAATTTGAAGTTGTTTCTTACCTTCATGATCTTCAAGGGTTTTGGGCTGGTTTTGGTTTGATAATCTGGAAAAGTCATGTTTTTCGCTATTCCATTTGACTCACGATTTTGTCTCAACTTTTTCCAGCGCCTGCTTTTTTCATTTGGGTATGGTAAAATAAAGGCATTTGAGTTTCAGAGCTTGGTCAAAAAAATTTTTATATAGTATATAGTGAGAAAAAGTCAATTTTCCTAAATACCCCATTTAAAGTGTAATCTAATAAGGGAGGGATCTGCCAACACAGGGGGATGAATGATAGTTAAAATTTACAAAAATTAACAAAAATGTAACTAAAGTCCTCTTATACTGAACAAGTAATCATACAGCTGTTTCAGTCCCATGTTTAAAAGAGAGTGAATAAATTATACAAATTTGCAAATAAGACAGATTGAAAACTGTATTAAAAGGGGGGTATTTAAAGGGGAAAAATACTATTTTTTCAGAGAAAAAAACTCTATACTATTTTTTCCGGATTTATTAAAGTCTAATGATGTTGAAAGTCAGATTAAAAAAGTACTCCAACTCAGACCTACTGAGATCATGTAAACGTCAATGGCAGATGTCCTGTTAACAATTGGAAGATTTGCGCTGGGTTTCCGAAAAAATCGTAGCTTTCGTTCCATTTTACAAAAAATCTTAACTTTTGGGCACAAAATCTAAAAAAAACGTACAATTCAGATTTTTTTCACGACTTTACCAAGACTTTTTTCACACAAGATAAATTTGTGAAAATGTATTGATAAATAGGGGGGAAATTTGGTCTGAGTAGTTTTCAGAAAATATTGACAACTATCTATAATGTACTGCTGAAGTTAACGTACCTAGAATATTTAGGAGCATGCAATATAAAGCACAGGAATGTAAACTGTTTAAAGGTCAGTTGTGTTTTCTTTTACATGGAGTTGGAAACTTGTGCCTACAAGGTATCTGTAGCATTTCGACTCTTTGAGGCTTATTTTTCAAAATTCTCATTGTAGTGGTTTTAGAGGAGTTTTTAAGACAATTACACATGATGAAAATCTGAAAACAATCCAATATGATCAGCACAGCTCCCATTGACTTCTATAGGACCTCAGCAACTTTTACCTGTCAAATATTTGTATTAAAGGTTTTCAAGGTTTTTACACTTAATGAATCTCGAATTTTTCATAAATATTGGTAAAAACACATTTTTTTGAGATTTGTGGAACAAATAGAAATTCGATTGTTAGTAAATAAACCCCTTTGTTTCCTTGCAGCCTTTGTACGATACTGCATACCTGACACTTTACAATATCAGCTTCACTTCACTTCCCATCCTCTTGTATAGTCTGATTGAGCAACATGTTAGTATAGATGTGCTGAAGAGAGATCCTACGCTGTACAGGTAATGTATGAAGCTGGGAAATTGTGCCAGTGACAGAAATAGAGGGCCATGTTTATAACTATCATCAGCAGAAAAGAAGGTTTAACTAAGGGGCGTAAAAACTTGACCCTGGGGGTTTGTGCAATAAAAGTTGTTACAGGTTTGATACAGGTCAAATCACCTAGCATTTATTGTGCACCTCTTTGAAGGGGACCTGTCACCCAGACATAAAAAATATGTATAATAGAAGTTCTTTTCAAATTAAACATGAGATTCAAATTCTGGTTTTACTAAAGCATCCATACCTGTTATAAAGTTATTTCAAATCTTTCAAAGCTGTCAATCATACATTACCTGAACCTTTTCTATGTCTTAGGCATAGAGGTGTGGCAGGCAATTACTCTGACTTTCAGTTCTGCACGTCTTATGTCACTGAACTCCCAACATTCCCCCTCCCTTCTTATTGCCATAATTGTGTAGCCTGTGCATGGGCATCAGGTCCCCCATTTGGCACATAGGATTTGGGGAAGATGCAAAGCTAATAACACTGCCCACAACATGTCTGCTTGCTGTGTGTTTATGTTATTTAACTAACACGATAGAAAAGGATTTGTAATTATTCCTTAGGGTGACAGGTCCCTTTTAAACTGAAACTTTTTTTGGTGGTTATGGGTTTCTGCACCAGGATAAAGCATTGTGCCTTTAATTTGCCTTTAATTCCATAGGGGGAAGCATCCTCAGGCAGTTGTGATTAAGGAGAACTAAACCATAAAAATGAATATGGCTAAAAATGCCATATTTTATATAGTGAACTTGCACCAGCCTGAAGTTTCAGCTTCTCGATAGCAGCAATGGTCCAGGATTTTAAACTTGTCTCAGGGGGTCACCATCTTGGAAAGTGTCTGTGACACTCACATGCTCAGTGGGCTTTGAGCAACTGTTGAGAAGCAAAGCTTAGGGGTCGCCGCAAATTATCAAGCAGAAAATGCTTGTCTGTAATTTAAGCTGATGCTACAAGGCTGGTTATTAAATTCTGATGCTAGTTGCACTGGTTTCTAGGTTGCCTTATAGTAATTATCTGTATTAATTACTAATCAGACTTATATTATGACATATATATTCTATGTGTACTGTATATTGTGAGTTGGTCCCTATGATCCAGTAAGTGACAGCAACACAGACAGGGTCGGACTGGATAATGGATTTTCTGAATAATGGATCCTATACCTATATTCTTCTTTTATATATTTTATATTATTTTTTGCAGGGATATTGCCAAGAATGCATTACTGAGGTGGCGCTTGTTCATTTATTGGACGTTCCTAGGACTGTTTGACGCAGCAGTGTTTTTCTTTGGAGCATATTTCCTCTTTGACAATGCCACTGCCACCAGCAATGGGCAGGTGAGACCATAACAAGAAATCCTACAGCAGTTGGTCTTGTTAGAGAAAATACCAGGGGATTAAGACATTATTAATTAACAGGCTGAGGCTGGATTAATGACTATAGATTGTATGTGTCGGCTTGAAAAGGCATCTGGTTCTGTGTAAATCTGACAACTAAGCTATAACACTGAGTGCCTCAGCATCTTAGAGTAAACCATAGTTATACATGTAAATGCTGCTTTTTAAAAGAACTTTGTATGGCTTCACTTTATTTCTCCATTTGTATGTACATTTGCAAATTTCTGCTTCTTATCATTTATTTCTTTTATTCCTGGTTTATTGCTCATTATCCTTTATTTATTTGCTTTTATTTTTATTCTGCATTATTTTGACAATATGTGCTGTGTATTTTTATGTTTCTTTTGCTTCTGGCACTGTTTGCTCAGCTCTTGACAACCAACACATACATGGTAAGAATATCACCATTCTTCTGATTGGTCTTCTCTTTGATTGGCACTGCACATATTGACCGTTGTCTATAAGTCATTCAAAATTTGCTTAAAGTCCATAAGGCATTTTAGCCAAGCTTTAGATTCTGAATGTCTGAAACTGTACATGTATTAAAAAATCCCTTCAGAAAGAAGGAGTGAGAGAAATCAGGGTTTGAAAAGTTTATAAACTTTTTTTAGTTATTGCACAACTCAGGAAAAAAAGCCATTTTTATTATATAAAAATAAGGTAGTCAAATCTAAGACTCTTAACTGGCCTTTAAACTGTAATTCTCAGCTATTCCTTAGCAATTTTCTCATACCTGAGCGAACAGATGTTACTACAGTAGGTGATATTGTATTACCTGACCAGTCTGAAGATATATGCTCCAACAATCTTCCAATAGCTGCTATTCTGTGGGCTATTCTGTCCATGCTAGTGGCCCCTGCTACAACTTTCTTAGAGACAGCTCTAAATATATATGAGTATATGGCACTGGAATTAATTAAGATTTTCCCTTCACAAAGTTATTTTTGTTCTGTTGTCAGGACAATGCCTCTAATTCATTAATGGTCAGGTCCTTGCCCTTCTTGCTCTATGCTACTGTATATGTAGGCAATAAAATACATGTAATCACATCCAGCTTCCCTAATGAAGAGAATAGAGAATGGAATAAAAAGCAGTAGCGCTTAAAGGGGCGGTTCACCTTTCAGTTAATGTTATAGAATGGCAACTTTTCAATTAGTTTTAAATTTTTTCAGTCTTTCTGATTTTCAAACAGGGGTCACAGACCACATTTAAAAAACATATGCACTGTAAGGCTACATATTTATTGCTATTGCCAATTTTTATTACCCATCTTTCTATTCAGGCCCACGTCTATTAATATTCCAGTCTTTTATTCAAATCAATGCTAAGGGAATTTTGGACACTAGCAACCAGATTGCTGAAATTGCAAACTGGAGAACTGCTGAATTCTGCTGACAAATTTAAATACTCAAACTCAAAAACCACGAATAATAAAAAATGAAAACCAATTGCAAATTGTCTCAGAATATCACTCTCTGCCTCATACTAAAAGTTAATTCAAAGGTGAACACTCCCTTTAAAATTGGCAGGGAAACTCAGAAGTTACAATGTAATATTTTAACTCATAAACATGAAAGGCAGCAAATCAGCAACATATTTCCTAAAGATATAGAGTAACTGTGCAGGGCTACATTCCCAAAAAGCTTTTATATTTGTTTTTGGCATTTAAACAGAATATCTTTATTAATATATATAAACTGTGTTTTCATAGCAGCAGAATTTTACAAGTCAACCAATAAGAAATGTCATGTATAAAGCTTTAGAAATCCATCAAATGATTTCAGAGCGTAAAGGGGCCAGAGTTGATATGGGGGGAGGGGGGCTAATTTCTCTCTTACTTCATGCATAGGGTATTACTCAGAGAAAGGAACTTATACGTAACCAATTACAGGTATGGGACCTGTTATCCAGAATGCTCAGGAACTGGGGTATTCCATAATTTGGATCTTCTAGTATAGTATAGTATTTTGCAGCTTCACTGCACAGTGTATTCCTCTGCATCTCCCTTGCCACCACTCCAAAGCTAATACCCCCAAAGTGCTCTTCTGCCTAAAAATTTTTGAGCTTATACTAGAAAATCATGTAAACACTAAATATACCCAATAGGCTGGGTTTGATTCCAATAAGGATTAGTTTGGATCAAGGGCAAGATACTTTTTTATTATTACTGAGAAAAAGGAAATCATTTTTAAAATTTGGATAAAATGGAGTCTATGGGAGACCGTCATTCTGTAATTCAAAGCTTTCTGGATAATGGATTATTGTCATCAAATAGAATTACTGATTCTGATTACTACAGTTTGTGCTCTAAAAATCTATTCCTGGCTTTGAGTAGTTCATCTATTGTAGTCAACTGTCTGTTTTTTGTTTGAAAATGCAAGTATAAGGCTTTAGCTTATAGCAGACTGTACTCCCATCATTCCTTAGTAGCTGTATTTCAACAGTAGCTAAAAAGCAAGTCAAAGACCTCTGCTCTCACTAAAACTATTCCTTTGCATTCATTTTTGTAATTCAGGCAAGTTTATTAGATTACCTTAAAGGAAAACTATACCCCCATAATGAATACTTAATGAGCAGTTTATATCATATTAAGTGGCATATTAAAGAATCTTACCAAACTAGAGTATAGATATAAGTAATCATTGCCCTTTTAAATCTTTTTCCTTGAGCCACCATTTTATGATATTCTGTGTGATCTCTCAGAGATCACCTGACAGGATTCTGCAGCTCAGGAACAGGAAGAAGTGTGGAAGCAAAAGACAAAACTCTGGACAGTAATTGGCTCATGTGACCTAAAATGTATGTGTGTCCTTGTTTGTTTGTGTGCACCGTGAACCTCCGGCCCTTAGTACTTAAAATGTCAATTTTCTATTAGGATTACCAAATGGCACATACAGTACTACTAAAAAGTATATTATTATAAAAATGGTTTATTTAAATGACTCAGAGTTTTACATATGAGCTGGTTTATTCAATATATCTTTATAGAGACCTACATTGTTTTGGGGTATAGTTTTCCTTTAAAGCAATGATTATTACAATAAGCTGACACCAAAAGGACAGTCAATTATTTTTAGTACACAGCCAAGGTAAATGCATTAGGTCACCAAAAAAGAGATTATGGTTTGTAGATTTCATTTTCCCCCAGTAGTGGCAGTTGCATAAGATCCAACCAGACTACAGGGGTCACAAATGAGCCCCAATATCTTACTTTGTTTTGTATTGCTCCCTTTAAACATATTGCTCAAGAGATCTGATGTAGTTTAGTTCCATAACCCATTGTGCGATGGAGGGAGAAACAGATCAGTTTTCATTTCTGAGAGGACAGTTTTTTAACAGTAGAAATGATTTTCCCTAAAATAGATTAGACCCAAGACTGGTACCTTGTAAGCTAGTCCTAGGATTTGTAGGGGATGCATTTTGAGCAACTATATCTGTACTAGTTAGGATGTGTGGCCACAGTTGCTTTACCAAGTTACATTTCCACCTCTGCTTCACCTTTATGACATCTATGGCATTCAAAGGGTACTGCTGGGAATAGGCTATATAACTTAGCGGGGAAATAAGCCCTACGAAGTACAGTTGTAGCATTCTGGGCCTGTAGATTAGAAATAGAAATACTGTATATGAAAAAAACTGGCTAAATATATAGGCTGTGCAAAAAAAAAAATTGCAGTATATAGTTAGACAAAAATGTAATGTATAAAGGCTGGAGTGACTGGATGTCTAATATAATAGCCAGAACACTACTTCCTGCTTTTCAGCTCTCTTGGTTTCCACTGATTGGTTATCAGGCTATGACCAGTCAGTGACTTGAGGGGGGCATGGGTCATAACCATTTGCTTATGAATCTGAGCTGCATGCTAACGATCAATAGCAAACTCACTGAACTGTTATGTCCCATGTGGCCCCCCTTCAAGTCGCTGACTACCTCAGAGTTAGAGAGCTGAAAAGCAGGAAGTTCTGTTCTGTTATGTTAGACATCCAGTCACTCCAGCCTTTATACATTCATTTTTCAACTAACTATATTAGAAACATGTTTTATTTTGCACAACCGATTAACCAAGTTTTTATTTTTACACTGAACTGTTGCTTTAATGTTACAGTGGAGCATTAGTAAAATGAAACAGTGATGAATAATATGTGTTTATGGGGAGCAATACTCATATAACATGTTTGTTGTGTTTAGTGTGTTTCTTTTTTGTTATCATTGTCATTTTTTGCATCCACTTAACCACTCACTTAACTATTTTTTATTTTTTTGGCAACAGATGTTTGGGAACTGGACCTTTGGGACATTGGTGTTTACAGTCCTTGTTTTTACAGTGACATTTAAGGTATGGAATCTTTTTAATTATTTTTTACAAGAATAATTTTCAGAGCCAATTTGGATTACACAGGGAGATTTTGTGACCGGTTCCGTATCCCTGTTTCTAAATGCTAAAAATACAAATCTTGATGAATACTGTATTTTAGGGATTGGGAGCCAAGTTCATTCTCCCATGTTGTTCTGTATTCCTAAGCAGTGCTTCTGGAATGTGATTTGCTGAGTTGAGAGTGGGCTGTATGTATTCTTGCACTGTAGCCTGGATTTGTTTTGCTGCTAAATGAAAGTCCTTTCTTAGGCATATTGTATGCTTAAATAATATATGTTTGCAACAATTATTATTGATTTCAGCTTGCACTGGATACACATTACTGGACATGGATCAACCACTTTGTAATATGGGGGTCTCTCTTGTTCTACATCATCTTTTCACTGCTGTGGGGAGGAATTATCTGGTAAGCACTATATGTGGTTCTTAAAATCCACATGCACTGACACTATTAAGTGCAAACTTCTTGGGGCTCAACTCAATTCAGCCAAGTTGGTTGCATGTCCTTGTATAAACAAAAACTGGGCAAAGCTGAAGCCAGTGTTTCACAGTGATTTTTTACCATGCAAGAAGATTTTATATATTTCATATTAATTAGCCTGTTCACAGTACTGGAAGACAAGGCTGGCAAACAACAAAATCAAACAACAAATCTTGTTGACTTAGAAAACCTTACTGCATTGTCGTGCTCTTTTCTGCTTTGCAGCCTTTTTAACTTTTTGATGGCTTCATGAATTTGAATTTTGAGAAATATGCTTCCATATGTAAGTTTGATGCCTAGGTTTTGGTGTAGCATAACAAAAATCTTACCTCGTTTTGGGCATCAAGGAGAGTCCAGCTAGAATGACTGTGGGGTAATAACCCATGCGCCCTAACTTTAATCTGGGTATTTGGTCTTCAACAAGTTTAAACATATAACACATATTGTCACAGTGCTAAAGTTCTATTAGTTCCAATACTATCATACTGCTTGCAGAATGCCTGTGTTTGTTTCTAATATATAAAAGATCTGGTTACAATGAAAGCCTTTAATAATGAAAAAAGATAAACATATGACAAGTACAATAGGAGAACGTATGCCAAAAACAACGCAGTCAAGTGTCACAGTGTTAGCTTTGTTCTGTAGGGTCACACAGCAGAACATTTCATTTCATTCCTGGAACTGGCAGAGGATGGCTATTCATGACTTTGCTGTTTATTACTGAAACAAGTTAAAGAGACACTATCATACACATTATATATGCAATCAAATGGCTTGTAAAATGTAGGGAAAACCGCCGTAGAACCAATGATTCTTTGTCTTAGAAAGTGCAGTTGACTTGAATGCAAGCATAGGAAATTACTATACAATATACTATTCCCGGCAGTCATAGTATATTGTATAGACTGTACTTCCGTCCTGTAAAATAAAAAGACACCAGTCTGGCTACTTATTACAACGTAGCCTCAAGGACATGATTTAAAAGAGAAACTCACAGATACAGCAATAATCAGGAAACAATCAATGATTCTCTGCATTCTGTTTGCAAAACTGTAATTAGAAAAGGTGGGTTTAAAATTAAAGCAGCACCCACAAACATGACATTACTAATTCAAATCAGTTTATTTTGTATATAAAATATCTATAAAACAGCAGACAGGGATGCCAGATAAATAGCTAAAGGTCTGATCACCCTCGGTAGAATTATCCCTAATTTTTTTGCATATGCCACCTGATTTCAAGATGTATACGTACAAAGAAAGACCCCCACCTCCATAACAGCACCGTCAATGCCTACCCTCTAAAAGAAAGACACTGGTAACACAGATGATATTGGAACAATGTGTTTATTAATATGTACAGAAAGATTGCATGTTTCCTTTTCCTATTTTAGTTTTTGGTTTCCAGTGGTTAAAAACATTTGCGTTAAACAAGTACAGCAGTACATTGGAGAAGAGAGGAACATTTACCACTGCAAAATTAGTTCTCTAAAACTCGATATATATGATTATTCCTTCTCTTACCAGAGTTAATGGTTCTTTTGAGCAAACAGACAAATAATCCAGACCAATAGGTGTATTTTAAAGTGATTATATTGTATAATAAATGAATGGATTGTTACACTAAAACAATTACACTAGTTACAGTTAAGAATAATCAATACAGTAAATTATTATTACCACCAGAGTAATAACATAGCGGTCATCTCACTTCCACCCACAGCTCACCTCCCCATAAAATAGGGGAGGTAAAAACCCAAAACTTACCCACATACTGTTGAGGGAGCCTTTTGCATACAAAATCAGTTTTTAGGCTCCAGTAGCATACAGACCCCATTCCATTCCCAAGAAACGCTTTGATATGGATAAATTGGGTCAGGGTGTGACTTGGAATGTAAGCTCCTCAGAAACTGACTCTGTATTCAACCTCCCATACACAGTGTATAATATGAATATAGCTTAAACACATACATGACATAAGTAGATGGCATACCCAAAATGACAAAAAAATTTTTTGGGGTTTACTTATCCTTTAAGTAAAATGCTCCCAAGTGTTATATTGCACAACCTAATTACAAAATGATAATGCACTGCTATGTACTAAACCATGCTAAATAAAATTCAATTGTTAAAAAAAAATATTGATAAAAATGTCCCCCCCATTGTTTTCAGCTTGATGGGGTTGAACCTATATTTTTTAGGCTATATATTTTTAATTAGTAACGCCAATATGACAGGGTACTGAGATAGTTGCCTGCTCATCCTGCTCATTCTAATGACAGCCATCCACATGCCCTGCACCCATAAGCCATATACAGGGGTGGCGGGCACAGCCAATTATGAAAGTGCAACCAGAGTAGTGATGTGCGGGTTGAGCTTTTCCCGACCCGCAACTGCCCACCCTCCCTCCCAACACCCACTCCCGTCTGAGCCCAATTTCCGGGTTCCTTTTATAGAGCTGCCCCTGCCGATAAAGTCACAAAAGGGAGAGAGGCACGTGTCTATATAAGCTCAACCCGGAAGTTGGAAGTCCGCGACCCGGAAAAGAGCTTGTGAGGTCTGCCCAAACCAGCCAGACTCTCAGGTAACCCCGCAGATATTGGGCTGGCCCGCACATCACTAAACCAGAGGATTTTGAATAAATATTGTTTACTTCCTGGCTCTCACATATTGACTTTGTTACATAAACAGTTAAGTACATTTTTTTCCATGGATGGTTAGGCATTTTCATAATTTGTGCCATATTGCACTGTGAAACAAAAACTTTATTTCTAAGAAAATGCACAAATGAACAGCGTAAAAAAACAAATAATGCCCACCCCAAAAACACAAATGATTTTCAAACTGCTTACTTACAACTCTTTGCCCCTTATTAAGTAGCATAAAAGTAGTTATAGGGATCCTGTCATCAGAAAACATGTTTTTTTTTAAAACGTGTCAGTTAATAGTGCTACTCCAGCAGAATTCTGCACTGAAATCCATTTCTCAAAAGAGCAAACAGATTTTTTTATATTCAATTTTGAAATCTGACATGGGGATAGATATATTGTCAATTTCCCAACTGCCCCTGGTCATGTGACTTGTGCCTGCACTTTAGGAGAGAAATGCTTTCTGGCAGGCTGCTGTTTTTCCTTCTCAATGTAACTGAATGTGTCTCAGTCGGACATGGGTTTTTACTATTGAGTGTTGTTCTTAGATCTACCAGGCAGCTGTTATCTTGTGTTAGGGAGCTGTTATCTGGTTACCTTCCTATTGTTCTTTTGTTTGGCTGCTGGGGGGAAAAGGGAGGTGGGTGATATCACTCCAACTTGCAGTACAGCAGTAAAGAGTGATTGAAGTTTATCAGAGCACAAGTCACATGACTTGGGGCAGCTGGGAAATTGACAATATGTCTAGTCCCATGTCAGATTTCAAAATTAAACATAAAAAAATCTGTTTGCTCTTTTGAGAAATGGATTTCAGGGCAGAATTCTGCTGGAGCAGCACTATTAACTGATTCATTTTGAAAAAAAATGTCCCCATGACAGTATCCCTTTAAGATAAAGAAGGTGTGGTGCCATGGTATTTAGATTAAAAGAAATAAAGCAATAAAAATGGCAACAAAAAGTGTTGTGGCATGTGTTCTAAATATTTGCAACCAGAAACTAAAACTGGCCCCTGCGGCTGTCAAACCAAATTGCTCAGCACACAGTGTGTGAGGTGCTGTTTATCAGAAGCTGTTTCTCAGCTAACACTTATGTCTTATACATACATCCACTCTCCTTTTTATTCTTCTGACCTCATCAATCAAATAACTCACATCATAAAATACATCTTTGAAGGGCTGAATTTCATTTGGCAATCTACATCCCATTCAATGTTCCAGAAATCATGCCAGCAGCACTGTGCAACATTAGAACACTGCAGAGGCTGAAAGTTCACCTAAGGCTAAGGCCACACTAGGCGATAGCGCCGCGATTTGACTCGCAGCGACTTTTCGCCGCGACCTTTAAGCCGCAATCGCTGGGGAAACTTTTGCGCTGGCGTCTATGGGGAATCGCGAAAAATCGCCAGCGTAAAAACACACGCGGCGATCTTTTTTCTACTGTCGCTCGAAATTGCCTCGCTAGGATGGCTATTCATGACTTTGCTGTTTATTACTGAAACAAGTTAAAGAGACACACGCGGCGATCTTTTTTCTACTGTCGCTCGAAATTGCCTCGCTAGGCGATTTTGAGCGACAATAGAAAAAAGATCGCCGCGCGTGTTTTTACGCTGGCAATTTTTCGCGATTCCCCATAGACGCCAGCGCAAAAGTTTCCCCAGCGATTGCGGCTTAAAAGTCGCGGCGAAAAGTTGCCGCGAGTCAAATCGCGGCGCTATCGCCTAGTGTGGCTTTAGCCTAAGGCCATTAGATCCCTCTTCACTTGATTTAGATTAAAGGAGCATCAAGCTACCCTCCTGATATATT
Organism: Xenopus petersii; assembly: GCA_038501925.1. Lineage (NCBI taxonomy): Eukaryota > Metazoa > Chordata > Amphibia > Anura > Pipidae > Xenopus > Xenopus petersii. The sequence goes on along the minus strand of CM076675.1, from coordinate 108,524,004 downwards.
TTTTCATTTCAGCATTGTGATGAGTAAAAGCCAACAGCTAAAGGATTAAAATGTTGTTGTTTTTTTTTAAAGGAGTGGAATCCTATTTCATCATTTAAATGTTTGATTTGTATTTGTCATTTCCCATTGTGTTTTATTGTCCCTTTAAGGCCGTTTCTCAATTATCAGAGGATGTATTATGTATTTATACAAATGCTGTCAAGTGGTCCTGCTTGGCTGGGAATAGTTCTCCTCATTACAATCAGCCTTCTCCCTGATGTCCTCAAGAAAGTTATTTGCAGGCATCTATGGCCCACGGCAACAGAAAGGATCCAGGTAACGGTTTCTTCTTATTGTCCTATAATTAAAAGGCAGCGGTCAAATCAATATGAACACTAAAATTAAAACCTCAGTGTGGTGTGGAAATTTTATTGAGACTGAAGAGATATTACAAGCCATATATAAATAAGTGATAATGTCATGTGGAGAAGCAAACTTTTATTGCACAATGTTAAATAATGTAGTGTCAAATTAGAAAATCCCAGTAAGATCGCTTTGCTTGATTTGCAAACCTAGGTGATGTCCAAATTTGGTGGATCTGATTGTATGACCTGATTTAGTTCATGCCTGATGGAATTTTCAAACCTGTGAGCTGTATCTATGATCTGGTATCAGACAGGCTGTCATTTTGGCCCATGCATGGACCAGTGAGCTGCAGAATATATGTAAAACTAGCTTTATAATTGCAGGTCAACAATTATGGACGATTGTATTTTATGCTAATAACCCAGCAAAGTAGAATCTAGTAGAAAATATCTCTCAAAATGTTTCTATTATCTACTGGTCTGTCTATCACCTGTCTGAAATAGGTGGCTGGGAGAAGCAGTATATACGAAATTAATTATTTGCCATACAATCAGGAAACATAATCCAGAATAAATTTCGCAAAAAATTTCAGATGGTTTGAGCATGATGGTAGGTGCCCAAATGCTAAGGTATATTTCCTTTCATCTCTCAATGTAATCGGCACAGAACACTTTCAGCATTATATTTGCTGCTACCCAGATCAACCCCATGTCTCAGTAGATGAATAGATTTAGTTTCTGCTTGTTGCCTAAATGTGTTACAATGTTTCACTCTATTCTGTGTATAATGTGAAAAAAAATGCTACCCACAAGATAGCTGTAGTGTTCATCAGATATAATCCTTGTGTTTCTTTCTTCCTTTCCCTTTCCCTGTCTTCCAACTTGCTTTGCATAAATAACTGCTACCTTGCTTACATATTAATGATGCACTTGGGTACCTGCTGCCACCTGCTGGAAACTCACAGACTAAACAACCGTGCCTTTCTGTTGAACAGTCAACCATCTTTATGCTCACTCAGACCTCGAATATAACTTACTAATGGACCTCAAGGTGATTCTTTTTTTTCTGACTTTTGTATGATCAAGAATTCTTCTTTGGTCAAATATCATCAGGCACTTCATATCTATTTTCTTCATTTCCTGCTTTCTCTTTTCATTAAAGAACACATTCCATAATGAATTCACTCGAATCACTTGTTCTCCTTTCACTCATGGGTTAAGAGACCTAATGGATGTTACATGATGGGATTTTTTACATTTTGGATTTGTTTCATAACAGTCAGTTCCTTTTAATCAAATACTTATGTGAATAAAGTTATACCATTGTCAGTGATTTACTATATTGTATCTGCTGAATTGTTGTTCATTTTGATAAGTGATGAAACGAGACATGTTGAACCTCTTAAACCAACTGCTTATGTAGATATAAAGGTATTCTTTATCAAAAATGTGCAAAGTAACGGTTAGAATAATGTACACGGCAAGCAAGACAGTTGACAGTTGTTTCTGTGTGTTTTTAAATTATTATTATTTTTTTTTAACTTGTTTTTATTGAAAGATAGTCATGTACATCAATGAAAAAACAGTCGGACCTTCCAGAGGTCCATAGTGGTAAATAAAATGACATATAATGACTTGTACATGGATTATAAAGTCAAGAGTCAGATAAAGAGAAAGTAAAAGAGTAAACATATAAACATAGATTATGTGCTCTGATATAGTACGATATAAAAGAAAACACAGACTATTTCCATAGGTCAAGGTCGATTACCGGATTTAAATTATTTTTACACTTTTGTTTTTTGGTTCTCGAGTCTGGCATATACACTTTCTGGTTCTTAGTGTCAGCTAACCTAGCAAGCTGGTGTTGGCTTAATATAAGAATATAAGAATATACATTTTAAAAAAGTAATATAACAATAATACAAATTGAGAAATACATCAAACACATTACTTATTACATGGGCCAGAAATAGGTAAAATATGTATATAGTGGCAAACCAAATCTACAAGTAATGGCAGTTTGCACAGTAGATTACAGTATTGTACTTCTGCAAATAAAGATGTTGAGAGGTGAAACACTTTCATGGAAGAGAAGTGGGTAATTTAATTTCCTAAACATATATTTCCTATTGAGCAACTTGCTTACATTTGCAACTCTGTTGAGCTAATGTTAATTAAAGGATTTGCTTGTGCCATGCAATATAATGCTTTCACTTAACCATCTGTAGTCTGGCTGTTATTCTGTTACCAGCTTGCCTTGGTTGTTGAAAGATAAATGTACTGAGAGTTATAGCAGTACGGTAATTGCTATTTGATACAAACCAACGCTTATCGGGCTTCTGCAAGGATGGAACTGCCATTGGCTTAGCAAAATGACTATGACCTTCTGCTCCTACTTCATTTCTACACTGGACTTTTCATTATAAAGTTATGGATTATGAATTATGATTGTGTTTTGCCATTCCAAATCATTCATAACTAAGGTTAATGCTTTGCTTGGTTGCACCTATAATCGATAATATTTTCCACTCTTTGTATTTTAGACTGTGTGGCCAATAATTTTACTCACTATTTTGACAGTTATACATTATTAGTATATTCTTGTTTTTCTTAATGCTTGAGAGTATTATTTTTGTAATATGTAGTAAAAATGAGTAATCTTTTTGGCTACACAGAACAGCAGCATCTTTGGAGGATTTATATACTAAACAAAGCCATGTACATTTGCTAATCCTTTTTTCCATTTAGCTTATCTGTGCAAAATCTTGCCTTTCCATTAGATATTTTTTCAGAAGTTATTTTGTAAATTCATTTGCTTGATGCTTGTGCCTATAAACTAACAGTTGACCATATCATTAGTCTCAACAGCTATAGTAAAATGCTACAAAATGTGGGGGTCTAAGAATTGCTAGCATTGTGAGAGCACAGTCAAGATAGAAAGTGGAAAAAAAATGTTATGGCCGAAGTAAGAAAGAAGAAAAAAAGTGTAGTATACCAGAGACAGTGTTCACAGTTCTCTAACTGATTTAGAGTGGCCCTAAAACATGTAAACATTTAGCTATCATTTAGTTCTTTGAAATTGCCTTTGGCTTTTAAAAAGGTTCTTACTCTAATCTTCAGCTACAGGGGACCCTCTTCTCACTGGTTCTCCCTAGTTTCAGTAAGCCTGATGTTAGAGGAAGGTAATGCTTTAGGAATTTGAATACCATAGAATATGTTCTGCTTTCTAGCCAGATACACATTGACTGGAGCAAGTGTAAGAAACAGTTTGTGTCTTTTGCTGAAAAAAAGTTTTCATCTCTTCACCAAACACTCCAGCCTTTAGGCTAGTACAAGTACGTTCTGATTATATACTTACGGCCAAAAGTAGGTTGACACCTGCCTATCAAACGTCTCATTCCAAGGGGATTAATATGAAGTTGGTCCTCATTTTGTTTCTATATCAGCCTCTGTTTTTCTGGGAAGGCTTTTCGCTATATGATGGAACCATTTAACCACAAGTGAGTTTGGGCACTGATGTTGAGCAATAAGGTCTCGCTCAAAGTTGGTGTAACAAATCATCACACAAATGTTTAGATGGTATAACATCAGGGTTCAGTGTAAACAAGTCAAGTTCTTCCAATCTCTGCAAACTAATTCTTAATGGACTTTAACCTGTAGACAAGGTTATTATCCTGCTGAAACAGGAAAGGGCCCTCCCCAAACTATTGCCACAAAGTAGAATTTCATTATACGATGTACTGGCTAGTGATGGGCGAATTTATCCGCCAGGCGCGAATTCGATGTGAAATTGCACGATTCGCCACCAGCAAATAAATTCGTGAAAAATCACTGGCGCAGTTTCGCAAATTTTTTGCCATTTCGCGCGAAATTCGTGAATTTTTCGGCGAAGTGAAACGCTGCTAATTCGCCCATCACTAGTACTGGCATCTGTGCCTGCAATGGTGGTTGGGGCCTAAATATCAAACTTCAATAAACAGAAGACATGTCCACCTACTATTGGCCATATAGTGTATCAGTTATTTTATACTTACGATATGGTTGCTACAGTCAACTACAAAATAAGTTTTATAAAGGCAAGTTTGATTACTGAAAATGATCTGGGTATTTTAGTGCTGCTTCTCATCCTTGCAGAAGAAACAAAAATCAGCTATAAGCACAGTGCGGAACATTGAAGGGCCACTTCTGGAAGAATCTTCTGACAGATAAGTGCAGCAAATGTCTTATATACAGTAGGTACTGGACACTGGCCTGGATGGATTCCTCTTTGGTGTGCTTGATTTCTTTGTATATATTTCCTCCAAACTTCTGGCTGTGCTTATACAGTATGTATATGTGTGTATGTATTTAAGTGAAATGCATTTTTATTACGTTTGTTTTATACCTTAGCATCTAACCCTCATTTAACAAAATCTTCAGATTTGTGTGTGGATAAGGTTGTCTAGACAACAGCCTAACTGGCTGAAACGTGACAGCTAGGTTTCTGTCATTTGCATTCTACTACCATAGATTATGTTGTGTCAGATTCTAACCTTAAAGGTGGCCATAGACACACAGATATTGTTGTATGAAAAGTACGATATTTGGTGCGTGTATGGCAGGAAATGATACGACATTGGCAAAAGCAAACAAGAAACGGATCCGCACACACGCTATGATCAGCAGTTGGGGGGACACCCCTCTTTATTGTATCACCTCGTGATCAACGTTTCGGGGGGATAAACCTCCCTTCATCAGGATGTATCCTGATGAAGGGAGGTTTATCCCCCCGAAACGTTGATCACGAGGTGATACAATAAAGAGGGGTGTCCCCCCAACTGCTGATCATAGCGTGTGTGCGGATCCGTTTCTTGTTTGCTGTTGCTAAGGGACCTGGCCGGGGTCAACGGAGAACCAGCACCACCAACGCAGTGAGAAGAAAAGCGAGTGTGCGGTAGGAACATATATTACGACATTGGCAAAAGACATTGGTCGGCTCGTTGATCAGCCAGGTCAGAAAATTATTATTGGGTATCTTAGAAGGTGCTCAAACATTGACCGGGGTTTACTGCTCAATCGTCAGATATAGGTAGAATTCTATTGTTTCTACCTGTATATTTGACAATTCAGCCCTATAGGTCTGTATTGAAAAAATCTTTTCACAGGAAAAGGAGGCTCTCCACTGCCAAATCCACAATATATTCAAATAAATCGTTTATTATCTAAAATTTTAACTACAAAATGGATTTACATGGTACCTGTCATTGCTATAACGATGAACTGAGGATGGTTAATAATTATGTTCCCCAATAGCTTTTCTGATGGTTTTTGAGATATGAAGCCACATCAGTAGTGTATTACAAACTAAAAAATTAAAAAAAATAAAAATAAACTATTTGTGAAGCAGGTCTATTAAATACCCAATGCCTTAAGAAGTTATTTTAAGCTAATGTTGCACAGAGTAGGTTATTTGATGCTATACTGTCTTCTGAAAATTACAACAGCAGAATTTCCAAAAGTATTGATCAAAAGGAATTAGCTACTATAGTAATAAACCTTAGTAGCCCACTGGCCACTGCTGTTCTCAGTGAGTCATTGAAGTCAATGTTAATCAATACCTTGAAAAAACAATATCTTGAAAAAAGATTTTCTTGTGTGGCATAAGTCCTATACAGCACATCCCACCAATCAGCACTCACATAACAAAGGCATAAATAAGACAATTCTACAGTTACTAAATTGTATTTGGTGCACAGCGCTACCAAGCTACAACACCTAGGGCAATTGCCCATCAAAATGATTTGTCAGCCCATGTTGACACGACATATCTTCTTGGATAGATAATATGGCACAAGCAAATATATAGCGTTATTTAAAGTCAGACTGTTAAAATAAGTGCAACTGATTTTCAGTTAATGGAAAAAATAAGCAAATTAAATGCATGTACAGAAATGCAAAGTACAAGGTATGGGACCAGTTATCTAGAACGTTTGGGATCTGGGGTTTTCCAGATAACTTTGGATTGTCATTCCTTGTCTACTAAAAAATGATTTACACATTAATTAAACCCAACAGGACTGGTTTGCCTGCAATATAGATTAATTATATAAGAACAAGGTACTTTTTTATTATTACAGAGAAAAAAGGAAAGTTTTAATGTCAAATTTTGAATTATTTGATTAAAATGCACTCTATGGGAGATGGTCTTTCCGTAATTCAGAGTTTTCTGGATAACAGATTTCATGATCCAAAAGCTGATTGCAATACCAGTCTTTCTGTGAATCTAAAATAATGGGAATATTCCTATCCATTTGATTCTTTATAGGTATATTGTTCAACAATCTTTGCAAGGAACATCCCTACAAGCTATCCATCCATGTCTCTCTTTCTCCTTCTTTCCTCTTTTCCAACAACTTAACCTTTAAATTTGTATTTGCTTTGTATTGCTTTCTGTACATTTTTTCTTATTACAGGTATCTGTTCTAATTCATCTAATTCATCTCATTCATCGAATTTATCTGCCTCTTTACTCTTAACATTTTCACCAAATGTCCTTATCTGCTACATGTAGCAATAACATTTACAGAGAGATTAGTATGCATGCAAAGGCACAAAATACAATGATGAAAATGTTAGTTGAGAAGTAGAATTTCAATGTTTTTTTAATTATATCTAGCTATAATTTTATCTATCTATCTATCGTTTACATTTTGTATTTAAATTGTTTCTTTCATTATAGAAGACTATTACAGCATAAACATGCCACCAAGGATCCCAGGAAAACAGAGTCTAGGTTCAAAGTCTGTGCATCATTTTTCCTGACTGGCTACTTACAGTACATAGTGGGCCATGGGCTGATTGATCACTTGGCCATGAAAGGATCATATGGGGCATATACAGACTACATCAATGTCCAAAGGGATTTTTAAACCTGAAAATAGAAATCTGACTAATCCTCACCCTGATATCATTCATGAAGACCATTAGTTTTGCACTAAACATGATCCAATAAACTGATTTAATCAGACAAATAAAAGACTGATAATGGTCAGATGAAGACCATTGAAGGAACAATCTTAAATGTAAAGGTTTATTGAAGGTTCAAAGAACATTTAATTTCTTGCTCTGAGTCAGTTAGGAGACCAATTATACATATTATTATATAGAGTATTATTAATATATTTACAGTCGTTGATGCTGCAATCTAAAATCACATGCCAACATTTCTAAAACTTTCCTTTTTTCTCTTATTAGGATGCTTCCATGAAGTCCAAGGAGGTTTCTGAGTTTACCCCCCTTGCCACAATGCAAAGCCCAACCTACCAAAGCAACGAGTTCAACAATGCTACACCCAACAGGTCTAATTCTCTTTCTAAAAAAGTGATGCTCACTCAGTGGCAAAACAATGATTATTTAAAACGCCCATACCTTTTTGGCTATTCCAACACAAGCTATAATTCCAACACAGGCTCTTACCTCTGCAGGTCAGGGCAGGAAACATCTGTGTGACAGATCACCACTTCAAGCCTTTAGAACTCTATTTTTAAAGTGTATTTTAATAAGTTGAGGATGCAGCATATCGATTGTATAATAGAACTTCTGCCTCTTGGACTCATTCAGCTGCCTGACTGTGAGAGAAGATTAGGCTCTCTTGGCCTTGGGGGCTCTTATTTCTTTTTTTAAGCACTGCAGCAAAGAACAATCTCCACAGTCTGGTACTGTAGGACTGATAGCACTATAGATTCTCTATTTCCTTCCCAGAGATTCGATGAGTTGATTAGTTTATTTGTTTTTTTTTCATTAATAATTCTATATTGTCTTTGTGATTGATTTGTGTGTCTAAGTTAAAATTGCAGAGTGGAGTGCACAACTCTATCTATCTAAAGCTCATGCTTTTTTTTTTTTTCTCTCTTTTTTTTCTGTCTGTCACCAAAGAAGCTGGTGTTGCATTTGTGCACATTTTTTATCCAGAAATACAGGCTAGCAGTCATTTCATTGTAAGTTGCCAAATGGGTTTATTTTGTACTTCTAGTACCCCCCCTAGTAGAGATAGAATTCTAGACTTGTGCATGTGTTGTGTGTCTAATACGTGTCTTGCAGACCACGTCTTGTCAGCAGCTCTGTTCCATAAGACCCTTTCAGAACTGAATGTATTGGTTTACTTAAGGGCGCATTATGGAATAGACCCAAGTGGTAATTACATACCTATGTGATGTCTTTACACGTCCAGATATTTTAATATGTATATGATTTAGCTGTCTGGTTTATGTCACATATTTATTACAGAAAGACTGTTACAAAACCAAAACAGTTCACAGTGTAGCTGGGCTTTAGGGGCTGCTGATTCTAGTGTGTATGAATTCTGTTTTTTCAACAAGATCAGAACCCTAGATATGCAGTCCGATTAAATTCCTGAACCAATTGTTGATGCTAATTTGTAGCAGTTCTTTGGAATAATTTAGGGCTGACATATGTTCTTCTGAGTAGTTCTGGATGTCATTCTTGTTGTGTATGTTCTTCTGAATACATTTACGTCATATCTCAGAGTCCTTTTGTATTTGCAGTCACTACTAAGGATACTTTCTACTGACGGTGCATTTCTTGGGTCCCCTGGCCTCTAATTTACTAAAAAAAAATTTAAAAAAATGATCTACTCAAATGCATATTAGACAGATGCTTACATAGCATTATCATAAATGATGGCTAGTTACCATCAATTGGGACACATTTAGTTCAATAAGAAATCAGAATTTACAACTTGCTGCCAATGTAGTGAAACTGAGGCTAAGACAGGCAAATACGTAATTTAGCAGATAATACCATTACACAATATCAGCTCAGTTTCATGACCCAAGGCAGTTTTGTTGGACATCAGTTATCTGAGTGTGGGTAGCTGTATTCAAAAAACTCATGTACAGATGGAGTATAGTTATTGCACATTGGACTTGAATTGGACGTGGTTCACCTTCAGGTTAACTTTTAGTATGTTATAGAATGGTCAATTCTAAGTAACTTTTCAACTGATCTTCATTATTTTTTTAATTTCTCCTTCTGCTGACTTTTTCTAGCTTTCAAAAGGGGGTCACTCTAAAAACAAATCCTCTCTAAAGCTACAAATTTATTGTTATTGCTACTTTTTATTACTCATCTTTCTGTTCCGACCCTCCCCTATTAATATTCCATATTCTCATTCAAATTAATGCATGGTGGCTAGGGTAATTTGGACCCTAGCAACCAGATTGTTGACACTACAAACTGGAGAGCTGCTGAATACTCAAGAACCACAAATAATAAAAAATTAAAACCAATTGCAAATCCCTGCATCATACTTTAACTCAAAGCTGAACAACCCCTTTAAGGCAAATTTTCCTTTCACCCTAAATAGGTACTTTATACTTTTGGTTAGAAAACCACCAGCTGCATCTCTAATGAGTCAGCTGTTTTCAGGTATGGTTTGTGTCTCCTGTGTTAAACTGGATATATTTATATTTAAGTTTACATATATAGAAAAGCAGTAGTGCAACATTCAGCAAACCAAGAAATGTAGAACAAGAAATTTCACGCTAATCGACCCTCTAGCTGGACTTTTTAGTATCAAGGAGAGAAAATAGGCATTGTTCTTCAAGATGAGTCTATTCCAACAACCCCCACACAAAGGAACCTCTGGCCTGGAGCCTACTAGAAACAAATGCTACACTCCTTTGAATTTACACTAAACAAAAATGTTCAACATTTCCATGATGGAAAGAGAACCCATTTGCATTACCCATTAAAATTAGCTTTCATTTTATCCAAATATCTAAAAATTACTTATGTTTTTACATCAAACCCCAGCCATATTTTATTCCAGATGTTCACCGTTGTTAACCTGCCACAAAAAAGGAAAAATGAAAAGATTATCGTACTGTGGCCCTTTAAGAAATAAAGAATCTAATAATGTTGGTTTCTAGTTTTCAGTTACAGAACCATTTAAATATAAGCTTATAATATAAAACTGGAAACCTCATATGACTCATCTATATGGTAGTGGAGACTATTTGAGAGGATAGAAGAATGACTGTCAGTAGTTAAAAAATAAAAATCGTCCATGGGAGTTGTGTGGCATTTACAGTATGTCTAATAAGTAATTGCATTAGAATTAATGTTTGGCCAAAGAGACAGATTCAGCCCCGTGAGAATCATTTATTACCAAATGTCATGGTATTTCTTACTTGACTGATATGGACACAATATTTATATTACAAAACAGGTCATTCTAACAATGTAAAACTGGACACCCTCTTTGTACTAACTCTTTGCACTAGAATATTGTTATAACAAAATGTCCTATATTTAACATAGTATTGATAATTCTTGTTTAATTTATATTTAACTTTCACTGCCAGTTCTCCAATTACAGACTTTAACATATAAGATTTATTAGTAATGAATCACAGCAAGGTTTTTAATCAGCCAAGTTGCCTTTAAGCTGCTCCCAGCCCAGTGCTGTAAACTCATACCTCTTAGGGTCAAGCCACATAGGGCGTTTTGGGGCGATTTGGTCACCTGGCGACTAATCGCTTCGTTTTTGCGGCGACCAATCTCCCCAAACGCCTTCCCTGACTCTGCGCCGGCTAAAATGAAAAAACGCAGGCGCTAATCAAATGCGGCAATTCGTTTTCCGAAGTCGTCCCGAAGTTTGATGCAACTGTGGCCGACTTCAGAAAACAAACCGCCGCGTGTGATCAGCATTTTTTCATTTTAGCCTGGCGCAGAGTCAGGGAAGGCGTTTGGGGAGATTAGTCAACAAAGCAATTAGTCGTCAGGCTACCAAATCGCCCCAAAACGTCCAGGGGCACATTTACTAAGGGTCGAATATTGAGGGTTAATAAACCCTCGAATTCGACCCTCGACGTAAAATCCTACGAATTCAAATATCAAAATCGAAGTATTTACCGCAAATCCTACGATCGATCGAAGGAAAAATCGTTCGATCGAATGGTGAAATCCTTCGATCGAATGGTGAAATCCTTCGAATCAAACAATTCAAATGATTTTAATTGATCGATCGAACGATTTTTCTTCGATCAAAAAAACCTTAGAAAACTGATGGGGAAGGTCCCCATAGGCTAACATTGTACCTCGGTAGGTTTAAACTGCCGAAGTATGTAGTCAAAGTTTTTTTTAAAGAGACAGTACTTTGACTATGGAATGGTCGAATAGTCGAACGATTTTTAATTCGATTCAAAGTCGTAGTCGAAGGTCGTAGTAGCCTATTCGGTTGTTGAAGTACCCATAAAAATACTTCGAAATTCAGTTTTTTTCATTCGAATCCTTCACTCGAGCTTAGTAAATGTGCCCCCCAGTGTAGACTTACCCTTAACCAGTGATGTGAAGAGAGGGAGATGTTTTTGTAAGTCATGCTGGGGTTGGTTTGACCCTTCAGTAGACTAAAAATGTAAATAGTAGTCCAGCCTATAGAAGCATTGTACAGCCCCCAGCCCAATGTGAGTGCAGAACCAGTGTGGCGGAAAAGGTTGGAATGTCAGGAAAGGCAAGTACCATAGTCATGGACTTGAGGGCAGCTTAGGGGCCTGTTTGGTTAAAAAGAAATGCTGTGGCTCATTGGAAGAAATACTGATACATTTACATCTGCTAGAGAAACATGTCAGTATCACTTTAACTCTTTTCCACTTGTGTTTAGAAGCTCCATTATTTTAACATTCGCCTGCATTGAAAGCATCAATCAGTCAATGTCATTGATTATTTAAATTCAGTTTCGGTCCATCACAACTTTTTCTACTGTAGAAGTGATGTGTGTGTTTCACCCACAAACCTTCTGAGCTTTAATTTAATTAAATATCTAATTTTTTTTCTCTGGTCGGACCGTGGCGTGACTACGTTAGGTGATGTGTGACATGATGGCAAACTAACTTCTTTTGCGCAATTAAAGGACCAATTTCAGGTCCCACATACCCAATGGCTGATCTTTCACAAGCTCAGCCATGCTCTCAATGCCACACACAAAAACCACGACTTATCGCTGTCCACGCACCCCCTTTTGCTGTACATGAAGAGAGGGCATATGAAAGGTCTGGTCACAGTGCTATATGCTAAGTTGCTACAAGAAGTGCACAAAAACAGCCTAGATGGGCTACGGTCAAAATGGGAGGTGGATGTGGGCACCATCATGGATGAGGAGTGGCAGGAAGCGCAGGAATCCCCTCAGTTAGTATCCCCCAACCATAGATTACGGCTAATTCAACTGTATATTCTCCATAGAGCTTACTACACCCCTGTCGGACTTCATTATATTAATGCCAGCACCCCGGATGTTTGCACTAGATGTGCTTTGGAAAAGGGAACTTTGTTGCACATGCTGTGGAGCTGTACTAAGCTCTCTACATACTGGAGGAAAATCCTCGACACATTAGATGCAGTGCTCCAGGTGACTATTACCAGGTCGCCAAAGGTGTGCATCCTGGCCATAATTCAAGACTTGAAGCTGACTCATCATCAGTTGTTTTTCCTTCTTGAGGCCTTACTACTAGCTAAAAGGTTAATTACTCAGAATTGGAGAGTGGTGGCTCCTCCTACCTTCTCTTCCTGGAAAGCAATAATGCAGGATACCTGTAACACTGAATGCTTAATGTACCTAAAAAGGGGAGTCCCCACCAAATTTCAAAAAATTTGGGGGCCCTGGACCGACCTTTACCCCCAACACCCAAGACAACTTCTAGCAGTTTAAACTGTCAGGTTTCAGGGAAGATGAATAGAAAATTTTTTCTAATAAAAATGTTAAGCCTATTTAATAAGTGGTGGTAGACACAAAATATTTTCCCAGAGCTTACAGGCCAATCATTTGGGTACTGTGGAACATACACCAGTGAGTGTATGGGCTTCGAAGGTTCTGATTTGAAATTCCAATATTTCCAGATTGGAAGACTTTACAATTGAGGTAAATAAACTGACCAGGGTATTATATGTATAGTGTTCATAAACCACAGAGAGTGGAATTAAATGTTGTGATGTTGTGTCTCTATTGTCCACCCTTTTTATGTTTAAACAGAAATCACTATAATTTTTCCTGTACTGGGTTTGAAGAAAGTGTATTGAAGCCAGAGACAGTTTTATGTACATAACCTTGTTGTTTGTGAAGCACTTTATATTGGGAAATCTGTAAGAACATCTGCCTTCCAATGGAACATGTGATCACTGAGGCAAAGATCTGTGTCACCCACAGAGGGATTTGTACAAAAACAGTTTGATTATGACAAGAATGAGGATTTCCCTTTAGAAGTGCAGGGACAAATCCAGAATGTATCCATTATACATGATATGCTGAAATGTCCTTGTGTGTGTTATGTCAAAAGATTTATACAGTATGTATGTATCCATATGTATGTTTGCAATGCTAGCTGCCTGTACAGTGTGTATATTGATATCTCACTGGATTGGCTGCCTTTTTTAAAGTTTATTTTGAACAAAAATGCAAGTGTAACAAATAGAGATGATGGGTAACATGGAGATACAAAAGCAGCATTGGCCAGTAACTTTCTGTCATCACTTTTTGCATTTGAATCCTCATGTTTGATCCTCACTTGACATTTTGCCATCTAGGATATATCAGTGCAGTGTGTTACTCTTCCCTCACCCAAGAGTTCAGTAGAACAATGTCACCTCTTATTCCTCCATTCAGTAACTGTTCTGTATACAGTACTCATGGATGCAGCAGCATGGAGGAACCTCATTGAGGCTGGCAACTTAACAAAATATTATACATTCATGTTCTGTGCGTTATACATTCATGTTCTGGGCATTGATTAGTTATGTTCTGTCTTTATAAGTCACCACTGTGCTGTGAAGCTAGAGCTGTCATATCTACTATTTGCTTCTCAGCTGAAAGGTAAATAATCAAATACATGACATCCACGTAGAAAATTAGCATCCTTTCTGTTCAAACTGTTTTCCATGTTATCTTTGTTTCTTTTCTCAAGACTTTATTTCTGTGTAGAGAGAGGTTAATAAAGAGATGAACTTGACAATCCATTTTCTCTGTGTTTATGCACCGATGTCTGTCAAATGGCAGTTTGCAAAAAGAAAGGCTCAACGAAGAATGTTTTTCTTCCTTTTTTGTTAAATAAACTAGTTTTTATCTGCATCAAGTATTGGAGTGAAGTCCGGTTTGTGCCAGCCTAATACTAGACACAAGTATGCAAATTGCCACCCGAAGCGGAACGTCTGGCGCTTGAGTACCTGGGCCCCCTGCCAACACCGGTAAGTTAAAGGGCAGAGACACTCGTGGCAATTCGGAAAGATTAGTCATCCAGCGACAAATCTCCTCTTCTTTGCTGGAATGAAAATTGCCCGCTAGAATGAAAATCGCCCATGGGAAACTAAGTGCTCCAAGTGCGATCCCGCCGCCGATTTTCATTATAGCCAGCGGGAAAGCAGGGGAGGCAGTTGCCCCGAAGAAGAGGAGATTTGTCACCGGCTACTAATCTCCCTGAATTGCTGCATGGAGGAACAGTATCACCAAAAAATTAAAGTGTTTTATCATGTACTGTTGCCCTGCGCTGATAAACTGAACTATTTGCTTCAGAATCACTACTGTAGTTCATATAAACTTCTGCTTCCAATGATGTCACTTTACAATGACAGCACTTCGTGATTCTTGATGGTCAGCGGGTCAGGGTTGCAGATACGGTACTGTCGGGTCGGGTAGCGGGTCCAAGCGGGTAAGAATGCGGGTTGCGGGTCAGGGTTGCAGGTTGCGGGTACGAGTTCCAAAAAATGGACTCTCGCAGGAATCAAGCCAAATATTGACACCCAACATTTTCTGTAGGTGCCCCTTAGTTTGTAACAATGTTTTGAAATATACTGTATTCAGTTTATCCATTCAGCTATAGTTCTAAGGCAGTGGTCCCCAACCAGTACCATGCGAGCAACATATTACTCACCAATCCCTTGAATGTTGCTCCCAGTGGCCTCAAAACAGGTGCTTATTTTTTAATTCCTGGCTTAAAGGTAAATTCTGGTTTAAAAAAAAAAAAACAGAACATCATGTAGGTTACAAGTCCATATAGGGGCTACCAAACAGCCAATCACAGCCCTTATTTGACATCCCCGTGGACTTTCTCATGCTTGTGTTGCTCTCCAACTCATTTTACATTTAAATGTGGCTCACAAGTAAAAAAGGTTGGGGACCCCTGTTCTAAGGCATTATCCCTAAATCTCATCCTCACTGGCTTTCCTTGGCTAGTGGACCCAGTCATATACTTTTGACCCAACTCATATAGGCTTACATAAGGCTTACATATTTTACCGTGAGGATGTCCAACCTGTGTCTCCCTGATATTGCTGAACAACAACTCCCAGATACCACTTAAGCCCATTGGATTAAAGTTTTAGTTCAACAACAGATGGAGGGTCCCCATCTCCTGCCATGGCTTCAATTAGCAGAATTTTCAGACCATTGAGGGTATCTATTCTCTTCCATTTTCACTCTGTTCCCTTGTTTGTTTGTTTCTGTTCCTCTGCAAAAATAAGCAAGGCTGCAAAGAATACAACTTTTTTTGGTATATTGATCTTTAATTCACTCTTTATGCTAACTAGCTGGTAGTATCTTGGAGTTTTAATTATGCATGAACTGAGTCCCCCAAGTTTAACGCTCATTGAAGATTCAAATGGAAAAAAAGAGAACTGCTAGGTAAGCAGTTTTCGTAGCTATGCCAAATAGTGTGACAATGGTTTGCTGAGTGCCACTTTGTTTTAACTGCAGATTCAACAACCTCCTCTGTTGATATTCCCACATTTAAATATGTATCTCAGCATTGACAAATACAAACCTCTGTAGAGGTAAAAAAAAAACATTTAAAATCACCTATAGCAACTAATCAGGTAGAAATTACAAATAAAGCAAACATTTTATTGGTTTCTATATGTTGCTGCATCTGGGCAAACTGTGCATCTTTATATGCTTAGCACTTGTTGCTCTCAAAAAAGAGAGTATTTTATTTTCTTTTAACGGAAAAGGCATTCACATAGATCATTATTTGGAGAAGATACTATTTTTCAATGTTTACACCAAGCTATATTGCATTTGGGTAATGACCGCTACTGGCATGCTACTGACAGTTGGCTCCCAACTAGCAAGTGTTTTACCATTCCAGCATATAAAAATGATGTGTGGTGCCTATGCTATTAAAAGGTAAGCAAATTCAATGGAAGGATTGAATATGGTTTTTTTTTCTAGGAAAGGTGCCAACCCTAGTTGCAAGTCATGACACAGGGTTTTTGCCAAAAAGGCATGTATTCTAAAGCATTCCCAGAAAAGCCTCTGGAACTCCAGTAATCACCCGTCTGCACAATGACCCATCATCCACCACACGTGAAATATTATGAAATTTTAATGAAACCAAAGTGGAAATGGCATTGGAAAACAACAGACATAAATATATGGAATTATGAGGCATGGGTATGAAATAAAAAGGAAAAACATGAAATAAGTGAACGAGGAAATAAGGTGAATAACGTAAGGCTTCACAAGAGAAAGAGAGCGTGTTTAATATATAAATGTAGGGGCTAGGAATCAACCTCCCTCTATGTCCTCTATGTTTGTCAGTTTCCACTGCTTGAATGGCTTTAGACAGAGAGGCCTCATTATATGGTGGAAAGAGGTATAGTTCCATCAAGGTGGGGTGGTTCCCATTGGTAAAGGAATGTCTAGTTGTTTCTCATAGGAATAAATAAAGTGCTTCTTGCACACCCCTCTTGGAAGAATAAAGATGGAAATAGAAGAATGGTTTATGAAGAGAAAGGAAAGACTTCACCAAAGAGAGAACTCTGAGATCACCCCTTGAAAGATGGACATGATATTTAGTAGAGCAGCCTAAACTTACACTATAGATTGTGAAGAGCTAATATGCTTATTGTCTTCCTACAGCATAGGGACTTAAGGGTGCAGCTAGTGTGCGGTCCTTTCAGTTCACCTTTGAGGCCCTTGTACACTTTGGGCTAGAATGTTAGAGCAGGTATGACTTCAGTCAGTATGTTACTATGCAGTATGGCAGCAGTATTTATATTAATTGTACAACATCTGTAAGGCCTGTTATGGACTATAAATTATCAACCACTAGCACTTAATTATTGTGTGACTGAAACAGTGTAAACCAACATAAGGCATTGGCCGAGTGGAGTAAAGGAGTTCTTTGTAACACTTGCTTTACTTGAGATTGTTATAGTGTGTCCAAAATAGCCAAGAGAACTGGTAAACACCAGATGCTGTATAATTAAATGTAATAAAGTAATACAGCAAACCATGTCATGGACAACACAAAAACAATTGTTATATGACTCTAAAATAAGCTTCATTAATATGATGTTACCAAGATGCCGAGAAGACTGCAGTGTTTGTATTTGTTCTTGAAATAGGAAAAGGAACAAAAAGAGCCTCCAGGATCCAAAAGTCTGAACATGGCAAATATAAGGATCAGCCCCGGTCTGATCCAAATATTTAGAAAGTCTATTCCTTGCATTTGTCTTGCATTCTTCATATTAGCCATATCTCCAAGCATCACCTGACTTATTTATTATGTGATTTATTTGTTATTGTGTTACTGTTATTTGTGTTGTTACAACACAGCGGTGCCTTTACACTAGGACTGTCTATCAACAGCCCCACGAAACAAGCAAAGAAATTGTGATTGCTCAGTCTAATAAAGAGTTTTACACTACTTACTGTGTACTAAATATTAAAGTGAGTTTAAAAACATTGAATCGCTAGCAATAGGAGGCTTTATGTATGACTAATTGTATTCACTTTTTACTCATGAGCTATAGCATAAAGGATACAAAAGGGGGGTTGTGGGAGCACTCCTAAGGCTAAGTAAAAATGTATTAAAGTATAATGGAAGTGCTACAGACTTGGCCAAATTAATCAATGCACATTCCCTGGTCCCCTGTCTCATAAGTAATTCAGTATAAATGCAAGTGCATTTGTTCACAAAGACGGGTTTTTCGTTACAAAGTTATGATCATAAAGCTGAAAAGCCACCATACCACATCAAGGTAAACCCCATATGGTGGTCCCTAACTTGTTTACCTCCAGTCATAGTATAAAAGCTCTTGTGCCTGTCTGCATAGTAGCATTAATTGAAGTAAATGTCATGTGTCGTGTCATACCCACACACACACACATATATATATATATATATATACACTTTCTAATTGTTCACTAAGATTAGCTTAGTATTACTAGCAACCCACAGTCTAACTCTCCTTCCTAGCTATTCCTACCTCAGACTCTCTTACATTAACCGCCCTCTCCAGCAAGTGGGAAGTGGGGTTCAAAGATTAGGGACACCCGACACCCTTGGCCAATAAAATAATTGCCAGGAAAAATTGTAACATTGTAAAGGAAACAGCCTCCTCCCAACTCTGAACAGACCCAGCCACTGGCTGGAGGCTATGTAATGTAAAGAAGAGGATGACCAGCGGTACCTCCTGTCTGCTTTTGAATTGGACAGTACCGTTTTTGTAGGGCCCATCTGGTTTTCAACTTTTTGTCCAGTTTTCAACTTTCTATAAAACCATGCAGAAATCAACCCAGGTGCCTCTGAGTTATACAATAGCCCCCTAGGGTCAGGTGTGGGTTATGGTTTTGCGGGTTAGGGTCAGGTGTGGGTTATGGTTAGGTACAGGTTAAGACTTTGCAGGTTAAGGTTTTGCGGTTAGGGTCAGGTGTGGGTTAAAGAGGTTTAGGGTCAGGTGTGGGTTAAAGTTTTGTGGGTTAGGGTCAGGTGTGGGTTAAGGTTTTGCTGGTTATGGTCAGGTGTGGGTTAAGGTTTTGCTGGTTAAGGTCAGGTGTGGGTTAAGGTTTTGCGGTTAGGATCAAGTGTGGGTTAAGGTTTTGCGAGTTAGGGTCAGGTGTGGGTTAATGAGGTTTAGGGTCAGGTGTGGGTTAAAGTTTTGCGGTTAGGGTCAGGTGTGGGTTAAAGTTTTGTGGGTTAAGGTTTTGCTGTTTAGGTTCAGGTGTGGGTTAAGGTTTTGCTGGTTAAGGTCAGGTGTGGGTTAAGGTTTTGCGGTTAGGATCAAGTGTGGGTTAAGGTTTTGCGGGTTAGGGTCAGGTGTGGATTAAAGTTTTGCTGGTTAGGGTCAGGTGTGGGTTAAGGTTTTGCTGGTTAGGGTCAGGTGTGGGTTAAGGTTTTGTGGGTTAGGGTCAGGTGTGGGTTAAGGTTGGGTACATATTAAGGTTTTGCAGGTTAGGTTTGGGTGTGGGTTAACATTTTGAAGGTTAGGGTCAGGTGTGGGTTAAGGTTGGGTACAGGTTAAGATTTTGCCGGTTAAGGTTTTGTGGGTTAGATTCAGGTGTGGGTTAAGGTTTTGAGGGTTAGTGCCAGGTGTGGGTTAAGGTTGGGTACATTTTAAGGTTTTGAAGTTTAGGTTTGTTTGCGGTTAGGGTCAGGTGTGGGTTAAGGTTTTGAGGGTTAGTGTCAGGAGTGGGTTAAGGTTTTGAGGTTTAGAGTCAGGTGTGGGTTAAAGTTTAGTGGGTTAGGGTCAGGTGTGGGTTAAGGTTGGGTACATGTTAAGGTTTTGCAGGTTAGATTTGGGTGTGGTTAACATTTTAAAGGTTAGGGTCAGGTGTTGGTTAAAGTTGGGTACAGGTTAAGATTTTGCCGGTTAAGCTTTTTTCGGGTTAGGGTAGGGTGCCTGTTAAAATTTTGCGGGTTGGGGGAGCAGATGTGGGTTGTGTTTTTCCTGACATCTTCAGTGCCATGAAAATTAAAAATGCAAGGCTATTTATTAAACTAGCAATTATATAAACGCATTTTTTATCACTGTGAAATGATAGTATAACTACAACCCTCCTCGCCAGCACCACGGCATCATCACCTACATTTTCTTCAGTCACAGAAGAAATAGTAGAAAAGTAACAGGTGTGAGTGTTCTAGTAAGCTGGAGCTGGAGCAAATGAATGTAGGTCTCCCTTGGGCTCAGCACTGCCCTCAGAGAATTAGTTGCTGCAGTTACATAATGTGTTGCATAATGTGCGGGAACATGGGGCAGCTCAGCAGCTGGACACTGACAAGAGCCGCAGCAGAAAGTTCAAGGGAGATTAATGCCAGGAAGCAGGGATCCCATGTTGATTTCTCTGGCTCGAACCTCGCGTTATACATAGACACACCAGCAGGTGGCAGTGAAGAGTTACAGCGACTCCAGCCGCACAGTTTAACTACCTGCTACCTACGCACCTCCTTTCCCATTCCCGCATCTCCGCTAATCTGAATGGCGAGAGTGCCAGGCCCATTACAGACAGTCCACCGCTATTCACAGCCAAAGACGAACACACGAACATCCGGGGAATGTGTCAGCCAGTCTCTTACGTTCTGTTCTTGGACTCTGGGATTGATTCCTGGCTGTGACTGGAGCTGTAAGCGCTGCAGGGTCGGTCAGTGGCAGGTGGTGCAGCCCGTTATAGACACCTGTAGAGCAGGGACATAATACAGCACAGCTTTAGCCGCACATACGACTCACACTGTGCCCATAGCTGCTGCTTATTAGTATCCTGACTGACAGCTCACCAGCCTCACTGACAGCTTTACTTTGTGCCGACTGCCTGTTATCCGCCTCACTCAGCTGACAGGATTCTTTACGTCAAAGTACGTAAGTAAATCGTCTGTGCTGTTATTCACTATTATTATTATTATTATTATTATTAGTGAGCAATTGACCTTGCATAGCAAGCTGTGAAAAAACGAAGTTTGCAATGTCGATTTATTATATATTTTTTTTTAAAAAACTCTTTTTTTCTTTTTATAGTTTTTTTGATAACATTGATAATAGTTTCCAATGCTACATGTGAGAATCACCTTTGTCCACCCCCCCTGGCTGTGCTTGTGGCACCTCCTATTCAGCTTGTGCATTGGGATCATATGGGGCAGAGAAGTGTGACTTTGCTCATATTACTGTTACATCCCACATCATTTTAGCTAAAGTGTAGCAGTAATGATTTTTAGACTGTGCTTATCATCATCATCATCATTTATTTATATAGCGCTGTCAAGATACGCAGTGCTTTACTGCAGTTATAGCAAACAGGGAATAAATGGTGGATAGCAGACAAGGATTACAGAGTACAATAGGGTTTACAAACTAAAAGGTTAGGGTACAATTGAGACATAAGGATTGTATAAACAATTTGTCATTTTTGATACAGCAATGATTAATTAAGGTACATCGAATAGGCCTCTTTAAACAGATGGGTCTTTAAGGAGCGCTTGAAAGTTTGGAAGGAAGGGGAAAGTCTGACAGCTTGTGGCAGAGAGTTCCAGAGAAAAGCAGAAGCCCGAGAGAAGTCTTGTAGACGAGAATGGGCAGAAGTGACCAGAGGAGAAGTGAGGCGAAGATCAGAAGCAGAGCGTAGGTTTCGTGAAGGAGTGTATTTGGAGATTAGAGATGAAATATAGGGAGGGGTTTCTTTATTAAGGGCCTTGAATGTCAGTGTAAGTAATTTGAATTTGATTCTAGATGAGATTGGGAGCCAGCGAAGGGACATGCATATGGGAGCAGCTGATGTTGAGCGGCGAGCTAGATGAATGAGTCTAGCGGCCGCGTTTAGAATAGATTGGAATTGTGAAAGGTGACTTGTTGGAATACCTGTGAGGAGTAAGTTGTGAGGAGTAAGTGCTTATGTTCTGGGTATATCATATATGACATTTTGGGGCAAAGTTCACCTGAAGCAATGAACCAAGTATTAGAACAATGTGTTACACAACATTTACACTCCAACAATTGTCTGACCAATAATATTTCATTGCCATTTTTTCCTGTAACTTGTTATTCAGAAGCACTGGCCACATATTTTTACATAATTAGAGGAAATGCGGCTTTCCAGTGTGCATTAAATATATCGGGGGTTTAAATACTATTAGTCAATGTGATCTCTTTTGAAGAACAAATTGGGCTTTCCCTTTTTATTCATGTAGTGATGCTGTTTGTTGAATATTTTAACAAACTGCTTCAGTTAACAGACAATACTCTTGTGACAGTACCCACTGCGCAGCACTGAAGCACAGTATAGGGGGGAGACACAGCATGTTGTTATCCATCTGCCTTCAGTGCACTACAGGGTAGAATAGGGTCTCTAAACACACGTATTCTCCTTCAGTGGAAAACATTTTAAAAAAAAAGCCACCACATGAAAGATTGTGTGGGTCTAGAGCAGGGGTAGGCAACCTGCGGCTCCAGAACCTCATGCGGCTCTTCATCCTGCTTGCTGCGACTCGGTCTTGCGGCTTTGCCTGTCAGGTCATATATACAGCCCTTGCACCTGCTGGCGGCTTCTTGAGTGTGCGCCGGCGGTGAGCTATCGGTTAGCTTACTGCGGACGCACACTCAAGCAGCCGCCAGCAGGTGCGAGAGCTGTATAGACATCCCAGGAGTGACAGGCAAGTCCCAGCCACAGCCAGAAGATTCATCATGGTCCTTACCGCGGTCACACACTCAAGACAAGAAAGGGAAGATCAGCATGGAGCTTCAGAAACAGAAGTCACATTAAACAGATGAGAACACTAACATTTAATAGGGCTATTCAGTGTTTAATTTATTTCAAAGTAGGCCTACACATACACACTGCATTTCTGTCTGTTGCATTCTGTTTTTGTAACAGTTAAAAATTAAAAAAAGGTTAAAACCTCTAAAAGTTTATAAGCTGTGTTATGTTTTGCGGCTTCTTTAGTGGAAGAGGGGCAAAATGGCTCTTTTGATAGTAAAGGTTGCTGACCCCTCGTCTAGAGCCTTCACAGAACAAATACTGTTTTTCGTTGCAGTGACATTTACAAGTAACTTTGAAACCATTTACAATGTAAAATGTATGTATATTGGATTTGAAGTTATGAAGAATAATATATTTTATCTTTCATGGTGCAAAAAAAATGGTTGAAAATGAGTTTCTCTTTGATATGTAATTTGTGCTGCATTTGGCTAAACCTTTGTTTTCTAGTGCCAGCAGGTCACTGTAGTCTTGCATCAGATGTACAAACTGTGCTGTGCTTGCTGCTCATTATGAAGCCTAGTTTACTTCTCTAAATACAGACCCTCCCTCTGTAATTCCCATGAAGGGCTCAAGCACATGGCCAGATTTGTGGATATTTAGTCACCTGGCGACTAATAGCCTCTTCTTCGGGTCGACAATCTCCCCAGACTGCCTTCCCCCTGCCTGCCACCTACTATAATGAGAAAACGCCAGCACTCGCGGTGCTTCGATTTCCGAAGTCGCCCGAAGTTTCCTCATGAGCAGATTCTGAACAGTTACAACTTTCTACATTTAGTTGATACAATTAGTTGATACATTTCTCAGCAGCATCTGTGGAATATTATCAACTACTGGTTCAATTGTAACAGCTGCCTTAAATGAAACTCAGAGATTCTGCTCAGCAGGGACAAAGATAACAAATGTATCAATTACAAGCAGTTAAAGAGTTGGAGACCCCCTGTCCCAGAGCTGCTTTAGAAGGTAAAAAATGAAACTTTACACTTCAATCATGGAAAAACGCTCACAAATAGAAGATAGAAAGTAATTGGAAAAAGTCTTTAATTCTGATGAACTGTCTGAAACCAACTGAACTAAAAAAAAAAGTGTTTGACGGTGAACAACCCCTTTAACTTCAGATTTTGGCAGTTCTGCAACTATTTTTGAAAACATGTGACACCTGTCCCCAATGACAGGGTGCAGGGCCAGAACTAGGGGTAGGCAGAGTAGGTGCATGCCTAGGGCGCAAAGCTGGGAGGGCTCCAGGCATGTACCTCCTCTGTCGCCTACCCCAAGTCCGGTTCCCTTCTCTGCCCGTTTCTTCACGCTTCTTGCGCTTCTGCGCATGTGCGTGAACTTCACGCATTCGCACTATATCGCAAATGCGCACGTAAATTCACACATGCGCACACCAAACAGGCGCCGCGACTGCCCGGCCTGCCTACGGCCCTGCCCAGCTTGGCCCGGCACTGACAGGTTGGCAGGCTTCCCTCATTTCTGGACCCTGGATCATTCTGGTATTATATGGATTACTAATTAATATGGAGTAGCATAGACTTCTCTTATTTGAAAAACTCATCCAACCCCTTCTTAATACTACTCTACCTGCCAGACCAACTTCTGTAATTCCATATTGTCATTGGTTTCATAAGAAAGGGATTGTATGAACTTTTTTCCAAATATAGATGCATAGGAAAATGTTCTCTCCCTTGTGCGTTCTCTCTCTCTTTCTCTCTTCTCTCCCTGCCCTGTCCAGATATTCAGTTCTGTCCACTTGTCCCACTGTTAAAAGAATTGCCTGTTGGAAGTCCTTTCAGGAGATTAGTCGCTCGCAGTAACGAAGATTTATCACTTGGCGACTAATCTCCTTGTGTGTCACCACCCTAATAGAATACAGTTGAAATCAGGGTTGGACTTGGGGTCGGGACTGCTGTCCAGGGCCCCCCTCTGCCCCCCCTGCTCCCCTACTGTGACGCACCGAGCATGAAGGAGTCGCTCAGCACGCATGCCCAAACATCGCAACTCTGTGTGCATGCGCAGATGCACTGCGCCGATAAAAGAAATGGCATAGATCAGTAAACAACTGACTAAAAGGAACAGTAACATCAAAAAATGTAATTGATTTAAAATAATAAAAATATAATGCACTGTTGCCCTGCACTGGTAAAACTGCTGTGTTTGCTTTAAAAACACTACAATTGTTCATATAAATAAGCTGCTGTGTAGCAATGGGGGCAGCCATTTAAGGGAGAAAAGGCTCTTGCTACACAGCAGATTGCAGATAAGCTCTGTAGAACATAATGGTGTTATCTGTTATCCACTATTTAACTTGTGCCAGCAAGCAGATCAGTTTTACCAGTGCAGGGCAACAGTACATGATATTTTCATTACTTTAAAACGCTTTCATTTTTTGATGTTACTGTGTTGTTATTCATGGCTTGGCCCTTAGGTCTGTGCCCCACAACTGATGCAGCCTGTCATTTATGTGAATGAAAACCAGTGTTGATAGGTGCTTTTTATCTTCAAAATGCACATTTGCAAGTTTTAGGGGGAAAACAGCCTGCTACCAGTGGTGGCAGTGGGGTTTCTGTTCATGTCAATGACAGGGAGCAGGGAGGGGTATCTATTGGTGCGTACAGCAGTAAGCATAATTTGTATTGTGCATTAAGGAGGTGTCACCCAAATGCAAAACTCACCTGATGATCCCATGACTTTGACTTACAAAACATATGCATCGTTAGGCAGAAGTAATTCTCACATAATTGTCTGCAGTCATAACACCAAATTTTGGTCCCTCAAGTTGATGATCCAGTATCTGCCATGTACACTGTATTACTAAAAGAATGTGAATACCTGAATGTATATTACTTTATGAAATCAAGGGTAAAAATATGTTCCTTCCACTATTGGTGCTATAATACATCTACTCTACTAGGAATGGTTGTCCTGCCACAAAATAAACATTCAACAAAGCATCTGGTGTTACTTTAATCAGAATGAAACTGTATTTCTCCACTCAACAGTGTCCCATAGTGATGGGCGAATTAAGAAGAATTTGTGGCGAATCTCCACGTTTCGCCGCCAGCAAATTAATTTGCAAAACTGCGGCAAAAATCTGCTGCAACAAAAAAATTAGTCACACGTCAGAATAGTCGCACACATAAAATTGTCGCACATCAAAATTATTCAGACACCTATTGACTTTAATGCATTTGGACAAAATAGTATAAAAATTGTCGATCGCGTCTACATTATTTTGATGGCCATTGACTTCAATGCGTTTGGCTAATTTTTCGACGTTTCACAAATTTTTTGGTAAATTCAATAAAATTGTGGTGGACAAATGTGTGGCCGATGTTTTTGTCCCTCCTTACATTTTCCAAATGTTGGGAGGTATGCCATACATCACTGCAATCCAGGTCCCCTGGTCATCGGTTGTGTGTAGAGTCATAAAACAAAAAGAGAGTCACAAGGTGGGAGCTAAAGATATTAAGCATCAATGGAAACCTGTTTTATCAATTGGCAAACTCTTGTGTGGGTCAGCCCTCTGCTGTGGGAACAGCTAGGTGCAGTCTCAGGTGAGGATAGAACTTATTAGAATTTCCTTGTGACCATTGCCCAAGGTGGTGACAGACAACTTGTCCTCTTACATGTTCTGCTTCTCCTGCCCCTCATTTATTTAAGCATTTGTCTTGTGCTTTGCTTCAGTTGCCCCATGCATGATGTGTAAGCATATTTTATATGAGTTCTGTTTCTCACTTCCAGGCAGCAATTCTTATAGCAATTAATACAGTTTTAGAAACCATTGCATGTAGTAGGATCTATACTTTATTACAGATGCAGTTGCTGCAGTTTTATTTTTGTGGTATAAATTCACGCACTCACACATAAGTTAACACACCAATTTTATAACAAATATAAGTAGATTTGTGGTATTGAGGTAGGTTATGGATAGTGATGGGTGAATTTATTCGCCAGGCATGGATTTGCGGTGAATTTCCGCATTTTGCTGTCCAAGAATTTTTGAACGAAATTGTGGCAACAATTCACGTGGAAAATTTATGCAAGAATTTTTTTTTTGCCAAAATCGGCATGCGCATAAAAATTATCGACCGTCAAAATTATTCAGATGCCCTTTCACTTAAATGCATTTGGACAAAAGAGTTGCGTGTATAAATATCGTTGCCCGTGTCAAAATTGTTGTACGTCTAAATGATTTTGATGTCCATTGACTTCAATGCGTTTTACGAATTTTTCGTCGTTTCGCACATTTTTTTGGAGTTTTGCAAATTTTTCGGCAAAGCAAAACACAGATTCCCCCATCACTAGTTACGGAATTCAAATGCATATTATTTTGTTTATGATTCCTACCATCACACCATTTACGTAGGGTTATATAGCATTTAAAGTGACCGTATATTTACACCTTTTTGACATCAGCTCAATGAATAGGGCTTGTGCTGAACATACTTTTGGCCTACTTTTTAAATTAAGAAGTATTTATGATTTCTATTATTTCTAGCACTAGATGAATATCAAGCCAGTTAAATGTTAGTACTTCCTACTACCACTTGATCCCAAAGAACTTCAAAGGAGCTGATGAAACTAATTACCAGCCCACCATGAAGCTGCTAATAATAAGCTGATTGAAAGATGCTTAGAGAAAAAAGAGGTTTGTGTGTTCAATGGTAGATGGGGTAAGGGTAGAGGCACCTGATGCTATTTGGGGGAGATTAGTCGCCCACCGACAAATCGCCTCTTCTTCAGTCGACTAACCTTCCCGCAATGCCTTCCTGCCGGCTAGAATGTAAGTCGCTGGCAGGATGCCATTCGGAGCGCTTAATTTTCCGAAGTCGTCTGAAGTTGCCTCATGAGGAAACTTCAGACGACTTCGGTAAAACGAAGCGGATTGAGTGCCATCCCGCCGGCGATTTCGATTCTAGCTGGCGGTAAGGCATTGTGGGGAGATTAGTCGCTCGAAGAAGCGATTTGTCGCTAGGCTACTAATCTCCTTTAAATAGCATTGTGTGCCTCTACCCAAAGAGGGATCCTTTATTGCACTTGGGCAGTAACTCATAGCAACCATTCAGTGATTAGGTTTTGTCAGTCCATTGCAGGCAGAACTTTGAAAAAAACATCTGATTGTTGCGATACAGTCTAGGTGCAAAATTGCCCAGTTTTTATCAAGGAGCTCTGAACTAATTGTCCTGTTTATAAAGAGAGGGGGAGGTGAAGTCAGTGAAAATAGCCCAACTAGTGCTTTATAGTTAAAATATGGATTTTTGTAAATTAAAACAATCTGCAAGTCCCTTTTCATGTGTCCTTTTAGGTGTATACTATCCCTTTAATATCAATCTGTTTTTAATATTGGCATGAATTTGTTAGAATTGTTATATCTGTAGCTATAAGAAGAAGGGTTCCCTAATTTATAGGCTTCCCTAATTTGATAATCACAAGTTTAGCAGAAGGCTGTGGGAATGTTAGTTGGCTATATGATATGTGATTCTGATCTGACCAGATACAAATTATATTGTGCCCCGTTCTAAGTGTCATCTGAAATCATATGCTATTTAATGGAAACGTAAATGCTTTGTTTGCAGAACAACTGGTTCTATAAAGTTTGCACATCACTCAGTATTACCAAAAATGTATTTCTCCAGGTGCAGCTCTGGACCTCATGACTGAGTGCTGGCGACTCTTGATATGCAGGGTATTGGGTAGTGGCAGCTGTTTTTCTGCCTCCAGATCCCACGCCGATGAAGAAGTTGTGAATGATCACAAGGTGGTGGTGTCTGACATCATCCAACTTGTCCCTGATGATCAGTCAGAGCTAGAATTGCCTTCAGGTAAGTCGTTACATGTGTGTAATTGCATTGTGTATGGCATTTTATGGCTGCATTTCTGAACCCATTGTTGCACCGAGTTATGTAAATTAATTAAATTAAGTTAATATATGAGTCCTATTCTGTAACCCCAACTCTATGAACACAACTCTTCTATATTTTTTCATCCTGTGGTTTCACTTGTACATGTGTTGACTGTGTATATATACAAAATTCCAGTCTGGTTGTATGAAGTGCACTTTTTTCAGAAAAAAAAATCTTTCAGCTTATGGATTACTACCCTGAATTTTGCTTCTAGCTTGGGGCAGGGAAAAATATCCACACAACCAATAAGCTGAAAGCATTAATACATTATGTAATAATTGCTGCTGGCCTTTTCCCTCACAAACTCAAATATCTAAATGGTTACAGTGTTACTACACCTAACATTTAGTAAGTTATGACCATTACTTACTGCATGATCCTCCCTTTTTTCAACCACAGTTCTATAGTCTAGGCCTTTTCAAATGCTTTCATATTATAAATCAAGTATTTTAATGCAACAAGGCTCAGGATTGCTGTTTTACTGTTTACTGAGTTTCTTGTCCTTGGAGTTATTGTAGGTTGGACGTTGAGAATGAGTTTGGCTTAATCTGTATTAAGGTTTCAGTGATTGGTGACGGCCTAGTGATTAGCAAATTATTACCTCCACAACTCTTCTTCCCCCAGATGATTCACACTTTGCATTGATTTAAATGTACACAAACTATATTGAAGAAAGAAACTTATTTAAACGGATTGGATCATTTCTTGTTTTGTCTGTTTTAAACACAAAATGATTGCTTACTTAGTATCTAATGGGCCATTTTCATAAAATGCTATATAAATGGAAAATATACTTAACAAGACAGTTAAGGAGATTGTAAGAATCTAATGACAGGGAAGAGAGACAACCCTCTCCCCCCAGCTCATAGCACCTTTGATCATAAGATAATAAATGCACTGTTATTTGGCTTTAATTATGGCTTTGCCTTTCTCTTCTCTGTTTATCCTTTAATATATTTTTTATTAAAATACTATGAATTAATGAAAGCAGACAAAAGGCACATGTGTTAGTGGTCCATTAAACAGCACACATATGGTTACATAGTTACATAGTTAAATTGGGTAGAAAAAAAGACAAAGTCCATCACGTTCAACCCCTCCAAATGAGGGGTTTGTATCACAATAGCCTTTGATATTATGCCTGTCCAAGAAATCATCCAAGCCACTCATTAAAGCATTAACAGAATTGGCCATCACAAGAACAGCCGGCAGTACATTCCACAACTTCACTGTCCTCACTGTGAAGAACCACCTACGGTATTTTGCTGTTTGTGTGCACAGAGGTATTACACCAGTTCTGATGCCAGACAGGAGGTTTAGTAAAATTATTCCCATGGCAAGCTGGTGAGGTTCCTGTCATTTGGTGACTGCTAGACAAAGTATGTGGAAAGAATTGAAGACTTACAACTGTTACTGCAGCAGGTTGATAAGGGAGTTATCTCTGAGGACAAGTCATATATCCAAGCAACCTTCTTCCCAATGGATTAAAATGTTTGCCTGTTTGGCAATTTGACTTGATAGCCGTGTCTCTCAGGGCACACACTCATGAAGCATGACAGGGCTAAACTGTGGAAATTAACATTTTCAGATGTTACTGATAGGTGACAGTTAAATAAGAATAACCACAACAACATATTTATATAAAATTAACCAGATTACCACCACAATCAATAGGGTCAGTGATAATTATTTATTGCATGATAAAAATTCCAACATTGTGATCCTGGGGAAGATGTAGCAAAATTGCTGCATCTAGTGATTACTAGGAATAAAGTATAAATCAGTCATGCTTAGAGTTGCTGACGAGGTAGTAGTGGAATTAGAACAATCCACCAGGTAAAATACAAAACTGTAATATACCAGCAGTGATGCCACCAGGCATAAATCCAAAATTGAATGCTCAATGTATACGCCCATTTATTGTACAGCCCAGCAGAATATGTTGGCACTTTATAAATACATGTTAATAATAAACATAATTGTCCTTACATTATGTCATATGCACATCCAAAAAGCTGTAGATAAAGACAAAGTATATACAAACACCTCAGTGGTTGCACAAAAGAGCAATGATGACATAATATAATTCTGAGTTAAAGGAACAGTTCAGTGTGAAAATAATAACTGGGTAAATAGATAGTCTGTGCAAAATAAAAAATGTTTCTAATATAGTTAGTTAGGCAAAAATGTAATGTATAAAGGCTGGAGTGACTGGATGTGTAACATAATAGCCAGAACACTACTTCCTGCTTTTCAGCTCTATAACTCTGAGTTAGTCAGCGACTTGAAGGGGGACCACATAGTACATATCTGTTTGCAATTGATCCTCAGCATTCAGCTCAAATTCAAAAGCAACAGATATGACCCATGTGCCCCCCCCCTCAAGTCTCTGATTGGTTACTGCCTGGTAACCAGGGTAACCAGTAAGTGTAAGAGCTGAAAAGCAGGAAGTAGTGTTCTGGCTACTATGTTATACATCCAGTCACTCCAGCCTTTATACATAACATTACTATATTAGAAACATTTTTTATTAGTTTTACACTGAACAATTCCTTTAAGGGCAGTGGCTGATGGGGTGATTTGTTGCCCACAATAAAAAAGCACAACTGCGGGCAAAATATCTCCGAAAATGCATTTCCATTGGAAAGAACTGAATTCGCCGGGGGTAAAACTAATACATCAATTTTCTCTTCTAACGTTACCCGAGGTTGCCTCAGGAGGAAGCTTCAGGTGACTTTGTGATGTGTAGGTTTTACCATATGTGATTTCAGTTAGTTCCAGTGGGAGATTTGGAGATAAAGATAGGCCCAGAGGAAAAAATAAAAATGTGGTGAAAAGAAAGATGAAGGTCAAAGGCACAGTAGAATATATATCTAATTCATAAAGCACAAGCCAAAAAAACACATATTGTTGTGCTCAATGTGCTGTTCATCTTGCCTTCTGTTCTAAATCAAGCACAGTGCTGCCACCACCTCTAAAGGTTAGAGCTGGAAGTGACGCCATCCAGTTGAACATTTTCATCAGTGGCATCAAATTCACATCAAAGTGCCTATTTTAGTGCATTGAATTATAGGGAAAAAAACATGTACATGCATGTACTTGCATCCACACACAAATGACCCCTATGTGTAGATTTGCATGTCTGAGTGTATATGATCAACTCACCACCTGCTTGCATTTAAATACAAAGAAAGTTTTTCCCCCATAACCAGTTTTGCTGCCTAATATAATTCCAGTGATTATTTTAGCTATTCTGGTATCAGTGAAGCATGAGATGATGTTTAATAAAAAATAGCAGCTGCTCTGTAATTGTGCTTGTGATCCATGTGAGACAAATTCCCATTAGACAAATCAGGTTAATAAAATCACTGTTTATGCAAAAGCCTTATTTTTCTGAGCAGTGTTACCGTAAAATATCTCTCTAAATGGAATTACTTTATAATAATTTAAGCATAACACCTCATAGCATTGACAGTGAAACTGATTTGCTTGCCATATGCCACTCTACTGCATTACTGAGCTTTATTTCATGTTACCACAGATTTGGGTGGTACAGTACATTGTTGATATGCTTCCAATAGAGTCTTACATGTTTCCAGGTACAGATTTGTGGCGAGGCAAAAATATTTGGGGTAGCATGCCACCCAGTCACTTTGTGGGGAGCACTGGGGATGCGCAGCTCTCCAGTGCTCCATGTAGTGCGGGTGGGCACTAAAACCTGGGGGAGCTCTCCCAGAAAATCTGGCCTTGCATGTTTTGTGCACCTGGAACAGAGTCTTAGGCTATGAATAAGTCCCTAAGTGCACAACAAGTCTATGGGGTTGTGGGACGTTCCCCCAGTAAACCATAGTACTGGGTTCTGTGACGTAAGCTAAAGTGAGGTCTAAGGAAGTGACGTCATACGCTTGCGCAGAACATCAAGGATAGTCAAGGATACAGTAGCGCACATGTGCATCAGATTTTTGCCAGCAAATCATCAGAAATCGGGGAAATATGTTAAATGACGGGAGACAGAGGGACACAGCCTAAAATCTGGTAACTCCTGATGAAATGGGGGGGGGGAGGTAACTGCTCTACCCATTGCCCTGTTAGCAGGCAAATAAAAAAAATTGTAGATTTTTCAGACTTGTATGAAAATGGAAAATGTATTGAGGTTCTTTTTCAAGATTTGTTACGTGACCACATATTTTATGATGTACTTTACCTTAACCTTTGTTGAATCTTCTTCTTAGCATGGTACTGCAGTGCTCCTAAGAATTGAATAATTTTTCATACTTTGGAGAGATCTATACAACAATATAAAATCAGATTGTGTTTCTGAACCAATGTGGGTGTGGTTGGGTAGCATGCCACCCCCTAAAATCCTGCCGCCCTAGGCCCGGGCCTTGGTGGCCTCTCCACAAATTCGGGCCTACTTAAGCATTCTCTTTGGTGGTACTGTTCAGATGGTACAATGACCAATCACTTCATAGATGCATCAGACAATGTCACCTTGTTAATGACGTTACACAGGCTAGTGTTGGCAACAATCCAGAGGTAGTACTCACTTATAGGTGAATTAGTTCCCAGAGCTACCAGATGCTACGAGCTACTCTAAGAATCTCCTATGCCTGAGCCTAACTGCTATACTGTTGGGTGACACTTGCGCTTCTGCATTGCACCTTGGGATTATGGAAAGATACATACCCACTGTGTAACTTTTG
The DNA here is from genome assembly GCA_038501925.1 of Xenopus petersii. Taxonomy (NCBI): domain Eukaryota; kingdom Metazoa; phylum Chordata; class Amphibia; order Anura; family Pipidae; genus Xenopus; species Xenopus petersii. The sequence goes on along the minus strand of CM076675.1, from coordinate 108,490,538 downwards.
TTTTTCTACTGCCTGGCAATTCAGAGGAGCAATTCATGGTGTTATGGCAGTTGTATAGTAAACTCTAGTAATCTGTGCCTTTATATTTAATAATTGCAGTGTTTGATACTTCCATCTGTACTATAAATACATACAAATTAGGATTCTTATATGTATACATTGGGCCAAAGGGAGCAGGCTTCAAAGCACTGAACATGGCTGTGGATTTTTCGGAGAAACTTATAACAAGTTAAAGTGATAAGTTCACAGTGTAATTTTTCTAATTAAGAATTTAAGATCTCTGAGTAGATATCATAATGTTTTTCCTGCCCAGTTGATTATGTGATAAATCATATGATTCCTGTTACATTATCCTGGGCTTTTTCTCATGTCATTCTGAGAGTGGAACTTCCCCTGAGAATGGGAAATGATCTATCATAAATGTTTCCTATGAAAGTGTACATGTATAGGATCTGGTATCAGGAAACCCATTATCCAGAAAATTCTGAATTACGGAAAGGTCATCTCCCACAGACTCCATTTTATCCAAATAATCCAAATTTCTAAAAATGATTTCCTTTTTCTCTACAATAATGAAATAGTGGGGAGTAGTTTGGTGCTACATGTAGGAAGACGCATTAGAGAGTTGCTCTGGCTCCCGATCCCAAATATCCTGTAAATATTAGCGACATCACCCAGTGACTTGAGTTGGGAGCCAAGATGGCGGCAATGGGCCCAACCCCAATGACAACGATGATCCCCAGCCAGCAGAGCCCACGCTTACAGATCTCCTTACTGAAATTAGGTCATCTAATGAAGCTTGCACATCCCTGATATGTGCAAAGACCGAGGAGATAAAAGTGGATTTTCTATAATAAAACTAGACTTCCAGAAGCTGCGAGAGCTTACTGCCACGCTGGAGCGCAGAGTAAGCTTGGTGGAGGATGTGTGCAACCCGTTGCCGGAGCGCATGCAGCAACTGGATAAGGCGATACATACCTGGGCAAGTAAATCTGACGACCTGGAAAACAGGCTCCGTCGCAATAATATCCGGTTCATCGGGTTCCCAGAAAAAGCTGAAGGAGGTTCCCCTGATAATTTTATCGAGGCCTGGCTGGTTGAACAATTTGGCAGAGAGGCCTTCTCAACCACTTTTGTAGTTAAGCGAGCACACCGAATACCAACTAAGGCCCCAATCCCAGGTGCCAGACATCTCAAAATTGCTCAATGCCAGAGACAGGGACTCTGGAAGACGGATTCGCTGACCTACAACACAACAAAGATCTCCATCTTCGGTGACTTCTCGGCCGAGGTTCAGTGTCAACGTGCCCGATTCATCGATTGCAAGCGTTGCCTGAGGTAGCTCGGATACCAGTATGCCATGTTGTACCCAGCTCGGTTAAGGGTGATTGCGGATAACAGCTCGCACTTCTTCACCTCTCCTCAAGACCTCAGCGACTGGATTGATACTAAGAAGAAGAGGGAATCCTAATAACCCGGCTGGTCTCCCAGCTGAGTGTACATCGTTTCACTCCCTGCGCCTTACGGAATAGTTGTGACACTTCAGTCAGGTCGTTTAAATCCACCATGTTATTGTTTATCATTACCATCCTTCAGACGCTCTGACTAGTGCTGCAGGGGACCTAGCCCACGGCGGCTGTTCTTCTTACACAAACTTTTCTTGTTATATATGACTTTCCTGTTTATTTCTAATTGCTCAGTGAGTAACTCCCCTTAATTGCAATGGGATCGGGTGAGAGGGAGTAACTTTTTCTTTTTTCCTCGGAACTGTGGTGTTGTTCCTAAAGGTAGCCATTGCAAAGTTTAGAGAACACTCATGTGCCACTCAAGCGCCCCCCCGCAAATGCGTATGTTAACTATTATTAATGGTTATGGGTTACAAATCTGCCAGGAGTTGGGGAACTGGTCAGGTGGGGAGGGGGAACGGCTTTATGTTCACAAGTCGATAGGGGTTGATGTTCCTCAAAAAAGGTTCAAATATGATACGTCTGATCAACAAGTGCAGCTAGGGCGGAAGTCCTATAAGGTACACAGGAGCATTGTTAGTAAAAAAATTTCAAAAAGGGAAAATGGCGCAATTACTTAGTTGGAATGTCAGAGGGCTAAATGATAGTATAAAACGTAGACTAGTTATGGATTTTGTTAAGAAAACTGGAGCTAACATAACTATGCTACAAGAAACCCATCTAGTTGGCAGTTAGATCCTAGCCCTGAAGAGACCTTGGATGGGCTGGTACTACCATGCGGAGTACTGTAGCCACTCATCAGGGGTAGCGATTCTTATCTCCCACAATACTCTATTCAGGGCTCTAACAATCAAATCTGACCCCAAGGGTAAAAACATATTCATACACGGCTATATCCAATCCCAAGAGGTTATTCTAGCGTGTGTATATATACCACCCCCGTACCAGGATACATGTTTGGTTCAACTCATTGAATTTATAGCAAACTATCCACATGCTGAGGTACTTGCCATGGGAGACTTTAATGCACCACTAGACTGCACTATAGACCGTCTCAGAAGGCACAGCCAGGTTACCATAGATAAAGACACGAACATTAAAGCTCTGACTGAATCTGCAGGCCTCACAGAGGCCTGGAGACATAGGCACCCAGATAAGCAACAGTTTTCCTGCTACTCCATGTCCCACTCTGTGTTATCCCGCCTTGACCATGCCTTCTTGAGCCGAGGGGCACTCCTAAAGCTCCAGAACGTGAGATACCTGTCCAGGGGAGTGTCCGACCATGCTCCTCTTGAAATTCTCCTAAGGCTGGGAGCACCTCTTACTAGACCACGCTGGTCCCTTAACCCAAACTGGCTGAATGTGCTAGACAACTACCAGTCCATTGAGGATGAAATCCTTGAGTTTCTGGCTATAAATGATAGTACAGTAGACCACTTAACACTATGGGATGCCCTAAAGGCATTTCTTAGAGGGCAATTCAACTTTGAAATTATGATCAATAAGGTAAGTGAATGCATTGTCGGATGAAGTCGCGTCGTTGACCCGACGCCACACGACTTTTGGATGCAGACGCAGCGTCTGCATCCGACAGTCGTGTCGCGTCGGATGCTTATTTTTGTCGCTTATGACAGGATCTTCGCCCATGTAGTCCTACCCTAGATCTCTAAACGAGAACTCATCTGTTGTTAATTTATATCTTTTGGATTTATTAATGGATTTGGGGCAGTTGTTGGCTAAATGCAATGCTCTCAGGTTAATCTGATTAAAGCTGGCATTATAAAAATGTGGTTTTATATGGAGAGTGGCACTTGAATAAGTAGATAAAGTTTAGACAGTGTACTAGTTCAGACAGCTTACCATGCAGTAAGTGAGCGTGAGGCCACAAAGTGGTGTTCACATTATTTACTAAATGTAACCAGGGTGCATTAACGGAACTAGGTGAGGGCGGGCCATGCAGCTGGGGCGCCCCCCCCCCTCGTCCGTGCGCATTTTTTTTGCGGCTGAAGCCGACTCCAGCAGGCTGCAGCGAACGCGATCTGCAGGGGGGCCCTGCGGGGGTGCGGGCCCTGGCCCAGTTGCACCCTTTGCTCCCCCGGTAGTTACGCCACTGCCAGGGTGCAATACATTTTCTGTCCATGTTATGATTAAGTTGTGCAATTCTCAAGAAAATGTTTCCTGGCAATGCATGCATTTCTCACAGGCCTGCTGGTACAATTTTCTGTATTAAAAACGTAAAAAAACAAGTGTTGCTAAATCTAGTATAATGCTGGTGGATGAACAACAAGTGCAAAGAGGAGTGGTGAACTCTCCATTTCCTACAGTCAAAAAGTTTACCTATCTGTGGGTGGTGATTACATTACCAAGCTCTGAATATTATAACTTAAATGTTTTGCCCCTGTTAGAGATTCTAGAGAAAAAGATTAAAGCCTGGGAGTCTCTGATGCTCAGTCCAATGGGCAGAATTCAGCTCAAAAAAATATACTTCTCTCCAAACTGACTTATGTTCTTCTTCAAGCTCCTATCTGGATTAAAAAAATATTTTTTACTAAAATTGACACCTGCTTTAGGCAATTGATTTGGGCTGGTACTCGTGCTAGATTGAGTCTGAGTATGTTAACTAGTGATAAATTCCAGGGAGGGGGGTTTCCTTCCCAAATGTCTTTTTGTATTATTTGGCAGCACAGTTAAGCCATCTTGTGGTTCGGTTTGAGGGGTCCTTTCATCAGTTGCTATATCATTTGCATGGGTTGTTGCTAGGAGGCACAGTCTCTCCTTTTAAATGGCTTCTCATAAAAAAGCCCCAGGCAGCTGAGTATCCTAATCAAGTTATGATGTATATGTGTAAAATTTGGGGGAAAGCTTCGCAGATGGCATTAATTTATAAAATTTTACCCCAGACTCCATTGTGGGATAACTACTGGTTCCCAGGCATAGCTAGGATTGGTAGGAATCCGATATGGTAAAGATGTGGGATCCATACTATAGGGGAGGTATGGCAGGAGGGCGCAATGGTCCCTTTTGAAACATTGCAAGACAGTTTGCATCTGCCCCCACATCAATGGTTACGGTACATTCAAATTAAGAGGAGTCTGAAGCATCAGCACAGTCTGCATCCAATTCAGCTAGCCCAATATAGTATGATGGATTGCCTTTCGTAGGGCTCCACAAAGGGCCTTATCTCCAAGCTGTATGTGGGGCTGCATACAACACTCTTTAATAAACCCTTAGTGTCCCTTAAAGAGAGGTGAGGGAGATAGATTGGGGAGCTTGAGGACGAAGACTGGGAAGAGCTGTTGTTTTTATATGGTCATGAAACTCCTCGGTAACTTATAATACTCTATTCACTATATATTTAATACATAGGGCCTATTATTATCCAGCTAAATTACATTGTATCTTCCCTGAGTACTCCTCCGAATGTCCCAGGTGTCACGTTCATAACGCTTCCCTCACTCATATGGTATGTGAGTGCACTGCTCTGGGATCGTACTGGACAGAGATCTTTGATAAGTTGGATGCAATTATGGAGACGAAACTCCCTGGAACTGTTAGAATGGGTATTTTTGGTATTTATACCTTTACGTACCTGCAGGGTGTTTTTGTTAAGGAGTGCCTATTCCTTGCTAGGAAAACGATTACAAAGAAGTGGAAAGACCCTTTGCCGCCCACTTTGGCACAATGTACACTGGTACAAATGCATGGGTTTTTTTTTACTACATGTGTAGATTGCATTCTACAGTTTGTACTGTAAAATGGTATGTGCCCTTTTGGCTTTATTGTATAACTGAACGTGATAGACTGTATAATGCATCTGTGTTTACTTTGCTATTGAGTTTAATAAAATACGCATGAATTTAAAAAAAAAAAACGTAAAAAAACATTTTGTACATAGGTTTTGACCTGGGCAGCCCTTCATATTACCGGGCTGTCTGGGCCAAACCGGGCAGGTGGCAACCCTAGTTTGACAGTCTCAGGCAAGATGTAACGTTCAGTAACCCACAACCCAGAGTAAACCCCAATGTCCCGGGCTCGGCTCACGCTTCGGCCTATAACCGCCTCCTTTCACGTCGGGTGGAGCCCTCCGCTACTCGGATGCCGCCAGGACTTAATAGTGAGGAGACTGAGGGAAGAACTCTGGGCGAGCAAGGGAACTTAACGTACAAGTTATCAAAGTCCAGGAACGGGCCGAGTCGAAACCAATCGGAAATGCAGTACAAAATCGGTAAACAGCAGAGTAGTCTAGGTCACAGGCCAGGTCAGCAACAAACAGGGTCGAAGTACAGAACGGAATCCAAAGAGTAGTCAGGAACAAGCCAAAGGGTCAGGGCAGGTGGAAGTCAAACAGGAATCAGGAATAGCCAAAGGTCACAACAAGAAACACAGAATATCACACCCAGGAACAATAAACAGAACCTACGTTGGGCAAGGCACAAAAGGACTGCTGGCCATTTAAAGATTTGAATTTGGCGCCATAGGATGCTGACGAATCAGCGCCAGCGCCTGCGCCTTTAATTGCTGCGCATGCGCGCCGCGTGCTCCATAGGAGCCGGCGCCTGAGGCCTAGCCGCATCGGCGGCGGAGGAGAGGAACGGGCGTCCCCGTTGAGGGGGCGACAGGCGTCCCTGTCGTCCCCTAGGTAAGTTTATTACACAAGAGAACCAATGGTAAAAAAAAGTAAATAGTAAATCTGAATGTGAAAAAAGGATTAGGAAATATGACAGCTAAAATAACACAGGTGGAATAAATTCCACATTTGGTAAACCTACCCAACAGAATTGTGCTGCATTAGGGCTCTTACAGAGGAGTGTTTGAAGCTGCGCTCCCCTGCGTTCCGTTTTTGTGTGTTTAGCCGCAGGGGAGCGCAGGAGTAGACGCATTCAGTTTTTTCAATGGGGCTGTACTCACACAGGCGCATGTAGGCGCCGAATGCAGGAAAAATGCAGCATGTTGCGTCTTAACCTGCGTTTGGCGCCTATATGCGCCTGTGTGAGTACAGCCCCTTTGACAAAAACTGAATGCGTCTACTCCTGCGGCTTAATGCTCAAAAATGGATCGCAGGGGAGCGCAGCTTCAAATGCTCGTCTGTAAGAGCCCTTCGTTTTTTATCTCCATTCATACAGCCCAATTGCATTCTTGCTGTCTGTTGTGAAAAGCTGATAGCAGTTCAGGTGTAGGGTTTCCCAGCTGCTGAACTCAGCTGTTGTGTAGCATATACCACCTGGATTCTGGAATGCACCAGCTTGATTATTTTCATGACTAGATATCCCAGCAACATGCTGCTGAATGATTTTTAATATAGAGGAACATGCAACTGTGAATTCACATGATATTTCTACATTCCTCTACTGGCACAGAGCACAGACTTCTCCCTTCTGTCCTACGCAAAGCCAACTCAGCTGTGCGGCTCCAATCTGCTGTCCTCTCTCGAAATTATTTGAAAGCAGATTTTGTTCCCCCCACCCCTCACCATGAAATATCCATGTGACTGTGAGCATATTGCACAGCCATAGGTTTCCTTGGAGATCAGCACATTGAAAGGGCAGTTGATGGGACTGAATGGGAAGCACGTAGAGGAGTAGGATTTAGTTTAGGCATTCAGTGCTACACACACTCGCTTTTTGTGTTATTATTTGGTGGTGGATTATCAGTAGTTTCCCCTTGGAAAAACTTGCAGTTTTCTAAAGAAAAATATATTGTTATTGAGGTAAGTCTGCTACATCATTTTGCTTTCATTGCCATTCAGTAACCCCTTGATTTAAATTGTCAAAGTTACAGCACTTTGCATGCCCCCAACACTCAACCCTCTGCTTGGATTTAATCTGTGACCTCACAGTTTAAACATATTTATATTCAAACTTTTTTGTAAGATAGTTATTTGAGTCTTATATCCTTATGTATCTTTGCACATTTGCATTGTGTTTGGATGATAGTGGTGTGCTGGGAGTTTGCAGAGAGCACTCTTTCCATGTTTGTTGATGTAGTTACAGTGCTACGCAATATGTTGGCGCTATATAAATACATGTTAATAATGTAGCAATGACTCTTAAATGCACTCCCCATGGATGACATGGAAGGTGTGTGGCTATAAAATTAAATTGTTCAGCTTTTTTTTAAGATTGCAATAGCAGTTGTGGAGCAAAAATAACAATGTAGAATCAGAGGGGCGTGTATGTTGTTTTCCCAGACTGGTACAACTAAACAGAGATATCAGTTGTTCTCTTCAGCACTATTTTTATTTGCATTGCAAAGTTCCTCTCCGTAGCCAAATACTTCTTATGTGAGAATACGTATATTGCATATATTTCACATTAAAGTTATGAACAGAGGTAAATACCTGAAATATGTTTTGAAACTGTGTCTGTAAAGAAAAACAAGTTTTGTGTTTCTGGGAAAAAGTTTGGCACATAAATTTCTGGCCACCAGATGGCAGTGCTGTAGCAATTAAACACTGGAATTCTAGCAGTGAATGGTGATAGTGGTGTGCTTTATGATAGCTTTCTTGCAATAATAAATGGCCAATTACTAGACCTGAAAATAAACAGTTTGAAATGTACATTTTTGTTTACTGGCAGGAACGTGCATGTTGTGTGTATCAGATGTATTTCTGTATTGTCTAAAGGTAATAACATGTACCTCTAGTTTAAAAAAGAAAATTGCAGCCTTGTGTCAAATATATGGGGCACGTCTATCCTGCTAAACCATTTTTCTTTCACCACCCGCTGCCCATTCTCAGTAGCTTAGTCCATGGTCAGTTTCTCGATTTGTACTTCAGGCTCATTTAGATTCGTCCGAGTTTGAAAAATTTGATTTTAATAAATTTCGATTGGTCAAATTTCGAATTTATAGAGTTTAGGGGAATTTTAAAAAACTCATGTGAATTTGAAATTTGACCTTATAATCTTGATAAATGTGCCTCCCAATGAGGCACATTATCTTGCATACTGTAAAGTATGGTACTAACACCTTATTTTCTGTAACCGTTATTTAAGATGTACGCTAGCAACTATTCCCCTGCTTGTGGTGTGCAAATAATGGCTTTTTGGCATGTCTAGCAGCTTATTAACTTGTTCAGTTACCTATAGCACCACAGGGGAGGGCTGCCCAAGAAAAAGAAATATATCCCATATGTATGGGATAACAATTTCAGACATTTAACTTCATTGGCAAAAGGTTACTGTACATGTGGGCTGATAAAGTGACCCCTATGTATAAAATTATAATTTCTGTCCTAAGGTTGTGGGAGCACTCCATGGCTTAATAAAAATGTACTAAAATACAATGGAAGTGCTACTGATCTGGCTAAATTGACTACAAACATCGAGAAAAAGAAGAAAAATTGATAAATGCACATTCCCTGGTCCCCTGTCATATAAGTAATCTATGCAGATGCATGTATTTACAAAGACAGGGTTTTTTTAGTTACAAAATTATGATTATAAGATTGATAAGCCACCATACCACTTCAAGGTAAAACCCATATGCCGGTCCCTAACTATTTACCTCTGGTCATAATATCAAATGCTAAAGTGCATTACCTGAAATAAAGGTCTCCCGACCTGGGCATTGGTTTCAATCATAGGGCTAAAGGTGGCCATAGACGCAAAGATCAGCTCGTTTTGGCAACATCGCCAAACGAGCGGATCTTTCTCCGATATGCCATTAACAAGCATGGCTATATCGGGGGTAATCTGATCGTTCGGCCATATGGCCGAACGATCCGATTACGATGTGCCATGGGCTCCGACGGGATCGGTCGGGTCAAAATCAAACCTGACCGATCGACCAAATGACCGATCTCTGCCAGACGAAAGATGTTGGCACACGCCTCACACGATCCGAAAATCGTAAGAATCCTCGATTTGAACGATAGGATCTGTGTGTCTATGGCCTCCTTTAGTCCTTCCCTGCCATTAGCTTTCAAAGGGGAGAGATAACCTAGACCTCAGCATTGGTTCCATGAAATTAATCCTCCCCCTCTTGCGGCTTTTAAGAGAGAGAAAAAAGGAAGGACTAAGCCTTATGATTGAAACCAATGCCCAGGTCGGGAGACGTTTATTTCAGGTAATGTTCTTATGCCGGGAGGCTTTAGCATTTGATATTATGACCAGAGGTAAATAGTTAGGGACCTCCATATGGGTTTTACCTTGATGTGGTATGGTGGCTTATCAATTTTATGATCATAATTTTGTAACTAAAAATCCCCTGTTTTTGTAAATACATGCATCTGCATAGATTACTGATATTACAGGGGACCAGGGAATGTGCATTGATCAATTTTTCTTCTTTTTCTCAATGTTTGTAGTTAATTTGGCCAGATCAGTAGCACTTCCATTGTATTTTAGTACATTTGTATTAAGCCATGGCGTGCTCCCACAACCTTTCCTTTTTGCACTCTTTAGAATGTTGCTGCTACTACTCCTGTTCAATTTTAGGATAATGTTCTAGGAGCATAAAGTACCATGCTCCAAGTGTTAAGTACTGTACCAAGTTTCATTGTTATTATTATTAGAAAGTAGTTAAAAAGTTACGTTTCTATTTGTGTTCCATATATGTGTCTATTAGCATTGCTTCCCATATGTTACCAGCCTAGCTGGTAAAACACATGCCAAGGCCAGGGTCGGTTTTACAAATTTACTGGAAATGTAATAAATTTTCAATATTTAATAAACCTCTGGCCCTGACTACCAATGGGTTTCTTTTTTTAACTTTTTTAGGGGGACCCTGGCCATCAATTTTTTTTAACTTGTAGGGGGGGGCCCTGACCATCAGTGGGGTATTAGTGGTTTTACAGTTTTAGCACTCATGTGGCTTTTTACTGCTGGGTAGGTGGGGCCCAGGTGGGCCTCAAAAATGTTGATGCGTGGGACTTCGTGATTTCTGGCGAATGGTGTCAGTTTGTGCAAAGACTGTGTAAATTTTTTGACAAACTGGAGTTGTGCCCTCTTATGTGCTTAAGGGTGGTGGTATCTTCTGAAGCTACCTTAGCACTGGTGTCTGAGTGAATCACCAGCAGTAAAACAAGCAAACAGGAGAAGGCAATCGCTGGCAGTTACGTGATTTATATGTTTTACTGCTGTCTACTCACCGTAACACAAATGCTAAGGTTTTTTCAGGAGATTTGTTTATTCTCACAGGCAACGAGCCCCCCTGTGTGCCATTATCCCTACAGAACTTTCAAAAACCCATTCCACAGTAATGTTCAACTGAGTGTGTTTACCTGAGTGAATGAACAATGAGCTACACTTTCCGAAAGTGATGACTGACATATTCATGGACAGAACTTTTCCCCTCCTATGTTGGTTTAGATCCGATCCCATGAAGATAAAAACGTATGGATTGGACTGAACTTAGGTGTAAATCCTTAACCTGTAAAAACCCAAATATTCCCTAGAAACAGCACCTTAGATAATGATTCTGGTATGCAAGTGCAGTCATTAAATGGGGACTGAAAGTGTTGAACAAATAGCCTCTGAAGATAAGAGCAAGCAACATTAGCTGTACCACCCTCATAATCTCTGGTAGTTTGGGCTGCCAGCCTAGTTATGACTTGCCATGTTAAGAACAGCTCCATATAGGCAAGGCAAAACCACTGCACAGAAATATAATCATACCGTTCAACAGTTACATTTCCAATAGATATACCGTACTCAAAGAAAAATAGCATAGTTTTTCTCTAGCCACAGTTTTAAGTATAGTACCAAAGAGAAAAGGCTTTGGTATATACTGTTTAGCTGTTTGTAATCCAATCCTTCCTGTAGTGTATGCCCTTGGTCTCTCTCTCTCTCTCTGTGAAGGACAACCAATCAGACTTTCTGTTTTTTGCATGGTGAAACAACAGAGGCATTTGTTCAATGCTACAGATTTATAAATGTATGAGATGTCATATTGACATTTGGTCCGTGTCACTGATTCCCATTACTGGAGGAACTATTATTGTTTCCCTGCAGCTGCTGATAATTGCTCATATCTAGGAATACAGAACAGCACCAATATAAACTTTTCAGTGACCCTGGCATGATCTTGAAAGATAATTCCATCTCCAATCTTGTTTACCTGTACCGCTGTGATTTGCAGAGTGGAGCGTTTGTGTTCTCTTACACCTCCTTTTGTGATGTGCCAAGACCTGGAGCTAACTGAAATGCAATACTGCGGAGTGCTGCTGTAGCTCAGGTGCCTCTCCCAAAGAAGAAAAGGATCTCACCATGTGAATAAGACTTGTCTTTTTTGTCTTTAAAAAGACAAGCAGAAATGGCTGTGGAAGAACTGCTACAGAGATTAAACATGGTTTTACACAACACTGGTAGGAGGAGTTACTTCTTGCCACCATTGCAGAATTAGCCTTGCTTGGTGGGTACTTTTAATTCCATGCAGGTTTGCCAAAGCTTTCTAGGCACACCTTAATTCCCATGGTCCTGCCTGAATGCATGTTTTATTAGAAACTCTTCATTGCTAGTGTTCCATAATGTCTGTTAGAGTACAATAAATACTGCATGTGTCAGGTTTAGAATCTTAAACATTTGGATCATTTTGTCAGTCTCGTGGTGCTGTCGCTACCATTGCTCTAAGGATAGGGACAGAAAGAATGAGTGTAATAAGGCTGCATTGATTCATCACGCTGTGTGTTGCTGCAGAGCTTAGCTTGTGCTGCTGTTTGCTGCTTGGTCATGTGTTTTTAGAGATAAAATCTTTCTATGTTTGTGTTCATGGCGGCTTGCGACATATATCATAATAAGGGATAAGACGGTCATATGAAGCACAAACTGCAGATAATAGGGTTAATGCATTACCCAAAGTGTATGAAACCAGGGGACAGTATGCGTCATTTCATGTTGGTGGCATTTTAGTCACAGATGATGGACAATCTAGTAGAAATCCATAAATGAGAGCATTTCATATACATGCTTATATTCTATATATTACACAAAAGCTTTTAGTGCTGTCAGACCAACATGCACATTTGCAAGTGACACATTTCAGATTTCAAACTTTCCTAGATCTGCATAAAGATGCAAAATTAAACCTTTAGTGAGCTTATCAGCAGTTAACTGTTTCTTTGGTGAACTCTTATTTGAATAAACTGTTATTATTCATGAAAAAAAACATCAGTCGTAATGCTAAAAATTATACTTGCATGTGCTTGTCCTTAAAGATGTAGCAATCATAACATTTCCTGTTCTTAAAGGGTTATTCACCTTTGAGTTAACTGTTAGTATGATGTAGGGAGCAATATTCGGAGCAAATTTGCAATTGGTTTTCATTTTTTATTATTTGTGGTTTTTAAATTAATTAGCTTTTTATTCAGCAGCTCTTCATTTTGCAGTGTCAGCAATCTGGTTGCTAGGGTCCTAATTACCCTAGCAACCATGCATTGATTTGAATGAGATTATGGATTATTGATAGGGGAGGCTCGGAACACAAAGATCAGTAAAAAAAATGTAGCAATAACAATAAATGTGTAGCTTTAGAGAGGATTTGTTTTTAGAGGGGGTCAGTGACCCCCTTTTGAAAGGTAGAAAAAGTCAGGAGAAAAAGGCAAATAATTCATAAAAAATTTCATTAAAATAATATAAAATAATAATAATTCATTAATCAATTCATTAAAAAAAATAATAATGAAGACCAATTGAAAAGTTGCTTAGAATTGGCCATTCTATGACATACTTAACTGGTTAAAAAAGCAATTTACCAAATAGCCTATAATGCTTAAGATCCATTCATCAACAAGGTGATTTATGCATTTCTGTACTTAATAGAAAATACACTGTGCTTATGGGCATGGTTTATCTTCTTTTAACTTAAACTGATAGTGAACTAAGGTATGAGGGCACAGCTTTATTGTTTGCACAGGATATTCTTTTGGCCATATGTTTATATCTGTATGTGAGCAAGAGCTGCTATGTTGCGTGTTGAAGATGAGGTAAACTAGAATTTCACCAGAAAGGATATACAGTATATATTCTCCTGGTGGTAGTGGAGTGTACCCATTAATGTTCTGCCCATAATATATTGTCACTTGATATGTTTAATGTTCTGAGAATTTGTGTGCTTATTTTATCTATTAATTTCTTTATGGTAATAATGTGGTTTAAAGGATTGGTGCACCACCTACAGTTTTGAGGTTCTGTGATCATTGGTGCCTATTGGCAAATTTATATAATCTTACAGGACCCAAGGACAAGCATGTATCATTACTTTAATTATGTTTTATTATTACTTTAATTATTAATTAATGAAATTTTTTCTAAATCTGAATTAATACAAGACTCTAAAACCTACAAATATAGAACATCGATATAAACCAAGACACCATCTTGGGACGCCCTCATATATTATTAGATAATAACCATCTTACGTCCGCCTGATTGCTTGCTTTTGGCAAATCAGATAGTGAAAGCAAGTACCTTCTACATTGAATTATTGTAAATAAGCCCTCCTGTCCCTACTGCATCTCTGCTCTGCTCTCTGTCAATGTACAAATCTAAAACAGCAATATAAAAACAAGGCCATGTTCTTTACCTTTATTTGGTGTGATTACAACATATTTTCAGTCACTCCCGTTATCAATTAATTACACATGATAACACCGTTAAATTCCTCCCAGTCCCTCAGGTGGGCGTCCACTTTAAACAGCTTAGTAAACTAGTGATGCGCAAATACATTAGCCAGTGAATTAGTGGTGAATTAACATCTAAGAAGAGATTGTTCTCTTCTTAGATGTTAATTCACCACTAATTACGAAAACTAATTGAATAAAACAGAATCAGTTGTATTTTATACAGATATGGGACCTGTTATCCAGAATTCTTAGGACCTGGGGTTTTCTAGATAAGAGATTATTCTATAATTTGGATCTCCCTACCGAAGAGATGGCATATGTATAGCTTTGTTTTCCAAAGTCTCCTGAAGTTGCCCCTCGAAGAAACTTCAGGCAACTTCGGCAAACAAAGCGATACGTATGCCTTCCCTCCCGCGATTTGTGTTTTTGTTGGCGGGAAGGCATTTCGGGGAGATTTACATCCGCAGTATCGAATATTTGTCGCTTGACAACTGATCTCCCTGTGTGCTACCACCCTAAGTCTCCTAAAATATACTTTAAACATGAATTAACCCAATAGGCTTCTTCTGCCTCCCAGTGGCGTAACTATAACTGAGCAGGCCTATCCCCTCCGGAAGCATGGGCAATCTTCTGACACATGGGAGAGCAAACTACCTCACAGACCTGTATGTGATATGATGATCACCCATCATGTAGAAAACACGCCAGCGTTTTTTGGGACTTAGAAAAAATTTTGACTTTTTTTGAAACAATCCCTATCTATTCTATTGCGCTTTGCCAGGTCTGAGGTGGCGAAGGAAGTCTAGCGTAAAAGGTAGCGTTCAGTACACTGCGCAAGTTAGTGAATTTGCGTAGTTACGTCGCTAGCGAAAATTCGCCTGGCATAAGGGTGCGAAGTAACACTAGCGAAATTACGCCAGCGTTCGTTAGTGAATTTGCGCACTAGCGAAAAATGCCAAACGCTATTTAATGTTTAAATTATTTTCTAGTATGCTTAAGGTATGAAGATCCAAATTAGGAAAGATCCATTATCCGGAAAGCCCCAGGTCCCAAGCATTCTGGATAATAAATCCCATACCTTTACATCGCAGTGAAATGTGGGTATACTTCCACTCTGCCTTGCTTTTTATTGAGCTAGGTCTTTGAATGTACATTAAAATAATATTGTAATGCCTGAATGGTTAAAATGGAGCAGGTTTTTTTTTAGATGTTTAGTGATCTGATAGATTGGGCTGTTAGCTATCATTAGTACCAGACAGCATATCTGGTCTGGAAAGGGTAATTTGTATAATGTTATCCATCGGTGTATCCCAGAATCAACACGGTTACTGCTGAATAGCCCCCAAAAACGTGGAGTCCTTAGGTTGGTAAGAAAAACAAGACACTTCAACATACACTAACAATTTACAGGAAACCTGAACCTTTAAAGACTGTTTATGCTGAGCTTACCCCATCCTGCATTGTGCCATTTAGATGTCTTCAGAGATGCCTGCTTGGGCCCTGTATTTGATTTGAGCATAGCTACATAAGACAGGGAGTGTTGTGGTTCATGTCAGGGGCAGAGTTGATGATCAGGGACAGGATGATGATGTTTAGTTTGCCAGGTTGTGACAGCAATACTGTTCAGTGAAAATTTCTGGAAATAAACCAGTCAGGAATAGAAACACACTGTACTAGATTTCCTATTCAAATTACCACAGACTGCAAGGCCAGCAGTGCAATTCAATTGAATACAGGCAAATTTTGTCAGCGTATGCATTTAAAGAGATGTTTCCAAAGCATGGTCCATGTCAGGCAGTATGGCAATGCTCCCAGCGTTTTTTGTTTTTTTTTACATTTACTTGTCTATCCATTAGTACTTGTAAGTTTATCATTTACAAAAATCCAGTTTAACTTTTTTAAAACTTTTGCGGAAGAGTAATGAAAGTCGCAAAGAGGGAAAAAAAAATCGCAAAAAAATCGCACTGTATTTCGCAGTGTGATATTCTTCATTCTGCATTGCAAACTTTAATTGTTCACGACACACTTTTAAGACATGCTTGAAGGTGGTGTCATTTTTTTGGAACAAACTACTTTTTCAGTAAAAAGTTTTATTGCATATACTGCCCACTGGTGCAAACTATAAAATGATGCATCTTTTGTTCACTGTTGGAAGTGGTCACTAAACCATTTCCGGTTTTGCAAAAGCTATGATTAAATTTGACTATATTAAATTAACTGTGATTAGTTTCATGCTACTGATTTTTATTACATTCCCCCAATTAGTGCACCTAAACTAACTATAGTCAAAACATGGAAATCCCCTATGCTCTTCAACTTAAACTAACATAACATAAAATGAGTTTTGCGAATGAAAAACTTTTTTGATTTTGGTGAATGTAAAACGTACTAGTGTTTTATATGATAGGCAAAACCAATTACAAGTATGTGGGACCCCTGGGTATAGTATACTGCATTATACATTCTCTCTTCCCTAGTTAAGGCAAGGGCATGTGTAGCGAATTGTGCTTTTTCCTCTGCTTGGGTTTTGTACAGAGGCAGAAGAAAACTGATCTTCTTTCATGCGCTCATTAATGTAGGTCCGCTGACAAATTGAGTCGAAATTGGTACAAAAATTGGGGAGACTGCTGGCATCAACGAAGGCAGCAGTCTCTCCCTGCGGCCCATACTAAAGGCAATCTTCTTTACCTCTTCTGGCACAAAGAAAAAAATTAGAATTGGAAGAAACCACTGCACTAAAGTCACAGATTTCTTTCTTTTGTAAGAAGAAGCTGCATATGTGGAGTAGTTCCTACAGTACGGAACAATGGTGCTAATAATACTACATTTATACACAAAATCTCTTTATAAACAGTACAGGAATGTCATTATTTTTAATCAGTGTTATATTACAAGTCACCTAAGTTTTCCATCACCTTTACATTAAATCTGGAAGCTGTAGTACAACAACAATGCTAAAACAGGTTCAGGAATCCTGTTATAAACATAAATAGACCCCAAAGGCTCTGTTTTGCCTTGGGTCCCATCATCTCCCATCATATACCTGCAGGGAACCCCACACTCAACCCGCTTCTCTCCAGATGTCTTGTGACAGCAGCTACTTGCGTATGATACTATTTGTACTTCTAAAATTATTGTCTGACTATCCAGGCATTTATCCCTATAGACTGCAGGTTTTCTCAACATCGCTATTTCCATTGCCTTGTTGTTACTTTTGCATGGAACGTTTCCCAATCAAACCCAGGAAGCTTTTGCCTGACTAGAATACATAAAAATGAATGTCTGAAAATCCCATAAAATAAATTGTATGTTTTTCCATCGTCATGAGATACTCAGGAATGTGAATTGCTTTAAAGAGCCTTCTGGCTCACCTCAGACTTAAGTTTCACCCTCCATACTTTCTAAGTACATAAAGAAACATAGCTCTGGTTCTGGCAGAGATCCCATGCTACATTTACTTACGTCCAGTTTTCAGTACTTTGTCTCAGAAATAAAGAAAATAGTGCTGCAATCGATTCTAAGGTATTAAAAGGTATCTTGATGATTTTTCTTTTCTTTCTTAGACTTAGTTAAAAGCACTGAACTTAAAGCTGCTACCAAGATGTTTTCATTTTTATGCTTCATCCTTTTCTCTCCATTTGCAAGTGTGAAGAACAGGTCGGTTTCTGGAGTGCTACCTTGTAATAACCTCTTTTGGGATGTTGCATGTTTAATGCTTCTTAACTGGTTGAGCATTCTCTTATTCCTGATTACTTTGACACTTTGTTCTGAGGTGGAATTTCATCTTCTTCTCAAAGGATTACAAATATTTTCATATGATTTTATATGAGAGATTATCCTGGTTAAATTATTTGGGTTCAATCTGAGCTTTTCTGCTGTGCTTGATCACTAGCTAAAGTAAATAAACATATGTAAACAGTAACATGAGAGTATAATCAAAGGGCCAGTCACAACGCAGCAAAGAAGAGAAAGGCACAAGGGCCTTCACAGTGGCAGATTCTCTTGACGAGTTACTCATATTCTTCACAATCTGTCCGCCTCGGTTCTTTGCTTCCTACCCAGAAGAGGATGGCGGAAAAGCTCCCATGCCACTTGCTCTGGTGAGCTGAAATGTAGTTTATTACAATGTTGTGAATTCATTTGATCTGATTCAGTAATGAATTCATTTTATCCCACATGCTTTGTAGTACTCACATAGTAACGTTGTCTGGAAACAGCCTTCAAAGTTTTCTAATGTATTTTACAGAACTATACATTAGAAAGTGCATGGAAACATGTTTGGCATAAACTCAATTCCTCTACTCTATTCTATAATATGGATGGGTAGATGGAATAGTAGATGGCTAAACAATGGATGCATCAACTAGCTAGATAGACAGACATATATAAATGTAGAGAAATACACATATAAATACAAGATAGACATGGATACATTTATTCAGTAAAAAGGTATGGATAGACATGATGGCATACACACACACACGCACACACAAAATCTATACATCTAGACATCTTAATGTGTATTATTTTTTGACCTAGGCTCTGCTGTACTAGGTATTCCACAAAGTTCTCTCTCCAGTGACACAGGAGCCTCCTAAATAGCTATGAATAAATGGTGTTTATTATTGAGCTTTTCCACATTTCCTTGCATTGTTATACACGTGTCTGAGCTCAGAGCAATAGCCCTTACTTGGATCCATCAAAAGACAGCAGCTCTGAATAATCATAAATGTGATCACTAGAATAAAATAATCATTATGTGAATGAAAGTACATAGTAGCCATGTCAAACTATCGATTGTCAGTTGTACTGCATGTTACTCCACAGAGATACACAAATAATAATGCATTCACAATCTAATAAACAGGTGTAGTAAAAAAAAAAAGTATACCTTATTAGAAAAACATGTCAGGAATAAAAATAGCCTGCAAAGTAGACCCTGTATTTTTAACTCAATCTATTTGACTTTAGCACTATGTGCTTCACTTGGCCTCACAATGTCTGACATTCTTATTTCATGTTAGCATTTACAGTGATGGTAAACTGGAAATTACAGCCCTTGCAGGCAACAAAGCAGATGAAAACAGCTTTCTGGTAAATTGAAACGCTGCCGGTAAAATATTTGCATTATATATATATATATATATATATATATATATATATATATATATATATATATCTGTGTGTGTGTGTGTATGTGTATATATATATATATATATATATATATATATATATATATACACGAGCCAGTTCTAGACCAATTGCATTCTACGTACTGAGTCAGTATCAGGCCTGTAAAATCAGCTGAAGTGTCTTGTAAGTAGTAAAGGAGCAGCAAGGGAGTGTCCCCATTTGGTAGAGTGCATCATTAAAATCTCATTACTCGGATGTTTGGTAACCTTGCACAGGGCACATAAATGCTTTGAAATGAGATTGCTCTTATCTGTAGTGCAGTTTTGTATGTTAAGTTCTAGGCAGAGGTCTTGCACAAGTTCAAATCATTCCCTTATCCTATGTAAGATAATATTTGAATGTGTACAGTAGGCTGCAGATTAAATAAGGGTGGAGTGTGTAAATGACAAACTAAGAAATAGGAATGAGTAAGATATTTGATACACCTGTCAGATAGAGGTATTGTATGTTAAAGCTAAAATATTCACTTCCTCAATTTTAAGGGCCACTACATTATAAAACTGGCTACACAGGCTGATTCATTCAGTAGGTGTCCCAAAATCCCCTGCAGCATTTCCAGTGAATTTTTATGCTATTATCTTTATAATAAGCTGTTTTAAGGATTAGGCTACAAGGGTGTTATAGCCTGCATATTGGTTACCCAGAGTACGCTACAAGGAGCAACAGGTCCAGATTATGGGATATTCTGGACTCAAGAAATTAAGTGTATAAACTAGCATATAAAGTGAAAGCAGTCAGGTCAGACTTAGGGTATAAAGTACCCATTTGCATTGCCCAGTTTTTGTGACAAAACTGAACCTAACTGATGGTCTTTTATATGTCACTCATAGAAAGCAGCCAGAACAGAGTTTGCAAAATCTGTACCGTAAGGTTTTTTTCCACTCTCTGATTTACGCACAGATGACGCATCTGTAAAGGTTAAGAAATTCCTGTTACGTCTTATCTAGTAACAGGTGTTTTATTATTTTGCCACCAAAAGGGTGAATACACTTTTCTGAGCTTAAAAGCAATCGTTCTTGATGTAAAAATTAAAATGCTGTATTGACATTTTGGTTTTGGTTCTTCTTACTCTCTATTCAGATAAAAATAATGAGATGATCGATTTCAGGTGTATTGTGTAAAGCTCTTTGTCGGTTTCAATAGACAGCAGGTTGTCCAGCAGGTTCTCTCTGCATGGCTAGTACAAATGTATAGGTGTGAACAGAGCAGCCTACCGTGGGGCAGACTTTCTTCAGCACACACACCTACAAAGAGTAAATAATAGAGGGCTGGGAAGGACTATTTACAGGAGCAAGATACCACGTTGTTTCAGGAAATGTAGGTTTGGCAATGCAAATGGGTACTTGCAAGTATGTTTGAAGAACAAAGTTCACCTGACAGTTGTGCTTGCCATTCTGGCACTGTGCCATCTGTGGGAAAGCAGGCTGAAAATGAACATTTTAATCAGGAATATTGTATCTGAGGAAGAATGGATCATGTAAAAATCTCAGTGGAAGAAATGAAAGTCTACCATTGGTTTTCTGAGCTGTGCTTAATGTTTGACTCTTCAGTGCACAGTAAGTACCATGTAACATGGGTAGGGCAAGTACTTATAAGTGATGAGTGGGATGTTCTGCACTGAGTGTTGCTAAATAAGTAGTTGCCTAATGAATCGGTCTAGTAATAGAAATCTAGTTTGTGATAAAGAAGAAAATAAATTATAATGTATAATTGTTGAAGTAATTTCATGGACATGGATGGTTATTCTACAGCAATTGTCATGATTGTCTTTGTATATTGACAATCATTTGTGTAGCAGCTGCAAAACCACTTCTTCTGCAGAGGTAAAATAAAATAGTATATCATATAATGAAATAGTACCCCAGTGGCAAAGTTTTTATGAAAAATATTTCATATGTTTTACAATTTCTTTATAATGGATTATCTCCCAGTCCACCAAACCTACTTACTGTATCTTGATTATCAGATATTTCTTTATTTATAATCAGTTGGTATATTAATATTATATTTTTTTCTAAGTGAGTTAATGCTGGCAAACCAGCTCTCCCACGGTCTGTCCGACTTTCTCCCAACCTTTCTGCTTTCAAAAAATCTCTGAAAACTCACTTCTTTCGAGAAGCCTACCCTCACTCTGCTTAACTACCAAACGCAACACCACATACAATACCACATTTGTCACCCACTTAATTCGATCTTGCCCACTCCCACACCTTGTGTAGTACTCCCTTCCCTTTAGACTGTATGCCTATGCATAGGGCCTTCCTCACCTTTTTGTACCTGTATTGATTGTGATGTTTGTTACTCCATATATTCTATATATGTAATTCATGTGATGTAGTTGTATAATCACATTTACTTTACAGTGCTACGCAATATGTTGGCACTATATAAATACATGTTATTAATAATAATAATAATAATACTGGCCCTGGTAATCATATTACTGTTTGTGTTAATATTATACAGGTATGGGATCTGTTATTCTGAAACCCATTATCCAGAAAACTCCAAATTATGGAAAGATTGTCTCCCATAGACTCCATTATAATCAAATAATCCACATTTTTAAAAATGATTCCCTTTTTATCTGTAATAATAAAACAGCACATTGTATTTGATTCAAACCAAGATATTATAATCCTTATTGGAAGCAAAATCAGCTTATTTGGTTAATTTAATGTTTAAACGATTTTCTAGTAGACTTAAGGCATGAAGATCCAAATTACAGAAATATCTGTTATCCATAAAACCCCAGGTGCCCAGCATTCTGGACATCAAATCCCATACCTGTATTATGTAGGATGTTATAAGGGCAGTACTAAAGATAGCCTGGGTCTCAGGAATATATGTCATCTATATTCCTAAACCAACAGCAGTCCCTTTTCCTTTTGCAAAATAGCAATCTTATTACAGTTAGCATGTGCCACATAGAGCACTGTGAGAGAACACTGATTCTTATCTGCTTAAGTGATACTCATGAAGAGTCATTATAGGCAACGTCATTCCATTCAGCAAAGTGGAAAGAAACACTGTATTATTTTCAGTGTTTTTATCTTTGTCATGCTGTCTTTCATTCAGGGTGACATTAAACAGTATAGCTCAACAGCGATAACATAAAGTTGTAAAACTCTCAATCTGTTCGCTTTGACTTCAGCTTCTATGACATCAGGTAACTAAGTGCTGAGCCCTGTGATAGATTCCCAGCAGATGAAATGGTGCATTTTGTGTATAAGAAGCATCTGTTCATGTTTATCCATTGTAAGTGTAGGAATAAATGTCACAAAAAATAGTATGTATGTACAGTAATTAACTATTTATTATCCTGATTGCATTTGGAGCTACTTTAAAAATCGTTTATGGCAGTGGCGGAACTACCGGGGGAGCAGGGGGTGCGAGCGGGCCAGGGCCTGCACCCCCTCAGGGCCCCCGGCAGTCCGTGCGCCGCTGAAAATGCGGCCAAATGCGGCCGTACGGAGGGGGGCTGGGACCGGCTGCGCATCATGCACCAGGGCCTGCCCCCCTCTAGGATCGCTACTGGTTTATGGCTTGACTGCATCTTCACAACATAGATAGTGAGAGGCAGTGTCCTAGTTACAGGAGTCTTTGAAGCAGATGCAGGCTGAGTTTACATGTCAATGGAAGTTAAACTCCTTATTCATCAACAGTTGTTGTAGAAGCCACCTCCACTTAGTAGCACTACATGTTTCGGTCCACCTGAGGAAGGACCTTTGCTGTCCAAACATGTAGTGCTTCAATAAAGAAAATCAACTACATTACGTTACTAAGTGGAGGTGGCTTCTCCAACAGTTGTTGATTAGCTGAAAACATTGGAATCTTCAAAAAGAGTGGATGAATAAGGAGTTTAACTTCTATTGACATGTAAACTCAGCCTGCATCTGCTTCAAAGACTCCTGTAACTAGGACATTGCCTCTCACTATCTGTGTTGTGAAGATGCAGCCAAGCCATAAACGAATTTCAAAGAAGCTCCAAATAGTCCCTATTTTCTTCTGAGTTTACTTGTCACTCTAAGTTTGCCAAATAACAACTATTGATAAGTGAGACTCATGCAAAATACATTTTCATGGCAGCACAGATTTCTGCTCAGTATTTTGATGTTTTCCTTAGAAGGAGATGTTAGTAAACCTGTCACACACACAGTTTTAGCTACTGCCAAATATCATCTTTTAAATCCTTGATGTGCTCCTTCATAAAGAGTCTGCAAAGCCAACAACATAGATCACCCCTACTTTGCCACTCTGTGTATGGCTAGCTTAAATAAATATATTAGCTTTTTGCCTTCCTACAAATCATTTTAGAACCAAAAAATGAGACACAGTAAAAGTTTAGTCTTCATAAACATGTTGCATGTTGATATTTACAATGGATTATATATTTAGTTATACAAGTATAAGGATAGTTAACCTTTAAATGTCACCTTTTCGTATGTTATAGTATGTTATAGTATGTCCTGTTCAAATGGAATTTTTCCTCTTTCATACGGGGGTCACTCAGAATCAAAATTGGCCCTGGTATTTCAGTTACATAGAGGTCCAATGAGCCCACACAGAGGCCCAGACAGCCCCCACCAGCCCACTAAATATTGCCTTTCTATGGCACCTTACAGCAGTCCCTCTGGCATTTGCCAGATCCCACAGATTGCCAGTCCGGGCCTGAAGATGGCAACATAGGAGCTGATTCTCTACCTCCATTTTGGCTCCCTCATGATCAGCCTTGATCAGCCCTTGTGTGGCATAAGCTTTATTAGTAATAGTACTAACGTGTATACAAAGAACCAACAGCAGACTATACAAACAAAAATCAATACTGCTACAAGATGAAAAGAGGCCCCCCCAAAGAGCTTTCAATATAACAATTTTATTGTTGTTCATTTTTATTACTAATCTTTTTATTCAGGTCTGTCCTACTCATCTTCTAGTCTTTTATTTAAGCCACTGCCTGCTTGCAAGGATAAATTGGACCCTAGCACCAGGTAGCTTTTAAAATTCAAACTGGAGAACTGCTGAACAAGCCTAAATTCAACTGTAATAGTAAGTGTTTACAAGGTAGCCTCAGCCACAACATAATTTACTAATACCTATGCTGAATAGTGTCTGCATTGGAAAAACACTTTAATGTGCCAGTTTTCCTTTATTTTCCTATATTTTTTATTGCTAATATGTCCTTGCATCTTTGTGCCTTGGAATTAGATGTCCTTGCATCTTTGCGCCTTGGAATTAGCACATTTAGAAGGGGGCACACCCTGTGGCTGGGGAACAGGGGACTCTTATGGAAGGTGGTTGCGCATAACTCACAATTTTATGCGTGTTGCATGTCACCCATGATTTCATGATTTTGTGAATTAAAATTATAATATTATTCACAAGCAGGAATACATATCTTGAACTGGCTGATGACCTCCCACTGATGGGCATGTAGGTTACTAGCTGGCAGTATACATAGTACTGTTCCATTTGTATTGGGTGATGGTCACTCAGCTGCCATCTAAGAGCCCCCCTAAAATAAAATAACTGGTAGGTCATATTGCTATGTCTAAATTTATGTGGTGTTATTTTTTTGCAAATCCAATCTATAGGAGGATGGGGTTATGCTTCATTAAGCCACTGTTTACACAAATTTACTGACTCATTTGTTTGATATTCCTTTTTCACATTATGGAGACAATGTCAATATTTGTTTTTTAGAGCTGGATTTGCCTTGTGTTTTAGCTTCTGACTTGAAACTCTCTTGTCACTGCAAGAGCAGCTATAATCTCTGGCTAAGGTAGATCCTTACAATGCATACATGATATTGACAATAGTAACTACTTTCCATGGTTAAAAATCATTTATCCATAACGCATGACCTGGCCAACCCTGCAATGTTTCCTAAAGATTTCCCAGGGGCCAAATGAACAGGTACCTCAGGACTGGCCATACATAGAGATGGCAAAATGCTACTGTTCCGTGTAATGCCATTGTGGAGACCTTCTAAAAGTCAGAAATGCAGAAACTGAGAAAACCTAATTTCTTGTAAAAGTACATATAAACTGCCTGAATTGTAGTAATGCTGCATTTGGCATTACTATGTAACTGTGGCTTTTGTATAGAAAATCATTTGGCCCGTGATGCTCAGTAACCTCTCATTTGATGACATATTTCCTGGGTGAGGTATGGCGGTAAGGGACCCTTGCATATATATATAAAATATACATCTGTTTTTCTTGTGTATTCTGCTGTGCATTTATATGAAGAAGAGAAAGGAATGTGCAGACTACAAGGTTATGGTAGGGAGGGGAGTTTTGGGTGGAACTGAATTAATTATACTGTAGTTGGGTGACAAAAGTAATGGATATGTTATAAGAAATTTGTTTTTCATGTAATGTTTTTTTATGGCATCAATTTCCTTGCAAGTTGCTTTGTGCTTTGGTAATTGCAGGAAGATAACTGTGCTGTATGTTTGCCTACCGCGTTCTGACTCATAATCATACAGGTATTTTCTATGTGGGGATGGGAAGAGGTTGAAAGGCATGTTCTCTTTACAATGTACTTTATTGGTCTGATCTAGACAATACTATTTTTGATAAAGATTTTTTTTAATATGGGGAGCTATTAGTTATGGGCAAATAAATTTGTCAGGAATGGATTTGCGGCGAATTCGGTGCCCGCAAAGGCTTTAGAGAAACTGCACTGAAAATTCGTTGGTGAAAAATCGAAACGGGACAGATTTGCCCAACACTAGGAGGTATGCTTTACACAATGTTTCTTTCCCTTTCTTTTTAAGCTTAAGTGATGTTAACCCAAAAATAAATGTTTTGGCTAATGAAGGAATATGTAATTCGAAGCAAGTTTTCAATATAAATAAATATTTTCAGTTGTTATATTACTTGTAAATGTAATTGCTATAGAAAGCCATGTCTATTTGTCCCTTTCTATTTGCTGCACTGGTGGTTCTGACTTTTGAAACAATGTAGCAGAAGCAAGCTAATTAAAGGCCTGTGAAAAAGCATGCAAGGCGTTGTAAGAGATAGGGTTCTGCTTGGAGTAGAGCTTAGCAGTGGAGAGTCTTCATAATGAAATTTTAGCAGGTATATACAGTATAACTTCACAGTCAAAATGTGAGGACCCTCTATAACCCGTATTTCCTGCCCTTGCACAGGAGCCTTACATTTAACAGTGTAACTGTTAGTGATATGTTTATATGAATGCCCTAATGATTTAGCAGGGCGCTATCACAGACCATGATATGTTACTGATTTTGAAGACCAAAGACACCATATGCCCTAAGTCACCTATAACTGCTATAAGCTAGAGCTTTTAACTTAAAGACTCACACAGAACCAAATAGCTCTCACAAGAGTCAGTTATATAATCAGTATATGATGACTTTTAAGTCACAGAAAAAATACTAGGTCCCCTCTTATAGATTTCTGAATTCTAAACAATGAATATGGTATAAAGTTCTATAATAATGATTTCTCCACCATTGGTTCCAGAATTGCTACAGTTAAGGTTACCATACCCCTTGAGACCTACTCGTTTGGCGCGTTTGCCAATGAGCTTATCTCTGCCTGATCTGGCAACCCACACACTGGGCCAAATTGTGTTTATCCAATTGATGGCCCAGGGGCCTAGAGATACCAGTCAGATGACAACTACACCAACATGCTGGTATGGTCCTTGCTGATGGATTTTCAGACCTGCACAATAGATGGGCCCTCCCATAGATACACAGATCCAAAAGCTGCCAACTTGGTTTGAAGAGGTCAAGTTGGCAGCATATATTGGTCTATGTATGGCCATCTTAAATCTAATTAAAGCTCTGTATAAAAAAATTAGCATATAAATAAACTACACACCAATGTACAGTTGTCACGGCCGGCACCCAATACCAGAACAGGTGCCAAGTACCCTGGTCTCGGCTCGGCTTCACCAGTAGTGTGACCACCGTTGGGCTTCGGGAGGAGCCCTCAGCTTACTTGGGTGCCACCTGGACTTAACGAGGGGTACAAGGCGAGATGTTCTGGCTAGCAGAGGGGCACGGCAGGTAGCAGAGTCTTTTGGGCCGAAGGTCACGGTACAAATGGAGCAGGCAACAGAATCGTCAGACAGGCAGGGTCGAGGCAGGCAGATAACAAGAATCGTCAAACAGGCTGGGTTGAGGCAGGCAGATAGCAAAAAACGTCAAACAGGCAAAAGGGTCAAAACCGGGTGATCAATAGAAGGGTTAAACTGTAGAGTAGTCGTAAGTGGGCAAGGTCAGGATCCAGAATTCAGAATAGTCAAAATAGCCAGGCAGGGGTTAAAACAGGAATCAGACAGAATCAGACAATAGCACAAGGCTCAGAAGCACCAGGAATACAATCCTATCACGGGCAATTACAAGCAGCCACCCAGGGCTTTAAATACCATTTGAATTTCACGCCTTTGCGCGCTGACGTATGACGTCAGCGCGCCTGCGCCTTTAAATTTCCAGGAGGCGCGCCGGGCGCGCCCTAGAGAGAAGCCGACGCCAGCAAAGACACGCTGGCGCGGCTAGAGAAGAGGACGTGCGGCGGGCGTCTTCGCTGGCGGACGACCCCACCACACCCCAGGAACCCCAGGTACCCTGACAACAGTTAGGCCCATAAATCTTTGGACAGAGACTGTTTGTACATTACCACAATGCATTTTAAATGAAACAACTCAGATGCAGTTGACCTGCAGACTTTCAGCTGTACAGCTGTACATGTATAATAAGAGCCACCATAAATACTGAACTCAAGTGTATCGAATAAGCACAGATTTGGTCTAGGGGTGTCATTAACACAGGGGCAGTTTGTCACTCATCAGCACTTTAGCACTTACACCCTTGGCAATGGTAAATGAGCCTATATTCCTGCTTCTGGATATGATAATAAACCCTGATTCCAAAGCTAAAACTGGAAAACTATTGGGTGGTCTTGCTGGGGCTTGTACTAACTGCCACCTCTGCCTTAAACAAATTAAGAAATGTGTGA
This sequence comes from Xenopus petersii, assembly GCA_038501925.1. NCBI lineage: Eukaryota > Metazoa > Chordata > Amphibia > Anura > Pipidae > Xenopus > Xenopus petersii. The sequence goes on along the minus strand of CM076675.1, from coordinate 108,462,324 downwards.
ACTGGTATGGGATCCATTATCCGGGAAACCCATTATCCCCAAATAATCCATTCCTTTGTCTCTGTAATAATAAAACAGTAGCTTGTACTTGATCCCAACTAAGATATTATTAATCCTTATTGGGGATCCTATTGGGTTTGTTACATGTTTACTTGATTTTCTAGTAGACTTTAGGTACGGAGATCCAAATTTAAGAAAGATCCCTTATCCTGAAAACCCCAGGTCCTGAGCATTCTGGATAACAAATCCCATACCTGCACAAGTTTGCAACAATAAGGGGAAAATTTATCAAAGGCCAAGGGGAATTTTCAAATGAAAACATTTTTAATTTCAAGCTATTTTTTGTGTACTAGGGAATAGTCCAATTAGATTTGAATTTAAAAAAAAATTTGAAAATTCAAATATCGAAATTTATCATGTACTGTCTATTTAAAAACTCGACCGACTATTCGTCATCTAAAACCTGCCGAATTGCTATTTTAGCCAATGGGGGACCTCCTAGAACCTATTTGGAGTCAATTGGTAGACTTTGAAAAATTGAAGTTTTTTTTGGGAAATGCGCTATACCTTCGATTTGTATGTTTAGAGTTCGGCTGAATACAGACCTATTTGATCGAAAATGGACCAAAAAAAACCTTCCACTTAATTTCAATTGGTCTTCTTGAATTAGAATTTTTACATTTTTTCAATTCAAAATTCGACCCTTGATAAATATGCCCCTAAGTGCACACTAAGAATAGATATCAGAATTCTGATAATAATTCTGATACTTACAAAGTCATGTTAAATGACATTAAAAGAAATTTTAAAAAACCCTACACATAGGGGCAGATTTATCAAGGGTCAAATTTCGAAGTGCACAAAACTTCGACCATCAAATAGGCTAGTTCGACATTCGAAGTCGAATTAGTAGTTTTTTTAATATCGTAGGATCGTACTTCGATCATACTTCGAATCGAACGATTTGAACGATTTAATCATACGATTTCACTTCGACTTCTAAAAATGTAGCCAAATGTTGGTTATATGTTCTAGGAGGTCCCCCGTTGACTAACATAGCAATTCGGCAGGTCTAAGGTGGCGAAGTGTCAAAGTTTTTTAAAGAGACAGTACTTCGATTAGCGAATGGTCGAATAGTCAAAGCATTTTCACTTTGAGTCGAAGTCGAATTTGACCTATTTAAAAATTACTTTTCAATTAGATTATTATCTAATTCACTTCGACCCTTAGTAAATGTGCCCCATAGTATATCAAAGAAATGAATACAAAGAAGAAATGATAATATTATTTAGGTTTTATTGAAAATATTTATTTTTTAAATTACACAGAATTTACAGATTAGAATAAAAAATGGAAAATCTTTTAGTTTTTCATTCTATAGTGACATTGGAGAGGAGGCTGAAAAGAGACAAAAGACCTTCCTGCCTCCAATTAAAGCAGCGTCTTTCAATTAAATTTTTCTATCAAGAAGTCATTCTTATCCAATGAAGCTTCTAAATTCTCTTTATTCTCATCATATTCTTGTAATGATGCCCAGTCACTCCTGTTCTAGTCACTTTCACTATTCTGATTCACTAGATGAGCTTTCCTCGCTCTCCTCGGAAGACTTTTCTGACTCGCTTTTTTTTCTTTTCTTCTCCTTTTTCTCTTTCCTGCACATACAAAATCATTCAGGAGATTATTAAAAATACAACTACTTACTGATATGAATTTGGTATGTTAGATGGAAATGTATTCAGAACCTGGGTTCAGAATATTTAGTGGAAATAAAAAAACATTATAAAAGTTTACTTACCCTTTCTTTGAAGTCTTATCTGGTGGGTTTTCTTCATCACCAACAGGGTTTTTTTGCCTTCCGTTAATGCTGCAAAAAAACCAGGAAAAAAAATGTGAAATGGCTACAGGATTTTTTATTATATACAATATTTTTGCTGCAGTTGATGTATATGTATAAATATATGTATGTATGAAAAACTCAAATCTCACTAAATTGGCTCTTGCTAAAATATTTTGGGTAAAAATTTAATAAAATTTGCAAAGAGCAAAAATTTGCGAATAAAAATTCTCATGTCTCAATGTTAGGCTTTTATTGTTTTGCAAATCTTAATTGAGCTTTGAAAAAAAGGTTTGCGATTGGGAAGTTTTATTATATACACTGCATACTATCACAAACTATAAAGTTCACAATCCCTATCCTACTGTCACATGAGGGGCAAAGGAAAAATGTTTCACTTTGTGAAAATTTATTTGCATTGTGAACGAATTACGAAAATTTTTGCATTATCGACCAATATTACACTCCCCCCCCCTTATTGTCTTTCCACTTGTGTTGGCCTCTGATTTATATTCTAGTGCAAGATATTTTTCCATCTTTCTTACCCACCACAAAAGCATAAAGAAATGTCACTTACCATTGTTGGACTACTATTAATAGGACTCCTATAACAAGGAGCACTCCAAGTTCTATAATATTTATAGTCTCCCTTCTAACACTTGATTTCATATATTGGAGGACAGTGTCTTGAAAAGAGACAGTGGCTGCGGCTGTTGATGCAGTAGTAGTAGTGGTTGTTGGGGGCTGAGTCATTGTTTCAGACCTTGACCCGAACCATCTCTGCGACTCATCTGCAAAGCAAAATGATCCCATGAATCCCAAGGCAATGATAGATTTACTAAGTGAGCGTTTGGGCAGCACTGACAAGCTTTAGATTAAGTCAGTTAATGTGCTGTGTATTGGGGTTACAATGCAGACACTTTTCTTTCACATCTAATGAGTGATACATTTCATTGGGATTACATTTGAAATCAGGAATGATTATTTTTCTTGCGCTTTAACTTACCTGTGTCTTGATTCTCTGATTCTTGAACTTGAATGTCTATAGATGGAACCGGCTTGTACAGCTTTCCTACAATTTTCAGCCGGACCTGATAAGTGCCGCTGTCTGTCATCTCTGTGGGATTAATCACCAGAGAGCAGATCCCTTTTGCCACCTGGCTTTTAAAAAGTTGGTATTTGTCCTTCAAATCAGGTGATGTAATTTCCACATGATCTCCGAACAGGTGGATTAGCGAGGTGTAACCTTTCGTATCCAATTTCCCCCATTCCAGTTGGACTCTGAGTGGGTTGAGTTGACGGCGTGTTTGAAACATACATGGAATTGTATTGGCTGTATGTGCCTTCAGTGTCAGCTTCTCTTCAAATAAGGTAAAATTTTCAACCTTGACTGATGTGGTATGCATAAATAAAGTGAATAGTTCGATTATAAAGATAAATAAATGATGATACATTATATTAGATATGTTAAGATGCATGATGTGTTCACTAGTTGTGTTCACTTCAAACTCTAATGATGAAATGAGCTTAGTGCCAGCTGTACAGTTTTATAGCTTCCAGTTTTATAGCTTCAATGCTTATGATGTCACAATGGCCATAGAGATGATGTCATAATGGACAGTGATGATGTCACAATGGCAATAGAGATGATGTCACAATGGCCAACGTGATGATGTCACAATGGCCAATGTGATGATGTCACAATGCTCATTCACTGTGATGTAAACAACTATGAAACCTTATAGTTTTTAGTGTGTGTGTGTATATATATATATATATATATATATATATATATATATATATATATATATATAATACACAATACACAAAAGCCATGAATATCTTGTAAATTATATCCTTATAAATGGTGAGTTCTGATGTCATCAGTTATAAACGGTGAATTCTGATGTAATTTATGTCACATGACTCACTAAAACTAGTGTATTATAATAAAGTACCCCCAGTTGCAAAATATGAGGATATTAGAAGTCACCTCGGAGTTCCATGGCCTGTATAAAAACATATGGTCATGAAACTCCTCGGTAACTTATAATATCCTTATATTTTACAAGAGGGGGTACTTTATTCACTATATATATATATATATATATATATATATATATATATATATATATATATAAACATTCACAAAGTACCTGCACTCCTTCCTTGCTGTTCAAACGTTGGTGCTTGGTCAATCAGAGTATTTAACGTTCAAAGTGGACCAGCACACCAAAATCTTCAATCAAAAGAAGTTTATTTCAACATCATGAGTGATGGACACATGAGGGATGTTGAAATAAACTTCTTTTGATTGAAGATTTTGGTGTGCTGGTCCACTTTGAACGATATATATATATATATATATATATATACAGGTATAGGATCCCTTATCCAGAAACCCGATATCCAGAAAGCTCCAAATTTTTAAAAGTGATTTCCTTTTTATTTGTAATAATAAAACAGTAGCTTGTACTTGATCCCAACTAAGATATAATTAGTCCTTATTGGAAGCAAAACCATCCTATTGAGTTTATTTAATGTTTAAATGAATTTCTAGTAGACTTAAGACATGAAGACCCAAATTACGGAAAGATCCATTATCCGGAACACCCCAGGTCCCGAGCATTCTGGATAACAGGTCCCATACCTGTATGTATGTATGTATATATATATATATATATATATATAAAGAAATGTCCTACATTGCCCACACTCGAACCAGTGAAGCCAGTGGTGCAAGATCAATGGTGTTATAATACTTCAATGGAGGATCAGCACTCACTGTTTTATTGTGAACAATGCTCATTCGCTGTGATGTAAATAAATATGAAATCTTACAGTTTTTAATCTGTGTATATATATATATATATATATATATATACACACATACATACACACATGTATATATTGTAATACAGTGTGTGGGAGAACTTAAGAGGAAGGTACTTATCTCCCAGAATGCTCTATGAGTCACAGAATGTAAAGAGAATTAGAGATGCTGTGAACAATTTGCATTTAATTAGCATTGCAGGTGTTGGAGTGATGTCACCTCCTGGGAGGAGGGAAGCTCTCTGGCAAAGGCAGAAAGCAGGAAGTGAGATTGTGTGAGGTAACTAAGAGAGGTCTGTGAAAAGAAGAGATTTGAATACACTCCTGAGACATGTCTTTGAGACACTGACGTATGGACTAACTGCCTAAGCGGGACTAAACCATTACTGACAAGAGCAACACATCTGCGGCCAGTGGGCCGGTTAAAAAAGCTGTTCTGATTAATAAGCACAACTTGTACGTTTCTGTTAATTCTGTTACAATTTACAAGTTATTCTCCATTGAAAACACTGTTGAGAAATAAACATACAGATTTCTTTTAAAGTTGCCTGGAAGTCCTTGCCTTTCTACGTTGTCAAGGTATTGTTGAGACCATTTGAGTGAATTCCCACAATATATATTCACACCAGAGTGATAATGTTCCCCTCAAAGCAAATAAAGTTGTCAGTTTGCCGCAGTGTTGAATATAAAGCACATAGGGGCATATTGATCAAGGGTCGAATTTTGAATTGAAACTTCGAAATTCGAATTCAAAACGACCAACCGAAGTACTCAAAAAATAGCTCGAAATTCAAATTTTTTTCATTTGAAAATTCACCTCGACCTTTGATAAATCTGCCCCTAAATGTAGGAAGAGAAGCCCCATAGATATATACTTTGCCAACTGTGTCCCTTGGGACCCTCCAATGCCATTGTAAAAGAAAAAAACCCCTAAAAACTAAAGATTTCTGTTAGAATATTTCACCCATTATATTTGATAAATTTAGTCTTTTTTGTCCCTAAATTATTAAAAATCTGGTGCTAGTTTTCACCTGCAAAAATGCTAAATACTCAAAATTACTTTTGGTCAAACTCAGAGATTATCTTTACTGAAACTAGCCATTGTTTTGTTACTAAATTATTATGAAAAATCTAGAGCTTGGCTGCACAAAAAAAGATTTTATAAAAAGCCTAAAAATGAATGGTTGCAAATTTTGTGCTTTAAAATAGGAAAAAAACCCTCTGGATTGGAACCCAAAATAACTTTATTTGTGAAACATATAGACGTGGCAAAGAAACTTTCTGCTGCAGAACTGACAGGGTTGGGACCAGATGAAAGGAAGAGCAAAAGATTCTATATCAGCCCATTTTGGTCAGTAAATTAGGCAAAATGAGGGTTTAGCTGTCACATAAAACATTGGGACATCCAATGCCATTGTGAAAAAAATTTCCATATTTCACCCACTAATTCTCCTAATTAGACTGTAACTTGTCCCTAAATTGTGAAAAATATTGGCCTAGTCTTCACATGAGAGGAACTCAAAATAACTGGCATGGAACCTGCTGCACACGTCAAAATTAGGCCCATTTCTTTCCTCCTAATTCTTCCATTTTTTCTCTGATTGTCACTTTTTAGAAGAAAATGCTCTTACAGTGTGGGTATTTTTATCACCATGTTTTTCTTCTCTGGAACATGTAGAAATTGTGCATATCTATTAACAGAGACCCTTGTGGCAGCTGTTGGGTTAAAAGTAGGATCCCAAAAAGAAAAACTGCAAACAGCCCCCCCATGCATTACTAAAAATGTAAGGTCACGTGCCACGTTACTCAGACAGAGTTGGACTGCCATGTTAGGGCCCACTGGGACTGAGACTCAAGGGCCCTTCTACCAGCACCCAATCTTGCACCGCTCCTAATACTCGCCCCACCCCCACTTGTGCCAGATGCTGCATATTTCTGTGCTTGCATCTGTTTGAGGGAGAGAGGCCTGTGTGGGCTAAGGAGGACTGAGTTGGCAGGTCTGAAATTGTGGGTGGAACACAATTTCTGTAAAGAAAACATTTAGTGAGATTGTTAATGAAGGGTCTAACAACAGTAAATTGAAATGGCATACTGCGGAGCCCCTGAAGAAATGAGAAATGAGGGAGTTGCAGCACTTTTGGGGTGGGGCTTTGATTATTTTTTGTATGGGGCCCATGATTTCTGATGGCAGCCCAGTAGTCAGCCAGGAGGAGGGGGGTTAATGGTGTAGCTGTTTGGGTTGGTACCACAGAGAGAAAGGAGGAGGGGATCAAGGGAGTAGTTGTTTGGCTTGTACCATAGACAGACAGAAGGGGTGATGAGTTGTTTGGGTTGGTACCACAGACAGAAGCAGGGGGATTAAAGGGGTTGTTGTTTTAATGGGGTAATTAATTGGGTTGCTACCACAGACAGTAGGGGGGGATTTAAGGGAGTAGTTGTTCAGGTTAGTACCAGACAGGGGGATGCTTGGCAAAGCACTGCACTCCGCAATAAACACTTGATCTGTTACAGCAGACCTGTGTGCCATTGGATTTTGCTTGTGTACACGACAGAAGCAGCCAAATGAATTCTGAGGTGTTCAGAGACATACTGTCTGCTCAAATCCAGCAGTCAAATTGATTGGGAGGCGTTTCATAAACAGATGGACAATGCAGACAACCAGCCAAAGCAACACAGGAGTTTATTAGAGCAAAATGTGGGATTGAAGTGATTGTGTTAAAAAAAAGGCTTTAGTTCCTCACATTTGTATGCAATCTTTTTGTTCACTGAATTAAAGCTGAAAGTCTGCAGTTTCATTTAAAATTCATTGTGGTAATGTACAGAACCAAAATTAGAAAAAAGTTGTGTCTGTCCAAAGATTTATGGGCCTAACTGTATCTTGCCAGGAATATGTAAAGCCACATGAAATGGCATCGAACATTGCTGCTTTCATGCCATTTTTACCCCTAAATTTCTTCTCTACCTGAATTTATTCTATTGATTTGTATGGGTTCATTTTAGCTGTTCAGGTTGCATAAAATACACACACTGCTAATCTAGTTATGGCAATAGATGGTATAAAATCATGCACAGGGGTTGATTCACAACTTGATAAATATCCCCTTATATTAACAAGTGATTTCTCTCTGATGCAGTGTGACCATATTTCCATGCAGTAGGGAGTCCGTATTATGGGCTAAAACTAGAAGATGCAAACATGCATTGTGACTGTTCATGAATGTAGGAAACATGCAAATACTGTACTAAGATTTGATAATTGTTTGAGAGCTGGTAGATGAATCAGTTTATCCATAGTTAAAGGGCAACAGTTAAAATGCATAAAATAATTATAAAGTGTTATCCCCTGAAATCACTGTCACTACTTTCAAACTCTACATTGCATTTTTTCCCTTTGTTTGAATGGAATTCAGAAATAGTGACTATACTGTATGTACATTGCCGGCACTCTGTAACTTAATTGCCACTGACTTAGATTTAAATTCGGTGTTGTTGGTTGGAAATGATTATACTAATGCCACTAGTGCCCTTTCATCCCACAGCATAAATATACCAGCAACTGTGCATTTTTGTTTTTCAATCGAGTATGAGCTGCAGGAGTGAGACAGGTGAGGCCAAGATGTTTCAGGTTGGCATCTCTGTAAAACTATAGCTATTTTATGATTAATTCTAAAGATACAATGCATGTCCAGCACTATCCCTGATGTAGAGCTTAGCTGTGCATTGAGCCTTTAAAAGTGCAGTATGAATATACCTTGTGCCATCAATAAATAGGGCTTGTGCCGAACATACTTTTTGCCTATTGTTTTAATCAGAAATCTATGGTTTTGTCATTTCTTCAGCTAAACAGCTAAGCAGATCGTTAGTATACAATTCCATCCCTTCACCTTTTTGAGAGTGTTTTGTCAGCAGGAGCCCATAATGCAGGTGGGTTATCTGTGTACTATAAAGCTAATTATCTGCTTTGCAAGAACCAAAGATGGAGCAGCTTCAATCCTTTTCTTTGCCTTGTTTAGCTCAAGAAATAACAAACAAGTATGTATGTTCAGCACAAGCCCTATTCATTCCTTATACAGTATGTTAAATGTATGTATGGTATGGTTATAAAGCCCCTTTAAATATGCTAAACAATGTCCAAAGCACAATAGAAGTCCAAAGCATAATAGAAGGCAAAAACAGTCCTGATAATGACAAATGATGTAGTTCTTTGTAATGAATTATTAGGATTAAATAGTTCTGCCCCAAGGTGAGCTGGCTAGGTCTGCTCATATTTACCCAAGACACAGATTGATGACTTTTTCCTTGGGAAGGTGATAAGGATACATGTAAAAAAATATATATCCATCCAAACAAAGAGGCAATTATCAGAGCTACAAAGAGGATTAAGCCTTCAGCCCAGCCTTAAAATCACAATAGTTTTTTCCCAGGATCGACAAGAATATATGTTTACATAAAATAACGTGGCAGTAGCTTTTACTTTTCACCTGTAAATTCAGCAATTTGTTTAATTCATAAAGGAAGAATTACATTTTACATTACAGTATTGCCAGTGAAATTACCTTGAGAGGTCTATATGCAGGTGAAGAAACATACACGTGTGGCAGTAGCCATAGTTGTGGTACATAGCTGCTTGACTACTTTGCTGAGCAGCTTCTCATATTGAGCCAGCCAGGGCAGAACATTTTTAATTGTCTATCTTCTAGACATACAGCAGCTGAATCTCCTTCAATGGCTAAAGAACAGCAGACACTTGTGTCTCACAGGAACACAGAAGTGCAGTAGAATTGACCAGAGTTAAGGTGGCCATACACAGACTGAAAAAGCTGCTGTCAGCAGCTTAAAGGGCCATGTATGGGGCCCATCCAAAATTGGCCAGATATCTTTTGGCCAGGGTTAACAATCCCATCATATTCAATGTGGGCATATCAGGGAAATATCTGCTCATTTTGTGAGGTCATTTGTCCTGCCAGCTTTAGTCTGTGGTGAGATCATGTTGCCTTATGTCCGGTTGGATCGGCAAAGATTGGGGTTGCTGGCAGCATCTTTACAGAGGACTGGGAGGGAGATTTTGGCAGGTGCTGGAGCAAATCTCCCACCTGCCCAGTCCCCATTGGAATGAATCACGGTTGGCCAGAAGCAGCAGAGCTGGCGATGGAGGTGAGAGAAATGTGAATCGATGGAATGGGTGTGAGCCGGGGGGGGGGGCAGGTTTGCAAGTGAAAGGGTGGATCTGCTGCTAGTAAGGGGGTGGGGGTGGCCTAGGGGCGTAGAATCTTTAAATCTAGTGTGTAAACCCTGTGTGTTACTGGATTGTTGGCCTGGGGCCAAAGAATTATTTTTGCCCCACCACCTGGATGACTCATGGTTCAAATGAATAATCCTGAATGTGGTTTGCTCATTAAGCTAATGTCGCACAAAGCTGCTTCTCGGCCTGTAGATAAAGAAGCAGCACCTCCGCTGGCCTCAGCCTTCTGTGACTGCAACCTGAGCCCCACTGCATCAGTCTGGTACACAGCGTGCATTTATCTACGGCCAAAAATCAGCTCTGTGTGGCCTTAGCCTGAAGATACACCAAAAAAAAATTGGGAAAGTAAGTCAGTTAGGTACTTATTTCTTGCCGATCTCCCCACAGTCTCTCCACTGTCCAAGAAATATCCAAAATACAAACAAAGATCAGCGCATGTGGCAATAGAGATAAGAAACTAATATGGTGTTGTATGTTTGGTTTTGTTGGCACCACTCCGTGTTCAGAAAAATTAATACATGGGTGCTCTGCTTCACACCGTTGGAAATCACATACTGTAGGTATTCACATTCAAGGTTTTACAACTATGTTGGTAAGGAAACGTCAGAAACACTTTGTGGTGTTGCTGACAGTCCTGTGTGATGTCTCTTTCTCCTAGATGCTAAATACACAATTCCGAACTCCACCTTTGTGACATTGATCAGGCTCTATACCGTGCAGCTGTCTCTCTTTCTCGCTAGACTACTGCTATGCCTTGTCGATCAACAAATGTTTCTTTCTGACCTACCACAGAGCTAGTGGAAGTACAAATGGATATTTTAATCATTCAACACCCTTCCAATGTATATTATGGGAACAGATAGTTAAAATGTGTTGCATTGGAATCCTTGTGCAGTAAGAGTTTGATATATCAGATCAGTGTGATATGACACTTCTCCAGGTAAGGGTGACAGATTTGATGAACTTCTTGTTAGCCAAACACTAATTGGCAATTGATTTCATTGTTTGCGTCCTCCTGGCACTTCACGTGTATATCCTTGCTGTCCACCTTAAAAATAGCTCCTCTAACTTGGTATTGTTTTGGATATGATTAGTGATGGGCGAATTTGGGGCGTTACGCTTCACAGAAAAATTTGTGAATTTCCCGCAAATGGCGCCGGCGTCTCGTTTTTGATGCCGGCATCTGTTTTTTGGAAAATGCACCGGCGTCCAAAAAACGTTTTCATCTTATATGTTGAAAGAAACAGACACCATTTAAGGTATTTATTACACTCACACAGGTCAGTTTTCATTAGAATTAATTTATTTATTTGTACTGTCGTACCAGAAGGAAAGTCACATAGACACAGGGAGAATCCCTTGCAAACAGATCCTGGCTGGGACTATAGAGCAATGATAACCATATACTCCTGTGATGCTGCCGTTGGTTTTTATGGGTCTAATTTATAGTTTTTATGCCCCAGAAAGATACTTTTCTTATTCTATACCAGGGAATATAATGCATGTGTTTAAATCGGGTAATATAGTCAAGAGTGGATACAGAAATTCAGAAATTAAGTTTAGAAACTTTTGTCAAAATCCCAGTCCGTTAGTGTCATTTTATCTGTTGATCATACATTTAACTATTTTGTAGTTGATAAAGAAGTTATTCTTGTGTTCTGTAGCCTGTCTCTATCTGTTTTTAAAATTGCTTCTGATTTAGCCAATATCCTGCACACCAGTGCATTTGCATGGAAATGGTTAAAGGGGAACTATCATGAAAATGAAAATAATATTAGCTTCAACATACTATAATAAGAAACTTTCTAAATGCAATCAATTAAAAATTCTATACAGTTTCTGAAATAATCAAGTTTATGTTCACTACTCCTCTCTCAGCATCTTCATCCTCTAATAGTGAAGTTCATTGAAGAAGACAGCTGTCTGTTGTACTGTGTATTTCCTGAGGGGAGTGAAATGGCTTTACTTGGTAGGTTGATAGCCCACCACTAGGGAGGCTCTAGACTGGCCAGACGCATGAAGGCAGATTTTAATGAAGGCTTGGGGGGCTGAGCCTCCCCAAACCTAATTCCCCTGTAAATATAATTAAGCCTGAAGCATTTTACTACACAGGTGTCTAACTCATAAACATGAGGGATGCAACAGGTTAAAAGCATACCCTGGCATTGCCGTTGTCAGAATATCAGCGTTCTATGGGGAGGTTTAACAAGTGAAGGAATGCAAATGGAAGACTGTAATAATCGAGCCACAGTGGTTTCCACCTTGCTGGCAAAGTAGAATCAACTTCGGCTCACACTCTTGCCTGTCTTCCTTACCAATGTAGGTTTAGAACTGGCCAGCAAGTGGCGGGACTACAGGGAGGAATCACTGAGCAGGGAAACATGTGTAGTGAGGAGGAGAAGGTGTGTAGTATAACTTAATAGAATAAGCACCCAGATATTTAACTTACCTACTGTGCTATAGATTTTTTTTTTCAAGGTTTTCTTAATGTAATTAAGCTTGGATTTCTATAAAATCCCTTAATACTGAGCTAAACAAGCAGAGCCATGGAGCTACAGAGTGAAACGTCTTGGGGCTGTATGGGTTGATATAGTTCTGCCGGGGTGTATGGGTTGATATAGTTCTGCCAGGTTGTATGGCTGTAAAACTGTCTGGTTGCAGGGGTTATGGGGGGGGGGGGTGATGGAAAATACAAAATAAGTGTGGGGACTGAAAAAAATTGCATATTGAGTTGAGTGTAAGCTGGTGTATGGAAATCATCTAGTATTAGGTGCTTATTTAGCAGAACAGCTATAGGCCTGAATGTAGTTGAAAAAAGGCCAACTTAAGGGTAGAACTAAACAAGCTTTTCGGTCTGATCCGACGTGCTCCGACACGTGCTCCTTATTACTTGGCTTCTACTGAAAAGCAGAATTTTGGTGCTCTCTTTGTATTTTACTGAGTGGCTGGAAGCAAAATAGGTCACTTTGCACAGGACCGCCGGCATGTAGGAATTCTCTTGGAGCATTATGACATTATGCCCTGTCTCCTTGCTGTGCAATGACATTTCAAAAATGTGGCTGCTGCTGAAGAAAAGGACAGGTGTGTTTGCTGTATTTTGTTTTTTAACTGGATTCTTTGTGTGGATATCTCATAGCTGTGCCTGTACCTTGCAGTGTATAAATTTGTTGTAATTGTGGGGAAAACATTTTTGCCATTGGTGTGGGTAACAAAATATGCCATTAATTTATGTAATAGGACTGTTATTCTTATTTGGGGGAACAGTACCTTATGATATGTGAGGAACAGATTCCAATGTTGCCCAGGTCAGTTTGGAGCTGAGTAGCTGGAAGCTTTGGATAGTTCCTGTTCATTTTGCTTAGTGGTCACTATGCGTGGGTTCTGTAATACAGCTGTTGTACTTCAAAACAGAAAAAGCAGCCCAAGGGCACAAGGTGCAGGTGCATTTGACTATAAGGTTTTATAAAGCATTCTGTACAGTAGAGAAATATTCAATACTTGAGCTCCTCACCACAGTTAAATTGCATCATTGTCAGAATGAAATGAATAAAGACACAACGATGGATGCAGGCCGCAACGAGGGTTTGTTTTTATTGCCTGTTCACCAATGCTGTACTTTGCACCTTGTGTCAGATTTTTATAAACAGTGTGAGGTACAGAGCACTGCAAAACTCTGATGAGAAATGCTTTGTGGATGTGCACTAATGCCATGCTCTTGCATTTCTGCAGTCATAGTGTTATAAAGCGAAAGATTCATTTTCATCTGTTATCCAGAATGCTTGTGACTTGGTGCTTTAAGGGGTCTTTCCGTAATTTGGATCTTCATGTCTTAAGTCTACTAAAAAATCATGTAAACATTAAATAATCCCAAAAGGCTGGTTTTAATTATACCTTAGTTGGGATCAAGTACAAGCTACTGTTTTATTATTACAGCGAAAAAGGAAATCATTTATAAACATTTGGATTATTTCATTATAATGGAGTCTATGGGAGACGGTCTTTCCATAATTCTGAGCTTTCTGTATAACAGATTTCAGGATAACGGATAAGAGATACTGTATAAACAAATTGGATTAGAAGGCCACTTATCCTCTATAGTGCTTTTAGGTATAACAATAAAAATCCAAGTTCTTAATTATATATTTCAACATTTTAAATATATTTATGAATTTGTATGTGGATTATTTGTATAAGTATTTTAGACGTATAAATACTATATAGGCATTGTTGTTCATTAGATGTTAGGCAGTGATAGCAGTTATAGGATTCTGAAAATGTTAAGCTTGCCCCACCTATTGTAAGATGGTAAGTCTTTCTTTTGAGAGCAATGCCTGAGCAGCATCCTGGATTTCTAGGATGTTAGCTTCTGTGTTCATGCGTGAAGTGATTTTTTTTTTTTTTAGAGGAATTGATGCAGGTCATTTCAGTGCATCATTCTCTACTTTATGTCGTGGCCTTTCCCCTTTCATGTCTAACAATTAGATAAATCTTTCTTTTTTTTCTATTTTATTTTTTAATTTCTAGTTACTACTGACTACCTTTTGATCATCCTGTCTGACAGGTCTTTAATCCTTCTCAGCTTCATTGTTTTCATAATTGGCTCCCTAACATGCTCCTGCAAAAGCTCTGGGAACCTTACGTCTTTTTTTAATACTAGGAAGCTATTAGAGTATTCACTGAACTATTTAAAATATAGGCAGCTTTTCTGCGCAGAAATAACAAAAATAGAGACAGGCGCAGTCACTCTTACCTTTTTATGTAAAGTCATTTTTTTTTATATCCCAGTGTTAAAACACATAACCTATCCCATTATATCAAATTTGGTGCAGAGGTCGTGAAAGGGTGGTCTCAGCATGGAAACCAGTGGAGAATTGGGGAGAATGACCTTTTTCCCTCCTAAATAAACTGTAAGCCCAGTTACAGCTGATGGGCAGGCCCGGATTTGTGGGAAGGCCACCTAGGCCCGGGTCTAGGGTGGCAGGATTTTAGGGGGTGGCATGCTGCCCAACCACACCCACATTGATTCAAAAACACTGGGGATGCACAGGAGATACAATCTCCATGAAAATTTGCACGAATAAAGGGGAGGGGACAGGGGGCGACAAATGGCAGTGGGCCTAGGGGCGTCCGCTGTAAATCCGGCCATGGTGATGGGGACCCTGGGGGCCAAAGTATGGATAAGGTAAATAGGATCACAGCCACATGGGACAACTTTTTCACTTCTGTCTCACCAAAATATAAACACTATGTAAAAAGTAAGGTCATCATAGATGAATAAGAAGCATTACATTTATTAACATTTAAATTGCATATCCATAAGACAACTCTTTGTGAGAATAAAACAGATTTAAAGCTCTAGCTCCCCAATTACAGTATTTCCCCAAACCACTCATTTAGTCATTCATCATGCTGACAACTGATATGGCTTTACTGAATATACTCTGTATATGTATATATCATTCTTTATTGAAATAAAGTAACCCAATGACACAGGGCACAGCCTAGGGAAGCAGGGGCATGATTGAGCCAGAGGTGCAGAAGCCCCTCCTAGTTGTTTGTAGGGGATTGGGCAGCTGAATATGGTTGCCACCTGGCCGGTAATTTACCGGCCTGGCTGGTAAAAATTATCGTTAATTCCAATGTTATTAATAGGGGAAAAAGGATAAATATATAGGAAGGCCGGTATTTTTTTGCAGAAAATGTGGCAACCCTACAGCTGAAGGAGCTGGCAAAGTGACGTAGGGCAGGATAAAAGGGGACTGAGGTTGCCACCCCCCACTCCATTTTGTAGCAGAAATGAAAAACTCCCACCCACCCTCCCTTATAGATATTTGATAGGTAACTGCGGGATTATGGAGTCCAGGAACCAATAGGTGTGTGACCACGGGAGTTGCTGGGTTAATGGGTAGCTGGAAGGCCTGTCACCTCAGGGGTAACAAAACACCACAGGAATAGCATTTGGTTGGGTAGCAGGTGGATTACAGGCTACTATGGCAGCTGGCAGAGCTGTTGCGTTGTGCAGTTATAAAGCTTTACTACAGTACATAGGTATTCAGGTTGATTGTTTGTTAAACAAATACTATTGTTATCTTATGCTATGTTAATGATATCTTATCATTTGTCGTAGTGTGTTTTGCACTAAAATACTACTTGTTATAACAAAATTGTTCTGCGGCCTTTTCATCCAAAATAACGTGTTGTATTTTATTAAAGCAATTGTTCAGTGTAAAAATAAAAACTGGGTAAATAGATAGGCTGTGCAAAATAAAAAATGTTTCTAATATAGTTAGTTAGCCAAAAATTTTATGTATAAAGGCTGGAGTGATTTGATGTATAACATATCAGTCTGAACACTACTTCCTGCTTTTCAGCTCTCTTGGTTTACACTGACTGGTTACCCTGGCTACCAGGCAGTAACCAATCAGAGACTTGAGGGGGGCCACATGGGTCATATCTGTTGCTTTTGAATCTGAGCTGAATGCTGAGGATCAATTGCAAACTCACTGAACAGTACCATGTGGCCCCCCTTCAAGTCGCTGACTAGCTCAGAGTTATAGAGCTGAAAAGCAGGAAGTTGGATTCTGGCTGTTTTATTAGACATCTGTTCACTCCAGCCTTTATGTATTACATATTTGGCTAACTAACTATATTAGAAACATTTTTTATTTTGCACAGCCTATCTATTTACACAGTTTTTATTTTCACACTGAACTATTCCTTTAAAGGGGGGCTGGAGGAAAGGGGGCTGTTTGTTAGCTGGTAAGGGCTGACACAGGTACCGACCTTGCCTCTGTCATGTACTTTGTATGTACATATCCGATACAGAGTTCAAAAAGGGTAAACACATTATAATGTACTTTACAGTCAGCTTCTACATACATGGTTCAAATAGCTTGACTTTTATTTCTGTTGCAGGCTGACACTTTTATAGACACTGCCTACCATAGTTGTACATATTGAATGTTCTCTTGCTCAAACTACTGTTCATTTTATGACTTTCTGTCCAGAGGCTATTCCTATGAGAAGTCTTACTAATCGGAAGACTACAAACAACTGAATAAACCTTCCAGTCACATACTGTAGGTATTTCTTGCATATGGTTCATATCTCCAATCAAATTTAACAATATCAAACTATTTCTGGGTATTCCAGTGGTGCGAATCTCTCCCAATCATCTAAAATTTGGCAGTCTTGTTGAAAGTTTCAACAAAAAATGTGAACCAACTTCCAAAAATTGCAATCAATTACTCCCATATTTGTTGTTTGTATATCGGATGGTTAGCTAGTACAGCTTCTTAATCTGTTTTTGACTCTTCTCAACTTTAAAGCATTATAAAATATACAAGCAAAAGGCAGTGGGCAAAGGTAGCACAGAAAATTGTATTCCTGTGCAGGTATTATACACTTACAGTAAATACTAGTGAATGCAATACTAAACTAACCAGTTCAGCCTTAATTAAGCTTTTAAATTACTCAGAATCTGGTTGAATTCCAGGAAGATTTCCAGTTATTTTGCTTCTCTGAGTCTCTGGCATGTGTCTGTTGGGCAGTAATTACAGGGGACAGTTGTATTTTCCATATACTTAGGTGAGTGTTTAAGCAGTTTTACTCACCTGGCTACACTTCTCTGTTATCCATCTTTGTTTTTCTTAGCTGCAGTAGAAAGTGGTAAAATGCTTTTTAACAGATCTATGTTAAGGGCAACTTTTAAGTAATTTTAAATGACTTTTACAGATGACTAATGACAATCACTGACAGTTTCTGCTTGTCAGGTGACTATAAAAGCAAATAAAATAAATGCTGATCTGTGCTGAAATGTGAATATGGGGGCCTTTTTCCTGCCAGTCATGTCGGACAATCAGGTACAGGTATGGGATACGATATCCTGGAATCCGTTATCCACAAAGCTCTAAGTTACAGAAAGTAAATTCGGTAATAATAAAACTACCTTATACTTGATCCAAATTATGATATAATTAATCCTTACGGGAAGCAAAACCAGCCTATTTGGTTTACTTGTAGTTTATATGATTTTCTAGTAGACTTAAGGTTTGAAGATACAAATTATGGAAAGACCAGTTATCCAGAAAACCCCAGGTCCAGAGCATTCTGTATAACCGGTCCCATATGTCTGCAGCACATTGTTAGGTGGCACTCTTTTCCCATTTGCATAAATATATCTGTGAAACAGAGGACACTGTAGTGTTATTATCAAGACCCACCAGAATGGAGGTGAGATATAGAATCACAGGGCACTTTTGCCTCAGGAAAGGCCACTTAAATGATTGCCTCACTTTGACACAAATACTGAAGCAGGTGCGCTGAAAGTAGATGAATGGGTTCACATTAACAGTCTTCTGCTTGCTCCGTCTTTAGATATATGTTGCTTACCATCAGCATGTTTCTGATTGGTTTCACATTCATTGTGTTGAAATGATCTACCCATGTACCATTGGCCAATAGCTAAGAAATAGTAAAATTATTGCTGAGCTACCAAAACCTTTGAGTCACTAATCTCCAAATAATTATGTGGATGTGTCTTCCAGATGACATCATGCAACAGGAGACCTCTCCCATCTACGCGGCCGATATTGAGGATCAGCTAAGAAAGCAGTTTGCCTACTTGTCAGGTGAGCACCATAAATGCAGACTCGTGAACGTTGTATAATGTAATGTAAAGTGCTACAGAATATGTCAGTGCTATATAAATAATAATACTTGTAAGTCATGCAGGCCCATAATTACCACATAGGACCTTGACGGACCTGTGTCTAGGGTGGCAGATTTAGGGGGAGCCCTCAGGTACCCGACTCTGCTGTGACTGGCACTTGCACAGGACAGCAGGACTGTTTGCAGATGCACTGATTGCTGAGGGGGCTGATGGGAATGTGCCTAATTCAAAACAGACCTAAATACAGGCTTACAGTAATGTTGTTATTCCAGTGCCACACTTGCATATAACAGTTGTATTCCTTCCAGACATTGTTCAGAAGAACAGCATACTTTGATTAAAGTTTAAATGATCTCAAATGCTTTAAAATGGCAACCAAAACCTGAAAGCAGAAATCAGAAAACTACCATTAAAATGTATAGAAACTAACCAGGTTTCATACATAGTAGACACAAGGTTGTTTTCCCTTTTTTTTTTCTTTTGAAGATGGGGGAATTGTGATTTACCTATACTTCCTGGATTCACTCTGAAGGGCCGTAGCTGCCCCTTGCAACCGTTACTTCAGGAACCTAACATTCCTTACCATGTATACCACTAAGAGTTCCATCAGCACCCCCCTATTCCTACTATTGACTATAGACTATTATGCTTTTATTTTTTATTCTGTCATTGTGTACTACTGTGCTGTTGTTTTATATGCTGAAATAAATCTCAATAAAAAGAGAAATTGAAAGAATAAAATGAATAGAAGAATAACCAAAATGACAAAACCAATGATCAGCTGCAGAAAGTTCAAAGAAGGTCTAAAGTTACCTGTGAGTACTGTTACAATTAGACGATTATGTGAAGCCAAGTTATTGGCAAGAAGCCCCCGCAAAATCCCCTTGTTGAAAAAAAGACGTGCTGAAGAGGTTCCAATTTGTCAAAGGACACATTGACTGGCCAAAGAGAAATGGTGCAACATTTTGTGGACTGATGAAAGCAAGATTGTTCTTTTTGGGTCTAGGGGCCGCAGACAGTTTGTCAGACGACCCCCAAACACTGTGAAGCATGGTGGCGCAAGCAGCAATGCCCTTGAAATAGGTGTACAACGACCCCAAACACACCAACAAACAAGCAACATCTTGGTTCCAGACCAACAAGATTGATGTTATGGAGTGGCCAGTCCAATCCCCAGACCTTAATCCAAAAGAAAACTTGTGGGTTGACATCAAAAATGCTGTTTCTGAGGCAAAACCAAGAAATGCAGAATTGTGGAATGCAACAGGTGCCAGAAGTTGGTTGACTCCATGCAACACAGATGTGCAGCAGTTCTCAGAAACACTGGTTATACAACTAAATATTAGTTCAGCGATGTAAAGGAAAGAAAAACCTTGACACATTTTTCAGTTTATAAAGTGAATGAGTTTATTTTTTGGAACATCCTAATATTCCCTTTTCTTCACTTTCTGTAAAGGAATAACACAATTTTTTCATCATATTTTTATGTGGAATAGAATGTGCACTGTTCCCAATGCATTTGTGTGTATGGAAATAAAAGCTATTATAAGGATTCTGAGCCTTTTTAAACACACTGCTATTGTTCTAACACAACTGTACAAGTCATTGCATGATCTCTATGGCTGCATTTATTTAACCTGTTAGGTACAAGAACTTGGTTTAGGTTAGAGATAGAATTTTCCATTTGATTAGAAAACCTCATCATATAGCCTGCACTAGATTACAGCAAAAAGCTGGCTACACAGTTTATGAACACGTGTCTTTCATGCTTGACGTGAAAGGAAACACCAAACCAGGATATTTATCATTGTGCAGTCAAGCATATCAGCCCTCGGAAAGATTTAGCCTGTGCATTGGTTTTTTTGTTTGCTTGTTTTTTTACTTGTTTAAAAACAATCCCCATATAACTTAGTCAGTGCAACAAACTAAATTTACTTGGCACCACAGTAAAATATTCTAGGCCTCCCAAATCATTGGCAAAATGACTTGTTTTATACATAAATATTCAGGTTGCACTAGATCACTTGTGAAGGGTCTCACTGGACTTATCTCTATACTCTTGGCACCCAGAGCAGCCTGGGTTATCTGACAATATTTTTAACCCCTGATCTTGACAGCTTTAAGTACAATAAATGTTATTCTGGAATATACCTTTCTCCAGCTACAGATCATTTGATTTATAGCAAAATCAGCACTTGAATTAAACATTCACGTCATTTTTATTTAGAATGAGCAATACCATATTCCAGAGTTTGAATTTAAAGGACTCTCTTATTTGAAGGGTGGCCTAAACTGCCCAGTGCAAGCCCAGATTTGATCTTCCACCAGTCACCTTAAAAATGCGATTTACCAACATGTGCATTGGTAACTTCTTGTTTCAGTGCACTGGAACAATTGCAAATCTTGGTCTGCTAACCTTTACCAACCAATGCAATGCTTGCTTTTAGCATTCTCACAGCAGTAGACCAGCATAAGCTGGCAGCTGATTGTTTGCTATGGGCTGTTTGACTAAGGTGAATCCTTATCTCGGTTACTACTGTAACCGCTTAATGTGAGTGAGGTACCCTAAAATCACAGTTACCTCTGTTGGTATACCTCAGTATACCAACAGAGTCAGACCCAGTCAGATTGGGATCAATCCACTGCAATTCCCAGTAGCTTATGTGAGACTCTTCTTTCTCGGATGGGCCTTCACTTGGGGGCAAATTTACTAAAGGGCGAAGTGACTAACGCTGGCGAAAATTCGCCAGTGTGACATAATTTAGGAACTTTTCGGATTTACTAACGACCGCAGGAGTAACATCGCTAGCGAAAGAGACAGATGCCAGCGATCATTCGCACGATATCGCCAGACAAATTTTCACTCTGGCAAATGGACGTAACCGCGCAAATTCACTAAAATGCAGATAATAATGAACGTTACCTCTTGCGCCAGACTTGCCTTCGCCACCTCAGACCAGGCGAAGTGCAATAAAGTAGATAGGAGTTCCTCAAAAAAAATTCACAAAAAACACTGGCGGCTTTTCAGTTTTTCAGGGTGATAGGCTGCAAAAGATCGTAATTTTTGGGCACATGTTTAGGGCATTATAGCAACTCTATTTTCTTTTATTAAAGGAATTGTTCAGTGTAAAAATAAAAACTGGGTAAATAGGCTATGCAAAATAAAAAATGTTTCTAATATAGTTAGTTAGCCAAAAATGTAATATATAAAGGCTGGAGTGATTTGATGTATAACATGTCAGTCAGTACACTACTTCCTGCTTTTCAGCTCTCTTGGTTTACACTGACTGGTTACCCTGGCTACCAGGCAGTAATCAATCAGAGACTTGAGGGGGACCACATGGGTCATATCCGTTGCTTTTGAATCTGAGCTGAATGCTGAGGATCAATTGCAAACTCACTGAACAGAAATGTACCATGTGGCCCCCCTTCAAGTCGCTGACTAGCTCAGAGTTATAGAGCTGAAAAGCAGGAAGTTGGATTCTGGCTGTTTTATTAGACATCTGTTCACTCCAGCCTTTATATATTACATTTTTGGCTAACTAACTATATTAGAAACATTTGTTATTTTGCACAGCCTATCTATTTACCCAGTTTTTATTTTCACACTGAACTGTTCCTTTAAGGTTCCCGGGCTTATGTAGTGTAATGTATTTGCTGCAACAAATACGTCCATTAAAATGTAACTTCCCGTCGTATGCAAATTAGCCATTGCTAGCGCAACTTTGCTTTGCTTCTCGAATTAACATTAGTGAAACTTTGCCATTGTTCAGCGCCCTGGCCGCAACTTCGGATTTTAGTGAATAAGCATTGTCCTGACAAATTTTCACCTGGAAAAGTGTGGCTATGTGAGCGAAGCCGTCGCTGGCGAATTTCCGGAAGTTAGTGAATTTGCCCCTTAGTGTTGAAGGATGGGTTAGCCACCCTGATTCCATACACAAAGCTTGTTTGAAATATATTTGTCCGCCAGAGGTTCTTTAAATCAGATAAAACACTTTATTGATTGATATTGCACAAATTCTCTTTAATCAGATAGTATACACAGAATCACAGTGATGGCATTAGTACTTTGGTGTACAGGCCCCAGTGCAATCTTTCTATTCCTGAGCCTGGCCACTTGAGTCCCTCATCCACACAGCAGAGTACTAACCCTTATTAGCCTCCTTGTTGGAGCCTCTGACCTCTTAGCTAATTACCCTGATTCTGCCTTTCATAAGGACACGAGGAGATTCAGGGAGATTTTGTCGCCTGGCTACTAATCTCCTTGTCTTTTGAGCAACTATCTCCCTGAACTGCTTCAGCGTTTTTCCCCTTAGGCTACAATGAAAAGTAGCCTGCGCTAATGCACACAGGGCGATGCGTTTTCAATAGTTGCCTGAAATTGCCTCACTGAGGCAACTTTAGGCAACTATTGAAAACGCATCACCGTGTGTGCATTAGCGCAGGCGACTTTTCATTGTAGCCTATGGGGAAAAACGCTGAGGCAGTTCAGGGAGATAGTTGCTCAAAAGACAAGGAGATTAGTAGCCAGGCGACAAAATCTCCCTGAATCTCCTCGTGTGTCCTTACCCTTTACCCTTAGAAATCTAACCCTGCACTTCTTTTATACTGGAACCTGCCTCTATTCCAGGCCCTCTGGAGCACCCCACTTCCCTAGGAAGTGAAGGAGCAGGAACCAAAAGTTTCTGAGCACATCTGTGCTTTCCTTTTTATAACCAAAGGCAAATCTGACACCATACACTGCTAAGGGACCTGCTCCCCTCCTAACTATAATAAAGGACCCAACCTTGCTGTCTAAGAACCCTCCTGGGGAAACGAAAGGTTTACCAAACCTTTACCCTCTTACACTATGTCATGGAATAAAACGCTGCTATTATTGTCAAATGTAAAATATAATAAAAACTCATGTGGAATGCTGCCTTAAAACGAGTTTTGTTTTGCTGCTGTGTTGAAGAATACCTGACAGTTTTGTGACAGGGTTTGCAAAAAGCTTTACATGATCTTTATGGTCTATTGAAATTGCAACAATTTTCTTCCTTTGTAAATAAAATGGCTCAGGTTTGTGGGGCCTTTAAAATTTTATTACGTTACATGTTAGGTTTCTCGGAGACATAAAAAAAAGATATACTGGAGATAATATTCAGTCTTTTAACATCAAAGTATGTTATGTGTTTCTTTTTTTAAACATTGATAGTAGCAGTGACCCTTTCATCAAAAAGGCTGAAGAGAGTTAAAATGTACTCATGCATATTACTATTGCATTCTCATCTTGTATCCTATTCCATTTCTTACAACTTCACTTTTCTCTTTGCTTTCCATTGGGGGGGGGGGGGGTACCTGGTGTAGTACTTGATGTCAGGTCTTCAAGTGCTTTCCAGTAATACACCAACCTGGTGTAGGACAATGGGGGGGGGGGTACTTGAGCAAGTTTGAAATAAAAAGTGATTGTTTAACCAGAGCTCAAGGTGGGTCATGTGTGCTGTATTGCTCCAGCTTCACCACATTTTCCTCCTACCTCATTTTCTTCAATTGAGCAAACAATGAGAAAAATGAGGAACGAATAGTAGCACTTACATTCAAATGTGGTTCCAAGTCTAGATCTTCCCTCAGATCTTGAGCTAGTGACTCCATGGAAATATATAACACACCCTTTATTTGCAAAACCTTTGTTAAAGGGATACTGTCATGGGAAAAAAAAAATTTTTCAAAATGAATCAGTTAATAGTGCTGCTCCAGCAAAATTCTGCACTGAAATCCATTTCTCAAAAGAGCAAACAGATTTTTTTATATTCAATTTTGAAATCTGACATGGGGCTAGACATTTTGCCAATTTCCCAGCTGCCCCAAGTCATGTGACTTGTGCTCTGATAAACTTCACAATCACTCTTTACTGCTGTACTGCAAGTTGAAGTGATATCACCCCCTCCCTTTTTCCCCCCAGCAGCCAAACAAAAGAACAATGGGAAGGTAACCAGATAGCAGCTCCCTAACACAAGAAAACAGCTGCCTGGTAGATCTAAGAACAACACTCAATAGTAAAAACCCATGTCCCACTGAGACACATTCAGTTACATTGAAAAGGAAAAACAGCAGCCTGCCAGAAAGCATTTCTCTCCTAAAGTGTAGGCACAAGTCACATGACTGGGGCAGCTGGGAAATCGACAAAATGTCTAGCCCCATGTCAGATTTCAAAATTGAATATAAAAAAATCTGTTTGCTCTTTTGAGAAATGGATTTCAGTGCAGAATTCTACGGAGCAGCACTATTAACTGATTCATTTTGAATTTTTTTTTTCCCATGACAGTATCCCTTTAAATACGGTATGCTCTTTATTTCTAAAAATAAATATGGACAGGCTCCAAAATACAGACTAGTATATTTGTTTTTATTTTTAATAATCTAAGCCTACTACCCTCCCTCAGATGTAGGGTTACTTCAGCCAGCCACCACCAGCCAGACTCTGTACCTCATTTGCTCTCCATAGCAGTGCTTGTGTGCAGCAGTCTGAGATTTTAAAAGACTGAAATGCTATTTACTAGTTTATTATTAGTATTATAAAGTAGATTTATTTTTTCTATGTGCTTTGGATTAAGCTGGCAACATGGAGAGTTTACAGTGTAAAATGCCACAGTGAATAAACATTTTTTTGCAGTATAATAGCTTTCTGACAAAGCAGCTGCAGGACTGGGTGTGGTAGTCTTACCAAAAATAGATCTCATGTTTAAAATGTCAGAATACCTCTGATATAGACGGAACAGACCTCAGTACAGCTTCTGACATATGTTGCACACCAATATTACCTTCCTCCATATAAATAATTGTACCTGGTCCTTTAAATGATCAGCCATTGATTTTCCAACAGATGTGAGCTTCTCACCAATTATAAAAATATAGCATATATCATCATCAATAAATATGTAACCTATGCATCCCTTTATTTAAAGCAAGCAATTATATACGTGGTTTATGCAGTTACTAGGAGAGTATGCCTTTTATTAAAACTTTTTTAAACTGATGTTAAAAGTATTAACAGGTATTCATGTTTGACAGACTGGGTTTCTGAATTGCCATGTCCTAAATATAGATTAATGCAAATGAAACACAGTCTTCAATCATAGTGAATCATAATTAGCCAGTACAAGTGGATTTAGTGCATTTAGATGATGAAAAAGCAGCATTGATGAAGTTTTTCTTTAAATGTGACCAGTCCCCTATTTTATTTCATGAATTAAAGTACAATCTGTAGATAGCTATACTGTGACAGTTGTCCCAACTCAATGGTGTTTTACAAGAGTCCAGAGCCCTCTAGTGTTCATAAATAATAATTCAATCAGTTGTCTCTCAATGTTGTGGGGTTTATTTGCTAATAGCGATGAGCAACATTTTTCACCAGGTTTCAGCATGAAAAAGACATCCATAGACTCCAATGTGTGGGAAAAAAATGTTGTGCATCAAAAAAAAATTGTCACCAATTTTTCACCATTTCACAAATTTTCAGCAAAGCAAAATGGCTGAGATTTTCCCATCACTGTTCACTAACCTTTCCTAGTACATGGGATGTATTCACTAACCTATCCTAGTATATGGGGTTTATTCGCTAACCTATCCTAGTTCATGGGGTTTATTCGCTAACCTGTCATAGAACATGGAGTTTATTCACTAACCTATCCTAGAACATGGGGTTTATAAAGGATAATTCAAAAGCAAGCACCATATATTGTATTGTTTCCAACATCAGCCTGAAACTCTTCCTGGAATGCTTTGTGCATTGCAATGAAGGGAGAGCAATGGGCACAGTGTCCTTGTGAAAAGTTGTGCAATTATTTAGCAGGAATATTAGCTTTTTTGTCTGGACACATGGTGGCCAGACCTCATTGTTTTCAGTGTTTTTTTGATTATATAAAATGCAAATGCCCTCAGCACCGTTAATGCAACATATCAGACATTCAGACAAGGCTTTCCATAAATAGTCTACCTTTGTTATACAGCAGTTTTAGAAAACCTGTCCTGTCTAATAATTAGTGTGAAAAACAGGAGAAATAGCGGAGCTCACCCACTCAGGGTCTTAGAAGCACGTCTCCCCTCCAGCGGCATCCCGCGAGAACTCCACAGGCACAAGCAATCCACACAGAACAAGATGAGCTCAAATAGTGCGGGCGCTCAGCCGGAAAAAATAGGGGACGTATTATCTTCATCAATTATGGCTTTATTCCAGCAAACAATGTGACATACAGTGGCAATCAATAGTGCAGTTCAGCCTAATCGTTTTGTGCCCAGAGTTACCGGCACTTCATCAGAGCTCTCTGTCTAATAAGTAGAAATTAGACTTCTATTATATAAGGCAGAGTTTAAGTACTTAGAAGAATCACAGTAATCTAAATATTTTGTTTTTTCCCTACAGGTGGACGAGGGGAAAATGGCTGCCCAGTCATCACATTTCCTGAATATCCAGCATTTAGTGAGATTCCAGAAAAAGAGTTCCAGAATGTACTCAGCTATCTGACAAGTGTGCCAGTGTAAGAAAATGTACATACATTTGGTGCTGATTTAAAATTTACCTTTTAAAGTCTGTTTGCGATGCTTACCAAATGCTTATGAAAGTAATATTTGTGCTTCTAGTGTGTTTTTAGATGATTAGATTTCTGAGCACTGGAAATTCTTACTGTTACTGCATTTTTAAATCGCTGATAAGCAAATTCACGTTTCCCTTTGTTTCTAAAAGGTGGCCATACACGGGCAGATATTAAGCTGCTGGTTTGGGTCCTTTAGACCGATTCAACAGCTTACCTGCTAGTGTATGGGACCAGGGTCGGACTGGGGCACTGGGGGGTCACCAAAGTGGTGTAGTAAAGAGTTAAGACCTTTGAACTTTGTGAATATGTCACCCTTTGGTTCTAAATGGGTGATGCCCAGCCACATATTCTGTTGCTTATCAGGACATCTACTTGTGCTGTGGCATCTGTTGTACTGTACAGAATGGCATTACCAGCATATTGTTAATGGAAATCCGTTAATTCTTTCATTATGTGCTTCTATTTTGATGATGAGTTTTATTGTCAATATAGTATCCAGAGGTTAGTTGTAGGTCCTAACAGACAGAGAGAGAGCGAAAGAAACAAAGAAAGAAAGGAAATAGACCCTCCATCAGTGGTGTTACCTGTGCACTTTACAGCCATTCAGTGCGTGGGAAAGCATCAAGCCTTAGTTTTATTTATAACTTAAAGAGAATTTGGAATGTAATGGAAATTTATGCAGTATGTCGCCTCCCTTTCTCCAACTCTTCTAGCCTTACTCATGGTACATCTCCTGAAGGGGAACAGCTAGCATCATGCCATGTGTAGTGTAAGACTAAATAAATATATGTATAGAAACCCAATGTAGCGCACCTGTAGGTGTTGGCAGTAGTCTATATGAGTCTGCTTTCCTTAACCAGGTGACACCCCAAGGCCCCAGTAACCAGGCACACAAGATGGCAGTGCAACAGGCACAACCTGACTTTATTAAACAGCTGCAGCTGTAAGAGATGATTGGTTAGAAATAAAACAATAATATGACAATTTAACAAAGACAACCCCTGTAAGACCCTTCAAACCCTGGTGTGCACACCTATGTCCTGAAACAGTTGTGTACCGATGGGGGGCCCCCTTACTGAGTTGAAAGAACTGGATGGGCTGCAAATAGCAAAGCAGTCTAAATGAATGGCAAATTCCACCTTAGTTTGCTGCTGAACTGTGCAACTGGATTATCTCCCTGGATGTAACCACAATAAAAGAACTGGTGATGTGTCCCTTGGTAAGGGTATAGATGGTGCTCCCTCTGGTGCTGTTGGAAGTGTGCAGCAATGCTGTCAGCTCTCCTTGCACAATATGTCTCACCCTCCAATGGACTAGCAGGATAATGTCTGTTTTATAACTCCCAAAGTTCCTTAAACTGGTAGCACAAGGGTTAATAACTTACAGTTGACAAAGAACCTTGCTTCTCTCCACACTGTGGCTTTCTCCTTATCAAGATGGCTGACTGTTGTACTCCTGGATCACAATGGTGCTGACAACAAAACTTCCTCCAGGGAACAGCAGCACACAGCTTCAAGCAGGCTGCACACTGCAGTGTTCTCCCCTTGCAGGTTAATAGCAGTCTCTCTCTCTCTGGCTGGTCACTCAGCAGGCTGGAACACAAACCCAGTCTCTAGATCTCTCAGCACATCTCTCCATGCTGGCTGGTCTCTCCTCCTCCTGTTTCAGCCTCCCCTTCCTGTTCCTGGCTGAGAGGGCAGGGCACAGACTGTCTCCTTTATCATTGGCTGGAGAAAATCCCTTCCTTCCTGCAGTCTGAAGCATTAACTACTAGTTCCTCTGTACTGTAGTGGAAGGCACGAGGGGGACTACATTACCCAGCAGTCTTACAGGTGCAAACATTAAGTGTGCTACACCAATAAAAACACCAATAATTAAGAAATAGTACCAGTCACTTAATAAATTAATCTGTTTTAAAGTGCCAGTTTAAATGGCCTAGTAATTAACATATTAAGACATTCCCTCCGTACATAATGACGTATTGACGCAACTTGGGAATGGCAGGAACTATGACGTCCATACGAGAGAAGGGCATGGTGTGATCTGCTAGCTCCTACGATAGTTTCAGAATGACGCAACACACGGAAGTGATTTAAAACGTGTGTCCCGGGAAGATCTACATTCTTTTTGACAAAGCTCTTATTGCGAAACACACTCTGCTTTTACTATCTAAAAAATCTTTTAGATGGCAATTCATATAGGAAGGTGGTGAATCATCAGCCTGTTGCTTGGCTCATACTTTTTGTCTTGCTCCTCTTTCTACTTTAATCTCAAGAGGCAGTGTATTTGTGGTTTTGTAGATTACAATAGCCTTTGAGACCACAGTCCTGGTTACTCTGCCTCCTCCATCTTTGTGGTGTCCCAGGGACAGAAATTATCAGGCAGTAGAAAGTGGGACAACTCCACCTACTATTTTATCATTTTCTTCTGACTTTATAAAATCAAACAGTGGGGTTTTTATCCTATTTAATCAATGGTCACTATAAATTAATTATACCAGCATAATCGACTTGGGAAAATGTATTAATTAATATTTATTAGCACTGCATTTTATATCACTAATGTTCTTTAATGTTCACCTTTTTTTGTTTAAAGTCCTCCGCAGTGTTGTAATTAATTAATTGCTGTAATTAGCTATTCTGGCTAGTCACTTAACATTTGTCTTTTTACTGCCATAAGATGCTGTGATTGGTCCCAGCCCCCAGTCAAGCGCTTGCACAGCATGTTTGATGCGTGGGAAATCACAGAGGCTAGATAGAAGCAGAGGCATTCATTTGTAAGCAGCCAGTATACCATATGAAGCTAAACAGAGCAGAAAGGAGAAAAATAGCCAGTGTCAGTATTCTGGAATAGAGGAGGGGGTCTGGCATCTGTAAGCAGAATCAATACATTGGCGGTGGGAAGGGGACTACCTTTCTGGGTGATTTCATAAGATTTATACAAGCCAAGGATATTCAATCTATGTGGATGCAAAAATGCTGCAGTGAGTGGATTTGTTTGTAACTGAATAGATAATGCAGTGTCTGCAATTGAGCAAAAGACGTGTGCGCACTGCAAGGCAAGTGGAACTGATGGTGCTAGAGAGAAAATCAAGGGCATGCAGAATCAAATCCTCAATGTGTGTAGCTAGGGAGGGAGTGACTGCTGGCAATGCATGGGCCAGTATCTGCTGCATGCACCTCACATGTGCTGGTGATGTCATTCCCATGTAAACCCATCTACATTTGTTCTGCTGTCACAGAACCAGGACTGGGTTAAAAAAAATGCAGCACAGTGACGAGAAGAGTGGCATGTGAATGAATCATACCCACAGTATCTATTCCTTTTTCTGGCTTTCAATTTTAGTTTAGAAGATGCGGGAATTGGCTTCATCCTAGTGATCGACCGAAGACTGGACAAATGGACCTCAGTGAAAACATCCATTCTGAGGATTACGGTAAGCCTCACACTGCTTGTCCTTGTTTTCCCTATGCTAACATTACATCTAATATCCTTGATAATTATTTTATCCTGGGTTACGTGAAGTGCTAGCCTGACAATATTGCCTTGGATTTTGGTATATCATAATATTAATAATAAGCGTGACAGAGTCTTTGCCTTTATTTATTAAAATACAAATCATTCCTTGTCATTAAAACGGCTATTTAAAAGCTTTCACTATGCAAAATACATCTATTAAAAAGCTGGATGTATATAAATTGTTTCACTAGATATAGGGAATGTGCTGCATTAGTTGCAGAGTAGTAACATATCTTCAAGGTAGAACCAATCTGAACACCTGATTACTACATTTCCTACACTTTAATAAGTTATTGGTTGGCTAGATGCTATGTCTTAGGCCTGAATTTCAAGAAGCACTCGCACACCCTAATCATTTAGATAGAGAACACCTGGTGCACAGCAAAAAGAAGGAATCGGCCACCTCCCTGGAATACTGGAACACAAACTTCACTGGCACACAGGATATTTCAAGCAGGAAAAAACCTTACTAGGTATTTATTGCAGCATGCAACGTTTCGGGGTTACCCCCTTTATCAAGCATAACAAACACATATTGCACTAAAAATTTATAGGTGAAATGGGTCACGTGATTCCAAGTGGGTGTGAACCCAAGTAGTGAATAAATTACTACATTAAAATTCAAGGATCAATAAAGTGCAAGAGCTGATAAAAAAAGCCAAAACATCCTTGGCAAAAAAAGTGAATACATCTTCTTGGGTGAATAAATTGTTCATAAGTGAATAAAATGTCCCATAGTTAAATCTTCTGTCCTAACACAGTGTCTAAAACATGAAAAATGGAATTATCAAAAGGCATTTTAACCACTAATTATAATATCAAAATACAAACATGTATAAACATACATTAGAAAAAGATAAAAACATTGTATCGATACGAGTAAAGATAAGAAGTAATACTACTAAATCACCACAGGCAGAGATAAGAGAATAATATTATAACTTTTCAGCAAACGTAAGAACAGACTATCTAACCTTATGTGCAGAGAGAAATCTATCCCTGAGTTCATTCCAGGCAAAGCTGTTCATCTAGAATGGAGGAAAAAGGCACAAATAATTACAAAAAGCATGCCATACTATATTCTTCATTAAGACCTTTAGGGTGCCGGGATTCGAGAAACCAAATCCAATAGCATTCCCTCTGTAACAAACATTTCTTTTTATCCAAACCTGGTTTAAAAATTACTTTTTCTAAAATTTGCCATCTCAGCTGGGATACTTGATGACCCTGCATAAAGAAATGTTTTGCCAGTAAGGTCTCAGGTTTCATTCTTTCACTCCTGACATCAGAATTTTTAAGACTTTTTAAAGAGGTTTGTGGGAGAAGCGGAGCCGGCCGATAATTACGAATATTTGACTTGTGCTCATTAAGTCGCAATTTAATAGGTCGACTTGTCTGACCAATATAGGTCAGTCCGCACGGACACTTTAAACAATAAACCACATCCTTCGTGTCACAAGTAAAGAATCCCTTAATGTCATGCTTAGTGCCCAAATGAGGGTGCGTAACAAAGCTGCCAGGTGTAATAGCATTGCAGTGGCTACAATTCCTACAAGGAAAAGTACCATTGCTCCCCGAAACCCCGAAACGTTGCATGCTGCAATAAATCCCTAGTAAGGTTTTTTCCTGCTTGAAATATCCTGTGTGCCAGTGAAGTTTGTGTTCCATGTCTTAGGCCTGAGGCATTATCAGTGGCACATCAGTAATATATCTGCGATTTAAGACTAAATTCTGATTAATGAATGGACTTAAGTTATTTTCCTCATTCAGTGGGCTAGGTTAAATTATTGTCATTTATTTCTGTATTATAGCTTGCACTGTAGGAGTGGGGGTTATTACACTGGATTTTAGAGTAGAGAGACATGCACTGTTGCAACATGTAGCTTCTGTAGTGTGTTATTTGTTCATTTTTATAACACTACTGTCATATCCAGAGAGTATTTTAGAGAAAAAGAACCAGAGTTAGAGAAGAAGGTGGCCTTGCCAATGAAGGAGGATAGTGACACCAACCTGTTAAACAAAACTATAATATAACTCATTAAATCAGAGATTTCCAAACTGCCATAAGAGAGATCCTGAGTTGCAGTTGAACAACAGCTGATGGCTCCAAATTTGCACCTGCTTGATAGTAATACCAAGACATATTTTTCTCATGAGTTCATGTTTCTATGTCAGGACTACTTTTCTTGATCAACTGGAAACCTTCTGGTTCAGGTCAAATGCCTTCTCTGCCCTAGTCTAATACTGGCCCTGCACATAAACTATGGCCGTTACTTCTGAAGCTGACCATACACAGGCAGATCCACTTGTTTGGCAAGATCACCAAACAAGTAATCAGGACATGATTTGTCAACCCGAAATTCTATTCCGAATTGGGCTTATAGGATCATAGAGAGGGGCCTACTGAGACCTGTCAGGCAAGAAGTGTAAGTAATATCTAGTTGATTTTCAGCCAGATATCAGTTTGGCAGGCCCATTGTGGACGCATTCAGGAACCGATAAACTGCCATCTCGGTCTGGATGAATCCACTTGGCAGCATTCAGCAGTCTATGCATGGCCAGCTTTATTTCCTCTATTATACAGTAAATAAGCCTGCAGTGTCTAATGAAATAACAAGCCTTCTCTGGTCTCGTATTCCATTGGGATATGTTTGTGAAATTGCATGGGACATACAATAATATGTTGAGAAAGAAATTATTTATCAATGCAAACCCTTCTCCCCACACCTCCTAAATAATGTCCTATGTGTTTTTGCTGTCTGTATTGATGTCTGCAAACTAGGATCACATCCTGCACAGGTTTTATTGGTGAAATCAGTCACTGATTTGTTGATATGTTGGTGCAGTAGGTCTAGATGTTTGTATAACATGGAGGAGGGAGGATAAGAATGACATCTGTTTTTTTTCTGGCCCAACAGGCCAAGTTTTTTTGGCAAAATTCTAGCACAGTGAAAGTGTTTGCTCATCCTTAAAGGAACAGTAAAACAAGGGTAGAGAAATTATCTGTGTACTTGAATGGCCTAAACGTAACCCCGACCTGACACCCATCACCCAACATCTGATCTAAATGGGAGCAAATACCCACAGCCATTTCCAAAATCTAGTAGAAAGGTTGGACCAACTCTATATTAATGCCTGTAGTTTTAAAATGTAATGCACATATAAGTGTGGTGTTTGCTGTCCACATATTTTGGGTATGTAGTGTATACTGTGTGTAAAGCAATGGAAGGTGCTTATTTGGTGTTTCAGGCAGAAAGCATCCATTAATAGCAAAATACAGAGAAACCTCAATTTTACATCCCCTGATGTGTAATGTAAAATACTGCCTGTGCCAGGAATTCGAATTGTATCCTAGAATATCAGGAATGTTAGGAGTAAAGGCATCTAAAACTAATTATTGAAAACTCAACTCTCAGTATCTCAAGCAATACTGCTCCATGGGGGTTCTACATAGAAACAAGGGCACCACTTGTCCTGTTCTTCTACCAGCCAATTAGTTACTAGTATTCTATTGTTTAAAAAGAGTAGTTTGTTTAAATAGGCTGTTACTGGACATGATTAGCAGGTAACCACTTTCTGGATAGTCTTATCACGTACACTAAAGATCTGTGCATTTTTTTGTTTGACACTTATTTTTAGCCCAAGGATGAACTAAAGTGTCTCCTTTGTTCTGTCATTGGAATCTGTACTTCAGTGTTGCTCTTTATTGTTCTAGGAACTTTCACCACATTATAGGTGTTATGTAAGCTTCCATTCTCATAAAAGCAGTTTTAGACATTAACACTTCAGTTTAAGGTGCAGAGAGAATTGCATTTATAAGTAGCACAGCCATAGAGTTAGCTTTGAACATACAGTAGGCTAGACATTTTGCTGTACTGTCTTGCACGGTCGATGCCTCTCTACAAACAAGTACAGGATCAGGTCTGTTTATTAAACAAAATGGGGTATATTTATCAAAGAGTGAAATTAGAGGTTGCCACAGTCATCTACAGTGATATTCTACCACTCTCCATTCATTTCTATGGGATTTTTAAAGGAGAATTTATCAATGAGTGAACGTTCACTCTTTGATAAAAACGCCTTTCAAAATGCCATGGAAATAAATGGACAGTGGGGGAATGTCACAATGATTTCCACTGGCCCTCTGTAAAGATCCCATTTTTGGTCTAGAGGGGGGTTTTACCTTTTTTTCGTTATTACTATTATATTTTATATTTTATAAGACACAAGTAAAAAAACATATATTTTTTTTCCTCGCAGGCATCTTTTCCTGGGAATTTACAGCTTGTTATAGTCCTGCGCCCATCGGGACTATTGCAGCGCACCCTCTCGGATATTGCATTCAGATTCAACAAAGATGACTTTAAAATGAAAGTACCGGTAAGTATCCATTGATCCATTTTCACATTATCACATGGCAATAGGATCTTGTAGAATAATATGTGAGCTTAATTGGGCTGATTCTCTGCCCTTGGACTAGGACTAGGCTTCAATAACATATTTTCTTACATTGACCAGGAATCCTTAAATTACTGCACATGCAACAAACACATATGTGTGGGCGATTGCTTCTGAAAAGCAATTTACTGTATGTTGTCAGTGCAAGCTTTGGTCCATAGTCACCAATTGCAAACAGGTCCACTCATGTAATGCGTTGCAAAAATACTTCTGTAGTAATTGGCATAATTAACCCCTTAGGGTACATGCCACTGTCATAGAACAGAGGAAACTTGTAGTTAAGAGGAGAATAAACTAAAAGGCCACACAATCTTGCAAATGAACACAGGAACAACCCTACTTACAGTCGCCAATACATTTTCTCCAATAATGGTTGTCACATGAATCCAGTATTATTACAACCAAACAGAAGAAGCACTTCCAGGCGAATGGGCCCATCTATTGCCTACCTACTTGCCTTTCTCTTCTGGTCAGGGGTAGTGGCGACGGGCTCTGTACTTCACAGACCAGACTTGGCTCACCCGGCAATAGAAGTCCTAGGGCCTATCTAGTCCTAGTTTCCCTGTTCACTGATTCCCTGTCTGGTGAGCCTCAGCTGCTTAGTTAGCTGGCCTACAATTATCTCTCGCCACCTACAGTGAACTCCATGGGTCTAACCTACCATTAGCTAACCTAATTCCTAACCTAACTCCTTCAGGTACCTCTTAAATGTGGTAAGCCTCAGGCTCCCTGGTATAATTCACTTTTCTACGTCGGCCCTACCTGTCAGTGCAGGACGACTGGGGGTTAACTTGCTCCTCTCCGGAGGCAGGACAAACTATTGGATCTTGAAACTCCTCCTCCTGGCATCTCCACTTCCTCTCCAGTTTTTAGTTTGTCCTGCCTCGGAGGCAGCAGATTCTCCTTCTTCCACAACTTTACTTTATTATTGGTGTGTGCATGCTCTCTGACTCATTTTTTTGATTCCAGATTGAGCCCAACATTATAGCGCTTCCGTAAGGACAGGATAACACTGCTCCCTTACAGGTTTGACGGAAGAGCCTTTTCCAAGTGCTCTGTATAGCGCATACACGGTTGAGCCCATTAGACTGCTCCATTTGACCACCTTCACAGTGCTCCTATATATTGTTGAGCCTACCATTCCTCCCGCATAGGGAGTGAGGTACATCAGGCGCCCATATGGTAACAGGTGCCGTCGTTGCAGGCCTTATGGCTTATGCGTTCCAAATGCACGTGTGCGTTCCAAGCCATTTGCGCCTTTGTTTAGCAGACGCTTGGCGCGCTTAGCTCCGGCGGCCATTTTGGTTTGCGCACCTCTGCAGACCGCACGTTCCGAATTTCGGCTCTGAATACCTGCAACGGTAAGCCTCAATACCGCATTGTTAGCTACACCATGGCCTCGGCTGACGAGGAACTCGTTTCCTTAATTGAGGAAATTGATTTACCGGACAAGCACCGCAAAATGAAGGCTAAGCTAAAAAAAGGCCCCAACTAGGAGTAAAGATCGCTCTCGAATTACTTCTCCAGTACAATCCATCCTGCAGTCCTCAGGTGGTAGTAGCAGTATCACTGCAGCACAAGTGCATGCCCCTCAGGATTCTCATACTCTGAGTCAGCTGCCACTTTCGGTCTCTCCTACACAGGCCCCAGCTCCAACTCAGGCATCCCCTGACTTTTCCCAATTTTTGTCTTGGTTCCAATCTACCATTCAGGCCACAATAGACAAAACCATAATAAAACAACCAGACCCTACCCCGACCATTGGAGGTAAGAGGAAAAGAAAGCGTTCTCCCTCTCCTCAATACGAGGATGAAGTAGCAGCCGCTTCTTCCCCTTCCCCTGGGGAATCAGATTCCTACTCTTCTTCAGAAGAAGGAGCATTATCTGACTCACAGTCAACATCCTCAGAGGATAATCCCAGACAGCCGGAAGAGGTCAAGGATCTTCTCAAATATATTTTCTTTGAGAAAATAGAAATTAAAGAAGAACAAATTTCTCTTTCTAAGGCAGATAAGGTTCTTGGCAATTCATCTAAACGCAGCAGATCATTTCCTGTATACAAATCTATTTCTAAACTCATTGAAACAGAGTGGGCGCAGCCTGATAAAAAGGTGAATATTCCACCAAGATTTTTTTAACACTTCCCTGTTCAGGAAGAGTTCAAGATATGGGATAAAGTCCCCAAGGTTGACCCACCTATAGTCCGATTGTCCCGTCACACTATGCTGCCTGCAGAAGACGCAGGCTCTCTAAGGGACCCAATGGACAAAAAAATGGACTATGTCCTCAAGAAAGATTTTCAAAGCGCAGCGGCCATTCTCAGACCAGCTGCAGCGGCATCTACGGTAGCTAAAACAGCAAGATATTGGTGCCAGGAACTCTGCCAGTCACCACCTACCGATCCACAAAAGTTTATGGAGGATGTTACAAAAATAAAATCAGCACTAGCTTTCTTAGGTGAGGCCTCGCTAGATATAGCGAAACTCGCTGCCAGAGCATCTGCAGCATCAGTGGCAGCTCGAAGAGCCCTATGGTTGCGCCATTGGACGGGCGATACGGCTTCCAAAAATAGACTTACTTCCTTGAAATTTTCAGGCTCCCAATTATTCGGACCAGAATTGAAGCAAATTATATCGGAGGTCACAGGGGGAAAAGGAGCCTTTCTTCCCCAGAACAAACGCCCTTGACGGGAATTCCATAGAAGGAATTACCATCACAAATCCTGGTCTCCCAGCACCAATAAACAATCTCGGTTTCCGAGACAGCAACACCTAGGGCAGCCACAGGCAGACGTCCCAGATCATCCTGGCAGTCCTCTTGGCAGAGCCAACAAAAATTTACCAAGAAACCCATCTCAGCAAAGGGTCAGGATTCCTGACTATTCCACACTAATAACGACTGCTCGACAGGTTGGAGGAAGATTACAAAACTTTGCAACCGTTTGGCAACAGTCTATATCAGACCCTTGGGTACTGCGTATCATTACAGACGGTTACAAAATTCCCTTCGTCACCAGACGACCAGCAACCAGATTTGTTCCTTCCTCCATTCCAAACCGCTTAGAAAAGGCTCAAGCCCTGTACAGCCTTATCACAGATCTACACCAGAGCAGAGTAATAACACCAGTACCAGACCAACAGCGTTTCACCAGGTTTTACTCCAACCTGTTCCTGGTTCCCAAAAAAGACGGAGGGTATCGGCCGGTACTAAACCTTCGCCCTCTCAACCGTTTTGTGCGGTAGGACAGATTCAAAATGGAATCATTGCCCTCCATTATAAAAAGCTTAAAGCCAAGTGCATGGATGTCAAAAATAGACATAAAGGACGCGTACCTCCATATACCTATACACAGAGATCACTAGTGCTTCCTCAGGTTCGCCATTGCTCAAACACATTTTCAATTCCAATCACTACCATTCGGCCTTTCATCTGCACCACGTATCTTCACGAAAATACTCAACGCACTGCTAGCAATGTTAAGAACTCAGGGCATTCATGTCATGGCTTACTTAGACGATTTCCTCATATCCGCAATTTCCAAAGAGACGGCCACGGATCACACCCAGATTTGTCTGCAAACCCTTCAGCAACATGGCTGGGTGATAAAAGAGTCGTATCGTCCCTTCACAGAACATTTCTGGGCATGTCTATCGACACGACACAGCGCAGGGTCTCACTACCACATCTCAAAGCCGTCAACCTAAGAGACACGAAACTTCAGGTAATACGGGACAATACCACATCAGCCCATGAAATTCTGCGATTACTGGGGCTCATGGC
The DNA here is from genome assembly GCA_038501925.1 of Xenopus petersii. Lineage (NCBI taxonomy): Eukaryota > Metazoa > Chordata > Amphibia > Anura > Pipidae > Xenopus > Xenopus petersii. Next base: position 108,423,415 of record CM076675.1, on the reverse strand, counting down.
AGCGAGCATAGAAGCAATACCGTTCGCAAAGTTTCACCTCTGTCCACTATTTCTTCCTACGTCACTGGAACAAAGACCATCAGGACTTATCACAGATGCTCTCCCTATCGTTGAAAACCAAGGCCAGTCTGCTATGGTGGACATCGATACCCCGCCTTCGGCAGGGGCAAGTTTGGGACAGACCAGTTCAAGAAGTGATAACCACAGACGCCAGTCTGTTGGGGTGGGGAGCATCATGGCCCCCAAGAGTATGCCAGGGAACTTGGTCACGACTAGAGTCCAAATTACATATCAACATTCTGGGGCTCAGGGCAGTTCGCAATGCTCTCACACATTGGCAACGCTTTCTGAACAACAAACACGTCCGCATTCAATCGGACAATGGCACCACAGTGGCATATCTCAACCGCCAGGGGGGCACCAGAAGTGCAACGGCTCTCAAAGAGGTAACACAGATCATGACATGGGCGGAGTTACACAACAACCACATCACCGCGATCTTCATCCCGGGAGTCAACAATTGGCAAGCCGATTACCTCAGCAGAAACACACTAGACCCCGGAGAATGGCAATTGAATCCAGAGATATTTCTGGCAATAACAAAAAAGTGGGGGACACCATCAATAGACATGATGGCCTCCAGATTCAACGCGCAGCTTCCCCGATTTTACGCCAGAGTTCGCGACCCCAAAGCAGATGGTGTGGACGCTCTGGTGAGTCACTGGAATTGTCCACTAGCCTACATCTTTCCACCCATTCCACTGATTTCCCGAGTCATTCAAAATATCAGAATGGAAAACGTGGCCACAATAATGATAGCTCCATGGTGGCCCAGACGCACGTGGTTTGCAGACCTCATTCAATTGTCTCAAGAGCAACCATGGATCCTTTCACAAGTTCCAGACCTGCTACTTTAAGGACCAGCGTTAGCAGACAACTTACATCAGCTAAAATTGACTGCGTGGCTATTGAATCCCAATTGTGGCGTGACAGAGGGTTCTCTGCAGCAGTAACGTCCACTCTGTTGGCAGCGCGCAAGACTTCTACAGCCGCATCTTACTATCGCACTTGGCAGCGTTTCATGGGATGGTCTGAGTCAAATAGTTTGAACTGGAAGGAATGCCGATCACCGCAGATTTTGGATTTTACAGCAGGGCCTAGATAAAGGACTCAGTATCTCAGCACTGAAAGTTCAATTGTCGGCCATATCATCACTTTTTCAAACTCAATTCGCTCTACTTCTGGAGTTCAAACAGTACTTTCAGGCTCTATTGCATCTTCACCCCCCAATTAGAAATCCAGTTCCACCTTGGAGTTTAAACCTTGTTTTGGGAGCGCTCCAGCATGCTCCATTTGAACCAATGGACACAGTTCACATCAATAATGTTTCTTGGAAGGTAGCTTTCTTACTCGCAATATGCTCAGGGCGCAGGGTATCTGATATAACAGCTCTGTCGTACAAACAGCCCTGGCTCGTGTTCCATCAAGATAAAGCAGTCCTGCGCACGGTACCATCTTACCTACCAAAGGTAACATCTGCTTTTCACATAAAACAAGAAATTGTCTTTCTGCCCAAAACCATCTAACCATGCGGAGCAACAACTTCATAAATTAGATCCGGTTAGGGCCTTGAAATTTTACCTCAAGAGATCTTCACAGTTCAGGAAAGCAAATGCTATTCTTGTTCTTTTTGGACCCAAGAAGACAGGTCTCCCTGCTTCAAAGGCTACTATAGCTAGATGGATAGTTTCCACTATTTCAGAGTCCTATACCAGAGTAGGGAAGAGCATTCCACCTAATGTAAAAGCCCATTCCTCCAGGAAGATCAGTGCTTCCTGGGCACTTCAGAACTTAGCTTCCCCAGACATGTTATGTAAGGCAGCAACATGGAGTTCTTTACAGACATTCACCAAATTCTATAAATTGGACGTGTTAGCATCTTCAGAAGGGGTTTTTGGCAGGAAGGTGCTACAAGCAGCAGTAGCATCTAGTTAGTTCCTGCATAGTCACACAGATTCGAGTTCACTTCCTTGTTTTTCAGTTGTTATACAGTTACAGTTTTTCTTCCCACCCTTTTTTTTAGGACGGCTCTGGGACATCCCCAGTCGTCCTGCACTGATAGGTAGGGCCGACGTAGAAAAGGAGATTTTCTTACCGAAAAATCTTTTTCTCGTAGGCCCGTACTGTCAGTGCAGCATCCTGCCCAGCGGCAGTTAGGTTAACCATCTCCATCGACAGCTTGATAATAAACTGGAGAGGAAGTGGAGATGCCAGGAAGGAGGAGTTTCAAGATCCAATAGTTTGTCCTGCCTCCGGAGAGGAGCAAGTTAACCCCCAGTCGTCCTGCACTGACAGTACGGGCTTACGAGAAAAAGATTTTTCGGTAAGAAAATCTCCTTATTTTCTCACATCCGTCAAATAGTGGGCCATTACTCTTCCCCAGTATATAGCCTCTCTAGGGAAAAAGTGACACAGAGAAGAACCTGCCCTAGAACCTCCTCAATGGGATCTCTTTTCCATGACATAATGCTATTTACGTATAATAAAATTATTATATGTTTATGATATCTACCCCTTACACTTGCCATTCCTTGCCACTATACATTTTAGTAGGGAAAAAAATGCAGCAGCGTGGGTCACAAGTTAGTGTACACCATCTGTTACTACACAAAGTACATAGCAAAATGCATTCTTTAGGGGTTTATGTCTATATTTATTCAAAATTTTAAAAATTTAAATCTAAAATAAGCAGATGTATAACAATTGGTGTAGTTACCCATTAGCGGGAAATTTAGCTTTAAATTTGTTTTTTATGACTTTTTTTTTAATGATTTCTAGGTGCTGCCTGGTTCCTAGTGTAATTAATCCCTGCCAAGTAATGATATTTCAAAATGAACTCATTTGGCTATCTCTGAGTTTTGGAACATATTTTCCTTGGCATACGCTGTATGTTTTGCATTTCTTTTAGAGCACCTCAGCCCATAAATCCCTTGCTCCTTTTGATTTCGGTTGGTTATTTGAATACTGGTTACAGCTGGTTATTTAAACATTGTCTTTTCAGGTCATTACATAAATAAGGACATCTTATAAACAAATGTCCAGATTAGGCTCAGTGCATTCATTTACATGCAGAAAAGAGAAGGGCTAAAAACTGTTACCTAAAGGTATTGTATTCTTTGTCTGCAATATCACTTTTATTTTCAAAACTGTACAGATCATAATGCTGAATTCAGCAACAGAACTCCATAGTTACATTGACAAGACCGAGCTGACCCGAGATCTTGGTGGCACACTGGATTACTGCCATAAGGACTGGCTCTCATATCGCACTGTAAGTCCCTTAGGCAGAGCTGTTGCTTGGAGTCGAACAGATTGAGATTGTGATACAGTCTCCATAGAGAGACTGTAAGGCTGAAAATATTCATTTTGCATGATGCAAGGGATTTGGGCTTCTTTATTAACACACCCATTAAATAATAAGATAAATAAAAGAATGTTGACATTTTATATGGGTAAGACCACTATAAGAGATTGATTACAGCATCATATGAAATAAGGCAGAGGAAAGGGTTGCTAATGCTCTATTAGATGACTGTGTCCCTATGTTTAGAAAGAACCTATATATATCAGATATGGTCATTTTACCATTGTTGAATTGTTTTTGAACTCCCAGCTGCTCCCTTTTGGGATATTGGACATTGTTGGAAGTTCAGCTGCTGTCGGCAGGACATGTACATATTAGAAATATCTAATAGTTATTACTCAGTGTGATATGCACATTTTTTCCTAATGCTTTTGGCCTTCTTTTAAACAGCCAATAAGCTTACTGTATTTTTTTAAACATCACATTTTTATACTGAATTGTGCACACTGTTTTATATTTTTGGTATCTCTGTTCATAAGCCTTCTGCATATATAAAAGCTTGTGGCTGCTATTACACCCTTCTCTTCTGACATCACCAAAGAAGCAGAGCAAGCGCATGTATATAAATTAGTGACGGCAGCGGTAATTAGTAGGCAACCAACCTGTCCACACTCTACTAAAAAGTGTTTATCTATATATTATAAGTTACCACAGAGTTCCATGACCAAAGCACAAGGCCCATGGCAAAGTGTATTTATACAGGTATTTATACATGGAACTCAGAGATGACTAATATCCTCATTTTCTATCACAACAAGGGCTACATTTATTAGAATAGGCACGTTTCAGTGAGTAATGTGACACAAATTACATCACTGCTTATAACTTTTGATATCACTAAGCATCATTTATAATGAATAATTTACGGGATTTTCACGGCTGTTGTGTCGTATATATAGATAGATATAAATATAAACAAGCCACATTTGATGCACTTGGAAAACAAAACTAGCTATGTACAGGTGCTAGTTACTCCTATATTATAAATTAACTAAAAAAAAGATTCATACTCACAGGACTTATGGTCAAATTAAAGAAGGAAACTTTTATTATTTATCGAATAAAAGTGTTCTTCTTTAATATTAACGAAAATCCAGTGAGTGTGATTCTTTTTTGGTTAATTTATATATAGAAATAGACCAATAGATATGTCATTGTGCTTAACCGCCTTAAAACTGCATATTTCATCTGTTATACAGTATGTTATACATACATTTATTGCATTTAATAGAAATGATTATTTTAGAAGGATTTGATATACATATTTTTCACCTAATTATATTTTCATCATAGAAATACAAGATATTGCAGCCATTTTAAACCATATAAATGCAGTTATTTGATCCTTTAGAACCCCTTTATTTTGTTTGTTTTTTTAATTTTTTAGGCTATTGAAAACTTTGCTGTCATGGTGAAACAGACAGCCCAAATGCTCCAGTCTTTTGGGACAGAGCTGGCAGAGACAGAGCTGCCAAATGACATTCTCTCCACAAGCTCACTGCTACATACGCACACAGAGAAAGAGGAAAAAATGAAGGTAATGCTGCAAAATATTTTAATCACTTCTTTATTTTTACAGCTAATGAGGAGGGGCTGTGTATGGCGAATGTCCCTTTATTTGGATATACTTATGATAATTGAAGCAAAGAGATATGTGTATTCTGTTGTCTCAGTTTCATAATCTTCAGACACTGATAGAAAAGGGCAATGGCTCACAGGGCTCCCTGAATAGCCCTTTTAAATTTTAATGGCAAAAGCCTGAACCATTAGGTACACTCATGGCTTAGGATGACTACTGCTCATAAATGTGGTAGTCGCCTACCGATATAATTGCAAACATTTTGTGACTTGTTTGCAGAGTTGCTGTTGTGCCATTGCCCTTCGACTACTTTAGCCTTAGGTTAAGCTTCATGGGTCAACGCACTAAATATCATTCCCTCATTGGACATACTTAACCCAACAAATCACTAGCACAACCAAAAAGCTTTCACTCTCAGGAAAGGAGGAAAGTTTGTCTTTTAGTTTCTCTTGGTAAAATTTACATTTTTAATATTTATTTTCTCTATAGGATCACCTCAGGTTTGCATTAAAGCAGGGATGTGACATTTTGGAGAAGATCATGGAGCCACATAAAGACAACCCTGAGTATAGGATGAATCAGGACCAACTGGACAACCAAACTACTGTGGAAAGGTTATAAAAGTCTCATTAGCACAAATATAGAACATCTATTTTTGGAGATTATCATGAAACACAGTGGGGCTCATTTATAAAGTTCACAGAGCAGAATGATTCGCACAGTGAAAATATTTGCCCTGCCCCTGGTTATATATATAAAGCTGGATGAAAGTGGTGTATTTAATGGGCAAACAGAATTGTGAATTGTTATTAAAAAAAAATTATGTAAATATGGCATAATTGCAAATTGTGAATATTTATGTGAACACTCTGTGTTACACCACAACTTTTTTTTTTTTCAAAAAACAGTTTTCGCAAGTTGCAAATTTAATTACTGTCAATGCTATTTTCGCACACAATGACCTTGCACAGTGCCTGCACTCACGCAAACACCCATCTCATTTGGGAGCCATTTGCAAATATTTTTGCTCAATGTGAATTTGCAAAAGAATGAGAAGATGGGCACAGTAATATTTTAGTGTTTTGAAAAAAACATGGGCAATACAACCATTTTCGTATAAAAATGCGCTGCTCGAACTTTATAAATAACTCCTAGTGAGATGCTAACCCAAGGGAAATATTAATGGAAAGGTAAATCTGCCATAGCTTACTTGTGTGCAGTCATGGAATGGTAGGGCACATGAGTATGGGATTCACAAAAAGCAATCAGTGAAACTATCCCCTTTTAAGTGATTGTTAAGAGAAAACAAACCAAATTATAAATTGGTTTTTTATAATGGTTCATCCTTTCTGTTAAATTAATTGATCATCCTTCTAACTTGTACTCATTATCATCATATCAGTCATCAATACTTTTCATACTACACTGCCCTGTAAGTTATAACTTATCCTTTACTAACTGCAAAGTAGCATCACATTATATCACTGCTAAACTATTTTTAAACCAACTTTGGTCTGTGTTGTAAGCAGGCAGTAGACCAAGGGAGCGCTGTATCTCATTTTTTATGACTTAAGAAACTAAAATTCACTGCACATTGAATGGATTTAATGTTCTATGTACTAAATATGTCATTATACCCAAGATTTTATAAAATTATACATGAGTGCTTCCAGTCCTTACGCATATAATCCTGTTTTTATACTTGGTAAATTATTGTTGACTTTTAAAGGATATTCATTTTCCAACTGTGTAATCTCGCCTTTATAAATATGAACCTAACTTCTATTTAGTGCCCCAGATCCCCATAATATACAGCATGTAAAAATGTTTTTAGTCCCACTTCTTGCAGATCCATCATTAGAGATTGGCAGATTCAAACGCTAAAAAGTTAGAAGCAGAATAGATTTCCATCTTTTACACATATACTTGAGGGTTCCATAAACAACTTAGACAAATTACTTTGTTACTGCTAAATAAAATTATGTACATTATCAACATTAAAATTAAGCCACTTTTTTTCTCTCTAATTTAATTCATAAAGGATTATTCAATATATGGGGAAATATGCTAAGTGAAAAAATATATTGTAAAGCACTACATTTTGTGCACACGGTGCAAGTTAAGGCTTACCATTTGCCTTTACAGGGACAGCTAATAAACAGTACATTTAAAAAGGAATATGTAGAGCTGCACACAAGTGCTATGTGTATTGCTTGCTGATATCACTGCTTTTTTTTTACTGGCTGTCAAGCATGATGGTGTCCATTGCACTCAATATAAAGTGCTATAATGGCAAATGGTGAGCCTTAAATCATCCAAGCGAGCTGCTGGAAGTTCAAAATATTATGTAGTTACATAGTTAAATCGGGTTGAAAAAAGACAGTCCACCAAGTTCAACCTCTCCAAATTAAAAACCCAGCATCCATACACACGCCCCTCCATACCTTCACATAGATTATATATACCCATATCTATACTAAATATAGAGTTTAGTATCACAATAGCCTTTGATATTATGTCTGTCCAAAAAATCATCCAAGCCATTCTTAAAGGCATTAACAGAATCAGCCGTCACAACATCAGCCGGCAGTGCATTCCACAACCTCACTGTGAAGAACCACCTACATTGCTTCAAATGAAGTACTATTGCTATATGTTCCACTGGAATGTGGATGTCACATGTCTGAACAGCATTGTATACAAGTGCTTGTAAGGTAGAAATTCATACTAATTGTGCAATATTAATGATTACATAAAATGGTAAAAGGAAGTACAAAGTATAAAGACATGTATTTCACATAAAACTACAGTTCTGAAGGATGCCCCAGGGCTTAGGTTTGAGCAATACATCATTTCAGTTTACTGAAGTGGTGATTGTTTGTCTCTGCATATTGTATTGAACTTAAACTTTGAAGTGTGGCTCTTAAGATTATTAAAGCTATTTATGGTAGGTGGCCATACACGGGCAGATTCAGATCCTTTAGACTTATTCGGCAGCTTATCTGCCATTGTATGGGGCCTTCTGACAGGCCTACTGACAGATATCTGGCTGATATTTGGCCAGGTATTGGTCGGGGAATCTTGATTTTCCCTCCGATCGAAGACCGCACAGGTTAGGTGATGCGGTCCTCGTTCTGTCTGCGTCCAATCCCATTGTTGTAATCTGATCATTTGCCCTGCGCTTGGTGAGGCAAAGTCACCAAACGAGCGAATCTTGTAGTGTATGGCAACCATAAAGGAGAATTGCAGACAAGTATCTGTTTTTAATATATTTTTTACATTTTCTGTTAAATTATCCAGTCAATTCCATTGTAAATTTGTAGATGAATAACATATATTACATATACACTCAACCTCTTAAATCTACTATCTGTTGATGACTAGGCCTTTGTGACCGTGCTGCATTCATGGTCACTTGAAATGGGTTTTCCAGTAGTAGGCTCAGCGGTTGCCATTTATTTGCACATCAGATCATCATTTGTAGTCCTAGAGCTGCAGGTCAGACAAGCAGAGGTTTTTCTAACTTTCTGCATTACGAATTACAGAAAAAAAGCATTTATATGTGCTTTAACTAAAAGATGCTGGACCCTAAGGCAAAGGGGTCCCAAACTTTGGAAATAGGACATTTTTTAAAAACATTTGTTGAGAGTTCTTTTCACAGTGAAAATTATAATGTGGTTGTTTCCCCATACAATTAAATTATGACGTTTGTTGTTTATAGCCTGTTGCAATCTCTTACTGTATTTAAATGGGAAAACAATGAACAATAACTGGATGGATTGATTCTCATTGTTATTTTAGTTTTAGGAATGTAAATATATTTTTTTCTATGTGCAGGCTTCTATTGCAATTAAATGAAACAGAAGCAGCTTTTGATGAGTTTTGGTCTAAACATCAACAGAAGCTTGAACAGTGTTTACAGCTACGTCATTTTGAGCTAAACTTTCGAGAGGCAAGTTTCCATCTGTGCATATAACATCCTTTTGTAGTTGCATAATGTATTCTCCTTGTACTGTAGGACTTGTAGTTCTTTGACAGCTGGAAAAGCCATTTCTTGGCCACCCTTGATACAAATGGTTAAAATATCAGATAAAGCATCAAGTCTGGTGCTTGTTATTCTACATCTAATGTATTTGTCCCCACCACATCTTCTCTTTCAAACAGTGAGCTATGCAGTAACATTGTTGCATGCTGGGAACCTACAAGTGATATAGTTACACCCTGTCTAGATTGAATTGCACTATAATTTAATCTAAAAATATTGTGTTTAAGCTTTGTAAGTACATCATTATAGGTATACAAATAAGTGGCTCTTATGCTTGGCCTTTCGCCAAGATGTCAGACTCTTTGACAATGGTTCTGAACCCACTGCCAAGGTCCAACTATGAATGTAGTTTATTAAACCTCCGAAGATATGCATTATCTCACCTGCATATCCACTACTGTATAGCTCTAGAATGTTTCTGCAAACTATTTCAGAGGCAGTGTCTCAGTGACCATGGGGCAGTATCCCCCTGGGTCACTGCTCCCATACTCTTCATGGAGATATTAACATTACTCCATTACTGCAGCAGTATACATTATCCCATAATTCTCCTGCCAAGTATGCCAATTTCTCTGCGTTCATGGATAAAGCCTGCTACTACCTGAATTTCACAGCTCCAGAATACGTATGACTCTGTCTTAGCACTTTTATTATATTACAAACATGCTCTGTACTGCAGCAGGTTGGGTGCCAGTGACATTTTGTACATGCTATACTCCCTTATGACAATTTTTGAAGATAGGGCACATTGTCATTAGGTGCTCTGTTACTACTATTCTCAGTTGTTCTATTCACTCAGCTGTTTATCTTTATGGTCAGAAGGACTCACTGATACCAGAGCCAACTTGAGACACTTGTATTATTCTGCTTTACTTTCCTACTTTGCTTGTTTGTGCTAGATTACTGAAGAACTTCTATATATGTATTTCTTCCAAGTTCTGTGCTCTCTAAATGTTTCCCATTATTTGCTTGTATGCCATGATCTATAATCAGTGACGGAACTAGGTGGGGGCGGGCCATGCAGCCAGGCCCCGCCCCCCACCCTTGTCCGTGCGTCGCTGCAGCCGACCCCAGCCAGCGTGACTGCCGGGGTGTGGGCCCTGGCCCAATTGCACCCCCTGCTCCACCGGTTGTTACGCCACTGTCTATAATGACTGGACGTGTTCTGGGGACCCATGACTTAAAAAATGTCGATTTTGTCTTATATTGAATTAGATTTCTACAAGCCTGGATGATATTTCTGAGAGGCTAGAAGCTTTTAAAGATGTAGGAAACAGCTGCTCCCATGCTGAACACAATCTGAAGGACCTCTCCAACTTTGAGGTTAAATCCCAAGTAAGACAGTATCATTATTGTTTGAGCTGTATCCTTTTGATTCAAAAAAAATGTTGTTATTAAATCAAATATCAATAAACACCACAACATAATGGAAGAGTGCATGGGTAAAACTGTAGCTACAGTCAAGAAGTAGCAGAAAGTATGGTGCTCTATGAAGCATGTCATGTATTTTTTCACTTTGTAGGGCTTTTGGGGTTTTTGTTGTTTTCATTGATCAGTATAGAATATTGGCAATGTTAACAACGGAAATAAAAATTTTTATAGAATTCACTCAAGAAATTCTGCACAGTCTTATTTACTATGGTTGGCTGTTGGTATAGTACAAAATAATTTTGTAGAGAGTTGCCTGGGACGGCCCTCGAATGCCTATGTAGTAAAAAAAATTTCCTAAAAAACTGCTGGAGTAATGTAACTAGCAGAGAAATGTCACTCTGATGGGCACTATCTAGGGCAGAACCGAACCTAAATACACTGTTGTTTGTGTACATTTTTGTGTAGCTCTGGTAGTGAAAAGATTGATTGTTATGTTGCAATTTACTTTTTTAAAGGACAGTAAACATTAATTGAAAAACACTGTTCTTGTCTTTGCAGTAGACCTAATTCCAGCTACTGGGGAAAAAAGCACAAAATATGATGTCAGTGTGCAGTATTAGTTATATGTGAGAAACAATTACATTTGGAGTTTGAATCAAATTATTTTTGTTAATTACCTGCAAAATTTTATATTTTCCCCCATTTGGATTTCACGTTTTAAAAAAGTGTTTTTTTTCTGTGGTAAAGTTTCATATCAGGCATAACATGTTAAAGGTGAGACCATAGGCCATAATGTTTAGTTTAAATGAATGCATTTTTATAATAACCTACAAATAAACAAAATACAAATATTATTAAAGGAAATGTAGCTGCATCTGTAATAATGAACTATCATTCTCTTTATTTAGGAAGTTTTACAGGAAGCCCAGAATTTAGCCAGAGAAGGCGATCAGCTCATTCAGAGTAATCACTATGCTGTGGACTCCATCCTTCCAAAATGCAATGAGATTGGCAATTTATGTGAGAGCATAAGCAGCACCATTCAGCAGAGGCGGCAAAACCTTCACAAATCCTTGGAATTGCACAGACATTTGGAGAAGGTACTTTTATGACTTCTAATTCAACCATCCTGTTGACTTGTTCTATAGAGGTGTTCAAGTAATAAAACAACCTTAGACCTTGTAAATTGCCTTACATGACATTGCAGGATTGACACTGCTCTCATGTTGCTGTTTTCTTATACATAATGAATCACTCTCATTGCAGTCAATGAAGTGGCGTGATGAGGGGATTTACTTGCTGGCTTCACAACCTGTGGATAAGTTCCAGTCACAGGATGGAGCAGAAGCTTCACTTCAGGAGATTGAAAGGTTTCTAGAGACTGGCACAGATATAACTTTGAAAGATTTGGCTTTTATTTTGAAGAAGTATGACTCGATTCTGACTCCAGAACTCCAGGTACTTTATAGAAATCATGTCATTTTAATTTATTTGTGGCAATGTGTATGTAGAAGGTACAGTAGCTGACCAGTGTACCCTCACAGGGGCAAACTATAGCTACTAAAATAACATTTAATTAAAAGCAACTAAAACAGCTTTGCTGGGCTTAAAGTAGCCACAGAACCCAAAAGTTATGATGCAGCCATCCATTGTGTAATATGGCAATCAATCATTTCTTTAAATATGTTACAGTTCATAGTTGATGGTTCAAATAAAAAACAAAAGACTGGCTGTTTGCAAATAAGACTAAATTTTGTTTGTCCCTAGGAATATGTCAATAATGTGTACCAGAAGCAGGAAAGCTTGCAGGAGATGTTTGAGAAGAGGAAAGGTAGCCTTAGAAAACTTGCAGCAAAGCAAACCAGACCTATCCAGCCAGTTGCACCGAGACCAGAAGCAATTTCCAAGTCTCCTACCTCCTCTCCAAGTAAACAAGAGTACCTGTGATGCCTACATGAATTTTATTGTATTTATTTACAGGAGGGTAATGGTACGGGGGGGGGCACAAAAAACCTATGGTAACAAATGTCCTAGTTTGTATTGTCTGCTTCGGACAGAACCATAGCATTGTAACAGTTTATGGACACTCACCACACATATCTCAACCGCTAGGTGCACATTGTATTGGGAGCACATTGTGTGAAATATTGAGAGGTTTCTCATGATCTAATTCAAAAACCCTCCATTTAGCAAGTTACTTTCCTGCAATGTTGATAGACCGGTACAGTATGGATAGTATACAAATGTAGAAATTTGATTTTAACATTTAACATGCTATACATCATATATATTCGGCACACCATTTTTAATAATAGGCTGTAGGCTTACAGCATACAGTATTTCCCAAGTAAATGTTTTTCTTGAAAGTATACCATAAGTTTTCAGCATTTCTTTCTTTTAGGTCTTCGTAGGTCTTCTGAAAGCACATATAATAGAGGAAGTATTCAGCGTCGGATAAATTATCGCAGAGCCAAGGTATTTATAGAAAAGACATATCAATTATTTTTCATTGATTATGGGTTGTTTTTGTTGGGGGTATATTTTAAGTAAATATGATATGATTCTAGTGATCTATCAACTAAAATAATGCAGGAAAAAAGATTGTGTGTTAGTATGACTGTATGCTGTAATTTAATCTATTTTAGTTGTTTCATTATTTAAATCTGTTTTAACATACTGTAGCTCCCACATAGTTAACATGTGTAACATGTATCAATTTCTGATACTTTATACCCAATTTATATACAACTTTTGAAAATCGAATTGTGCAACATTAAGCAGACAAGTAAAATTAAGTAGCTGGGCAATTTACTGTGCAAGAACAATCATAAAGATAGCAAGGGTAGCAAGGAGGGTAAAAAAAAACAGATTACAAATATAACTGAACATGACTAATAAAATATCACATTCTCCTAACAGAGATTATTTATTTTCTACCCTTAGACTGAAGTGGATGGTAATCAGATTAGAAGTACATCAGCGATGGAGGATGAAGAAAATCTAGCAGTGTTAAGAAGGTTAAAATCATTTTGTTATCCTGATACATATGTTTTTTTACATCATATAATGTATATAAATACATTTATAGGCAGTTGTACCACATAGGAAATATAGGCAGTTGTATCACTGAGGATGACTCTTAAGCACAATTAAATAGTTCTACAAGTTGACAACCTGAAAACATTTGCATGAGAGAAAATTAGTGCAATTAATGCCTTTTGTGGAAGGGCTTGAAAAGGAGCTGCATTTGATTAAAGGAGACATATTGTGTAAACAAAAAAACAAGAATGTGCAGCAGGGAAAAAGTGTTTTGGCTGATTTATTGAACATTTCTGCAAGAACCCACCCATCTGTTCCACTTTCTGCTGCATCCTTTTCCAGGCTGTGCATAGGAGCCAGCATCACTCAGCATACTGCACTGTAGAATAGGAACCAGGATCAGAATCTGGGCTGACCTGATAGGGAACTGAAACCTGTATTTTGCTTTTCTGAATGCAGGGCTGTGATTGGTTATCCTTGTCGGACCGCGCGGCCTAGGGGCGGGTGGGGAAGAAATCCGGCCCTGGAGCTGAAGCTACATTGGGTGGGAATGCAAGTTAGTGTTCACACAGGATGGAGAAAAATATTGAGGGTAAATTGGATAGGAATTTAGTTTGGGTGGTGAATGTGCTGAAGAATGAGAAAGTTGGGGTAAATTAATTGGGAATGTGGGGTGTTTCTATAACAAATACAAATATATTATAGGGATGCACTGAATCCACTATTTTGGATTCGGCCGAATCCTCCGTGAAAGATTCGGCCGAATACCGAACCAAACATTTTTACTTCCTTGTTTTGTGCCAAAAAGTCACGCGATTTCCCTCCCTGTCCCTAATTGCAAATTAGGATTCGGTTCGGCCAGGCAGAAGGATTTGGCTAAATCCGAATCCTGCTGAAAAAGGCTGAATCCCGAATCTGTCTTTGTATCTTTTTCTATCTTGTTTCTTGGGGTCAACAACACTTGTTAATGGCAAGGCTCATTGATAAATTCTTTAGATATTGTTATATGTTGCTTTAGTCCAAATGTAAAGGAGTAATTGACTAATAGCAGTAAAGTAACTGAACAATTTATTTTATACCTACTCCCTTCCCTAAACTATTCTGGGTCAATGCAGCATAACCTAGACTCTCATCAGGGGAGCATCTGGCCCTCCTGCCAGTAGGGACCTGATTTTATGATGTAACTTCCAATTTTAAAAATAATACCTTTTCTTACACAGACTTAAAGCATTTCTGTAATGTTTGTGTCATCAATACTGTTGATCTGGTTATCTCATTTTTTCATATTTTATATATATATTTATATTTAAGGACAGCAACAAATAGATGTCACTGAAAGTCACTCCAATTAAAATAACCAGAAAGTCTTGACTAAGTGTCAGTAGTACATTAGTATACTTAATGCAGGAGAAATTATAGAACAGGTATGTGCCTATGCGGAAGACATCAGCCACAGTCCTGAACATTTGCATCACCAAGAATACTATGTACTCAAAATTTCCAGTGGGCTAGTAAAATTGTTATGGTTTGGCTCTGATTCCATATTCCTTATCTGATCCACTGTATTTTATCCTCTCACAGACAAAATCTTATAGGCTTGGAGCCAGCACTGAACAAGAGCAGTTTAGGGTATTGTGTGCATAGTAAATCCAATCACACATGGTGAGATTCCTGTACAGTTATATTCCATTGGATATATGAAACAAAGAAAATTACTAGCGTCTCCCTTATTGCAAATTACCTTCCAGTTTTGCTGAAGGGCAAACTGACAGCAGTCATGATTCATTAAAAATATAAAAGAGAGGAGAAAAAGTTAGTCCCTTTAGTCCTGTTAACTACTGCCGGTCCTCTTTCAGTCTCTCAACTGTAATATTGCTTCACAAAATAAAGGATCAGCACCTCTGGCAAAGAGAAAACAAACAACAAAAAGCGGAATATAGTGTAGTATTTTTTTGAAAAATTATCCACTTAACACCATGGGGCAGATTTACTAAGCTTGAGTGAATAGTTTGAATACAAAAATATTCGAATTTCGAAGTAATTTTTTGGGTACTTCGACCATCAAATTAGTCAAATTCGATCGAATCGAAGGATTTGAACGATTCGAAGTAAAAATCGTTTGACCATTCGATAATCAAAGTACTGTCTCTTTTAAAAAAAACTTTGACTTCGTACTTCGCCAAATTAAAGCTACCGAAGTGCAATGTTAGCCTATGGGGACCTTCCACAGCACTTTTCTAAGTTTTTTTGATCGAATAGAAATCCTTTGATCGATCGCTTAAAATCGTTTGCGATAAATTCCTTTGAATTCGATATTCGAATTCGAAGGATTTTACTTCGAGAGTCGAATTTGAGGGTTTTTTAACCCTCGAAATTCGATCCTTATTAAATCTGCACCCATGTGTTGGAATAGGAAAAGGCGTTGTGATTACTTCCCCTTTAAACGTTCACTCTTTCAACTAAAAGAGGGTATCCCATCCCTTTGTATGGTCATCGAATGCTTTAGGCATGCATGTGCAACCGCTCCAGATACCTCCACCAGAGTCAGCCAAAATGCCTACTTACAAGAAAGCAGTTCTAAATTTGCATGTAATATTATTTTTTCAGCTTCCTTCCTCCTCCGTCACTCCATATGGTCCCACATATAAAACAAGACTTCTTTTAGTGTAAATCGTTTGATAAAACTTTTTTAAGATCCTAAAATTTCACTCACATCTCTGTCCAAAAGTATATGCACTCATATGTAAACCCTGCACCATTCCGTCCCCACTGCCTGACGCGTTTCGCTGTCCAATCAGCTTCCTCAGAGGCATCTGAAGCTGATTAGACAATCACAGAGCCGTGGTTGGCCATCTTGTGTGTTTATAGTTTTCACCTTTGCTTTATATAAAAAAAGCATAAGAGAATGTATGTGCAACTATTAACTTGTTATCTGCTTCTATTTTTTCCAGGCATGTGATGAATGAACTTATTGAGACAGAAAGAGTATATGCAGAAGAACTGCTATCTGTGATCAAGGTATTCAAGGATAAATTGATATATTCAGATATTCAATTAGAAGCAATTTTACATTTATTGAGGCTTTAAATCTATCCTGCCACTTCCATTCTGGCAGCAGAATGATATATTGAAGTACCCCCCCCCCCGATCCCTGGACAATAAACTAGTCACATTCAGTAATAGCTTGTGTCTGTATTCATTGATGTATCCCTGATGTATTGTTGTTTTTGATTTTGTTTTTATGCCAAGGTTATCAGCAGGGGTAATTTAATAAGGTGGGGGCAATAATTTGATTGTGTGGCACACAGGAAACTTAAGTATAGTCCTGCCCTTGTGTTTGACTGTGCCTAGATATGAAACAAAGGCTGTGACGGTGTGAGGAGGCTGTCAGTAAGACATATAACAGCCTTTTACTAAATGTCAGCTAATTCCTGGCATGATATAAACAGGGATCATAGAGCAGTGGTTGTTAAAGGTCCAACCTTTGACTAATGCCCCCTTTAAGGTCCAAACTTTGGTCAGGGAACCCCTTAGCTCATGATGAAGTACAAATATAGGACAGATGAATCTGTCTTTCAGTTACAGTTTTATGAATATCTATGTCCGCAAATAAGTTCTGACCAGTTCTCACCCTAACTGGCCTTCAGAGAAGCCTCCTTGTCCCTTCCACCACCACTGCTACTTCTATCACCCACAGAAGTGGCAGCCACACAGTTTGGGATCACTTTATTAGAGGATGTGTGTGTGTGTGTACATTGTACCACTGACTATGATAGCTATGCATGAATGTTTCTACTGTCAGACTTATTTCAGTTTGTAAACATATTTAGATGGATAAATAATATATTTTTCTCCATGCTTCTTGCAGGGTTATGCTGCTGAAATGGATAACCCTCTAGCAATAGACATTATCCCCTCAGTGCTACAGAACAAGAAGGATGTTCTTTTTGGCAACATAGAAGAAATTTATCAGTTTCATAACAGGTTGTTTATCCCAGTAATTTGTTTGCAGTTCTTCTTGGAGGGAGCAGTTTTGCAGGTTTAAACAAACAGATGTATATAAACTATATTCAGAAATCAGTTTTAAAAAAAAAAGGCTTGATAGTAACATACTGTAGGTTGACATTTTGGTTTGGTTTGATAGGTTATTGTTTAGAGACAAAGCAGAAACATCTGGAAAATGACTATATCTACTTATCATTGAGTAACACTAGGTTTAGACATGCTCAATAAGCTAAACACTGTTTGCTTCGTATTGAAAATGCTTGTAAACTTTTTCATATATATATTTATATTTGATTGGGATATGTATTCCCTTCAGTATATTTTACTGTTGCATGCTATAATTCTCTCTGTTTTTTGTAGAATATTTTTGAGAGAGCTGGAATATTACAGGGACTATCCAGAACTAGTGGGAAGGTGTTTTTTGGAAAGGGTAGGTAATTCAACAGAGGCTTTTTAGGTTATGTCCTTATGTCAAAAGAAAATGATTCAATGGTGTACTGTATGTGTTAGCAAATGTCTGAAATATTGAGAGCAAAGATGGATTACAATGCTGCCACTACTGAAAGCTGTGTTTTGCTTTTCAGTGGTTCCCAGAATTCAGGTCTGCCGCAGCCCATCATGAAGTTTTTTGTTGAATGGAAATTACATTTCTGCAAATGGTACTATGTCTATTCATGTACCTAATTTACAAATTAAGCAGAACTCAAACTTTTTTTTTTGAGCTTTACTGTCAATAAAAATAACAATAAAACAAAAAAAACAATAAAATAAGGGCGTAAGGAACATGCTTTGAAACTCAATCTCCTTTCTATAATTTACTTCAACTTCTTTTTGTAAAAATACTATAACATACAGTAGGAGCATAAATATGCTATAGTGAAACAAATAAGCCATGTTAAGTGAAATTAATAAGCACACATACATCGATGCCACTATATGAGTCTGAGTGCTGGTTTCTTGGTGTATTTGTATTATTTATATGCATGTAGGTGCAGACCTCTTTTCCTCTTACTTCATGATATAGATGGAAGATTTCCAAATCTATGAAAAGTACTGTCAGAACAAGCCAAGGTCAGAGAGCTTGTGGAGGCAGTGCTCTGATGCTGCTTTCTTCCAGGTAATGTTCTTTTTTTGTTATTTACATAGAACCGGCATATTCCCCTGTGGTTTGCAAAGGTTTATCATTCACAACAGTCCCTGTATCAACTACTGCCACATGCACACAAAGGAGCCAGTTACATCTGGAGTTAGTTAACCTGTTTGAATGATAATATAAAGGAAACCCCTGCAGATAGAGCATGCAACCTCCCTCCTGCATATGTTGTACCGGGTGGTTCTGCAAGACTTACCATTGTGTATTTTGTGTATTATAATACCTGTAATTTTAGTTTAAACATGATACATATGTGAAATGGTATTTGTTTGATTTGCAGGATTGCCAAAGGAAATTGGACCATAAGCTAAGCCTGGACTCCTATCTTTTAAAACCTGTGCAAAGGATAACAAAGTATCAACTACTGTTAAAGGTACAGTTGTCAAACCTCTAGCTATGCACATAGAAATGCAGTGTTTCCTATTCATGCAGCCACTTAGGCATGAGCCTATGATGTTGCAGCACTGTACTTTATAGCAGTGATATTGTTCTGATATTTTAGCTTTTGGGACCAAGCATACTATTCCAAATTGTAAACAGTTCATGTTGTTTGTGGAATGAATAATCTTTTTTTACTTATAGGGTCTGTCCTTATGGACAGGGATTATCTAATGAGAGCCCTGTGGGTCTGACCTAGCTGAATAGGTTAATTAACTATTATTTTACGTGAAAAAGCAAGTAAATTTGTGAATTTGCGTTGTGAACAAATTTTCAGAAATGGGTTTGCATGAGTGTGGCCATTCTACAAGGCTGTTGTGTGCAAAAATAACGTTGACAGCAATTTAAATTTGCATTTTGATACAATGTTTTGCAAATATTTTCTCCGCCACCAAAGTCGTGGTGTAAATGTTTGAATAAATATTTGCAATATGCAATTTTAGCCATATTTAAAAAGCTCTTATGGAAAAAAAATGCAAAACTCTTCGCACATTAAATACACCACTCTTATCCAGCTTTATAAATATAACCAAGCACAGGGCAAATATATTCACTGTGCGAATCATTCGGCACTGCACAAAGTTGATAAATGATCCCCAGTGTGTATGTTTCTTATTAGATTTAGCTACTAAGAGGAGCAAAGTACATAAAAAATAATACACATAAGTGTAGGCTAAGGTGACTCAATTGCCATTCTTATTAAGAGTGAGAATGATGAGTAAGTGCCATCCTAAAGAACTGCCAACAGACCAAAGTTGCTTGTTAAATCAAACCAGTGCACAGCTGGACCCTAAAACATTTACCCTGACATTTCAAAAGGGTTGTATATAAGACCAACAAATTGCATATTTCATGTACTTAGCCAAATCACAATTTTTTTCAGTGTACACTAAAACCATCCGCACATCCACATCAACCAATTGTAATCCCACTGGTCTAGTATATGCAGGGTCGGACTGGAGCCTTCGGGGCCCACCGTGGCTGCAAGTCCACGGGGCCGGGGGTCCACTGGGTTTTTTCCTGGTGTCCCACATACCCAGCCCAATGTGTTACTCGTATATGTGAGCTCTTGGCTATCCATACAATTGACCTAACTGGCCAGGTTAAATATAATTTGTTCATCCACAGAGATAGCTAAATAATTTTAATCCGTGTGTGGGGCATTGCATATCAGAAAAGAATTTAGAGGAATCAGCAGATAAAATTTGCAGTCTGGATGGAATGATTGCAATCCAGCATTGCCTGAATGTTCTGTCAAAATTGTTCTTTTGTTTCTGTGGTCAAACATCTTGTGTGCCAGGGCTATAGTATTTCTAAACCCCTGAACATATCACTTTTTCATAACTAAACCATCAATGATTTATTTTGGTATACAGGAAATGCTAAAGTATAGTAAAAACTGTGAAGGAGCTGAAGATCTTCAGGAAGCACTAGCCTCTATACTGGGCATTCTTAAAGCTGTCAATGATTCCATGCATCAGATAGCAATCACCGGATATGAGGTATGTTATGCTATTTTTTAAATTACCTTTTTTAAAAAACATTAGGAAAGGCATTGGTAGGATTTATTTTCAATTATGTCCTGTGATAGGCCAGTTGGAAATGTAAATGAAATGTTAAAATTGTAATTGCCGGTGTTCGTTTAACTCTCCTGTTCCTTTAATAAAATGCTAGGCACTAACTCACTGACACTAAATGTCGAGATTAGCTCTCATTCTACTCATTTTAAAACAATTTGTAGATGCTTACTGTTCAACTAACTCAGGAGCCACCCCAGGCAGCTGTTTTATTTACAAGCATATTTTTAAGCATTGGTCATTTAAATGTTCCCTGTATTTTGACAGCAACTTGCGTTTTCAGAATTGTACAGGGTGTTAAACCAACAATAAAACTGGACTTATACTCTTTTGTTTTTTCAGGGGAACTTAAATGAACTTGGAAAACTCTTAATGCAAGGATCATTTAATGTGTGGACAGAGCACAAGAAGGGTCATTCCAAAGTAAAGGATCTGGCGAGGTTTAAACCAATGCAAAGACACCTGTTTCTGCATGAAAAGGCTGTGCTGTTCTGCAAGAAGAGGGATGAGACTGGGGAGGGATATGAGAAGACACCATCCTACAGCTATAAACATTCCTTAAATGTAAGACCCTATCTAAGCCTGAAACCAAGTACATAAAATATAAACTAAAAAGTCTGGAATTTATCGCCACTGACCATAGTTCACACTTAACACTGAAAAGGAAATTAGCAAAATGGGAATTGGCAAAAATAGTGTCTTAACTGATTTAAAATACACAGAGCTTTATAAACACGGGGCGTTCTAAGCATGATATAGTCGGAGGCTGACCAACAACTTGGAGTTGGGTACTGTCTTGCTAAGTCTGAGCCAACAGTTTTCCCTCTCTGTTATCAGTTTGCTGTGGAAGAGCTTTAATAATCTGTGCCTTTATTCTGTTTCATGCAGCTGATCATTTTCTGCTTTATCATTTAATAGATGATGTTTGTTGGAATTACTGAGTATGTGAAAGGAGACAATAGAAAATTTGAAATTTGGTGCAATGCGAGGGAGGAGGTTTATATTGTGCAGGTAAGTCTACTGC
This sequence comes from Xenopus petersii, assembly GCA_038501925.1. Classification (NCBI taxonomy): domain Eukaryota; kingdom Metazoa; phylum Chordata; class Amphibia; order Anura; family Pipidae; genus Xenopus; species Xenopus petersii. The sequence goes on along the minus strand of CM076675.1, from coordinate 108,401,760 downwards.
CGTACATAAATATTTGTACAAAACGATGGGATTGTATAAATGTTTTATTGTTACTCAAATTGAGATTTGTATTATTTAATAGGCACCAACCCCAGAAGTAAAGGCCACCTGGGTAAATGAAGTCAGAAAGGTGCTGACAAACCAATTAAAGGCACACAAAGGTAAACACGATTTCTCTAAGAAATCTCAGCATAGATTAGAGTTCCCCTGGGAAAATGATTTCTTACACAAAATTGCATCATGATTTAGCATCAGTAGACACCCTACTAGTCATATTTACTACTGGGCCCCACAACCAGTGTCTAGATCAGCCAGCCATATTGTTTCACCCGTGCAAGGGATAATGGCAGATTCATTTTGGGGTCAGAGCAAGCCCAGGTTTGCTGCGTCTACTGGCTAATTTCTACAAACACTAAGCACACACAATTTTTTTTTTACAGTAACTTCCATCTCCCATGCATAGTGCTTAGTTCCTGTAGAGTCAGGGAAAGTGCGTGCAGGGGAGTGAATAGACGTGTTGGCCTAGGGGCACTGAAAATACAAATCTCAGTGAGGAATTTGATTTTTCTTGTGAGATTAAAATACATAAACGCATAAAATAATAAATATACCTGTAAAAGGTTGAGAACAAGTTATTATTGCCTTGACAATCACAATTCCCACTGAGAATATTATTAAGCTTAAAGGGTTTGTTCAACTTCCAAACACTCTTTTCAGTTCAGTTGTTTTCAGGTTGTTCCCTAGAAATAAAGACTTTTTTAAATGCTTTCCATTTTTTATATTTTAAAATTTTTCAAAAATTGAAGTTTGCAGATTAATGTTCCTGTCTCTGGTGTTTCAACAATCCAGGTGCAGATTCTGAACTGTTACAATTTGCTACATTACTTGATAAATTTATCAGCAGCATCGGTGGAATATTAGAAACTATTGTATCAGTTATACCAGCTACCTTTAATAATGGGCTCAGCGGGGCCAAAGATAATAAATGTATCAACTAAGTTAATCAGTTTACAACCGTTTATAGGAGCTCTTCAGCAAAATCATATTTAACTGATTCAAGCAAAATAAAAAATATCAAATTTAAGATTGATCTCAAAATAAAATTCTTGGATATTTAATTTTCTGCAGATGCCAACCAACACAAATCAACAGAGCAGGCAAACAGCTTACCTGCTGCTCTTCCATCCAATAATAGGTAAGTTCATTTCACAAGTACAGTAGAGTGCATAGTGTAGTGAATCGAATAGTACAGACATGAAACTGAGGACATTTTTATCTTGTATAGCATCTTTCATGTTCAGCCTAGAAATACTGTAGAAACTGCAGATGTATCTATGATAAAATAGTTTTACTTTTATCTATTAATATTTCAGTTTCTCAACAGGAAAATTTAAATATACAATAAAATCTGTCACACCCTAAAATTCTCCTGTCAATGTTATATTTTCAGTCCTCTGAGAAATAAATCTGGGAAGACCAAAAATCTGGAGGAAAGAAAAACTGAGCCTCTGTTGAATCCAGATGTCTCCTTAAAGTCTGTACCAAAATACCTTGACAAAGGTAAAGGTTAGCATTCCCACGACTCGTTAGAGCTAAAGTTTCAGTACTCAGATCAGTAACAGTATACAGCTTAGAAGGCATTTAAAATCTCTAGTTTAAAGGTGCTTTATACCCTATCATATTCTCTAAATACTTGAGCTCTGCTTGCTATTTCCACATTTTCTTCACTTCTCTCTCAATATTGTTCTAGTTTGGCCTTTTCTCTTCTGTATCTCTCATTTCTAGATGACACAGTTACTAGTCCTACCTCAGATTCTTCTGCCTTGTCAAAAAAGCGCTTCACTTTGCAGGGTTTTTCAAACCTCAAAAGTCAAAAAGGTAATTAGCTACCCAATATGTTGCACACCTAATCATGCATTTAATTATCTCTGATTCTAGGCTGGCATTGTAGCTCATATATATCAACATAAGTAGATTTAAGTAGTTAGGGAGGTTCATAATCGTTGTTTATGCGTGCTTCTTTCTTCTGTAAACACTGTTATATAAAGGTATGGGATTTATTATCTGTGGTTCTTGGGGCATGGGATGATCCTCCAGGCCCCCATCATGCTTTAATAAACCTATGCTTAAAATAAACAGCAAATCTTAAAATCCTTTAGAACTGTTAAGTACGATTCTGTTGGAGATGGCATTCCTACATTTGAGTGCTTTTTAGATAAAGGTTCTTAAATAATAGAACCCATGCCTGTAGTAGGAGATACTTATGTCAGTACCCTTAGACAATGAGGCATTAGATGCCCCTTTTGACACCCCAGGGACCATCCTCACATTCTTCTGCTAGCCAGACACTTTTCTTTTATATCTGCATGCCTTCTTCCTCTTGCCCTTCACTCAAAAGCTGCCCAGTACTTGATATTGCTGCACATTATCATGTATTGTTATATTTATGGAATTGTACATTTATTTCTACTAAATGTTTCAGTCTATGAATGATGAATGGATACCAATTGACTGCAAATTCAGAGGAACCCTCAAATCATTTTATATTCAGTGGATAGATTAAAATGTCAAGGCCCCACAGTGCAGCTGCATTAGCAGGCATATTATTAATCATAAAACTGCCTGTTCTATTTCAGTTATTCCTTCCTTCTATTTATGTTTTCAGTAGGAGGATGGAGCATAACCTTTTTGGCTGAAAGTTAGTGATGGGAAAATAAAAATGGGCCAGGCATGGATTTGCGGCGAAATCTCGCATTTGCTGCTCGCAAATAAATTTGCAAAAATGGGGTGCAAATACACCTGTGAAAATTCCGCTGTGAAAAAAAAAACAGTTGCAAGTCAAAATGATTCAGACACCCATTGACTTTAATGCATTTGGACAAAATAGACACGCATCTAAAAATTGGCGCTGGTGTCAAAATTGTCAATAGTCAATTATTTTTTTTTGTTATTTAAATTTTTATTCATTTTCTATAGCATAAAAAAAATTCAAGATAAAAGGTGACAAGATAACTGCATATTGATTGGCAATGGGTATATTTGCATGCAGTGCATCATATAAGTGAGTTACTATAAGCTAGATTTAATCATTGGAGGCTTATTCCATCTTCTGCAGCTGAGCCTTGATATGGTAAGGGGGGGAGGGGGAGGGGAAAGTAACCGCTTTGTTGGAAACAGGCGAGATAGGGAAGGGGTATTAGGAGGGGATGAGAGAGAGTTATGGTTGAGGAGGGAGAAAAAGGGGCAAGCATCAAAATTATTTTGACACCCATTGACTTGTTTAGTGAATTTTCACTATTGAAAGTATTTACACAGCTGCCTATCCAACAATTAATTCCTAAACTGCCTGTATCAAACATATACTGTATGTGTGTGTCTGTTTAAATATCACACATATTTCCCATGTTAATTTTATGGTCTTCAAGAAGAGGTTGTGTCCTTGGTATCACTAACACACTAACGCACATGTTCTTAATTATTAATTATTCTTTTCATTTTATAGTTGCACCTTTACATCTGAAACTTATGTACTATAACATAATATACTTTATTGTCTAACATGTTTGCCTTTGTGTCTTTCTAGAATGATATTGGCAGTGTAAAACTTTAAATCGTTTATGCAGATAATATAGCTACAGTTTATATAAAGACGTCTACAGTTTTCTGTGCATCTACTAAGATGTGTCTGTATGCCTATAAAGCTGCACAACTCAAAGCAATTTGCCTCCTGCTAAAATAGCCTTTCATAAAGTCTACATTATTTCATTATTTACTGGCTGCAAAGAAATAATTTGACAGTGAATAAAATCTCACATTACATGGGTTTGGGTTGTGAAGGATTCATGACTATATGTGAGTTTACACAGACAAACAAAAGTGTGCCGAAATATGGCCTATAAAACTGTTGGTATAAAGTAGCCCTTCATTTCAATTTAATATGAGTTTTAAATTAGTATGAGAACTAACCAGCCTTCTATATAATATAAAAGGGCTCGCATTCTATGATAAACTCAAAGGTATTGCATTACTCAATAATCATTCTGTCCTTTTCAGTATCTATGTCTTTCTGTGTTTTACCTCTTCGTCGTTCTGCAGCTTCTCCTACCAGTCCAGACAAAAAAGCTAAACGCCATGAAGTAAAGAGTGACCCAACTCCCTTTGGTTTAAGAGGTAGAGTGTAAAAATATTTCATATATAACAATGATACAAAAGCTCTTCTCACCATATGCATGTCTTAAGTACATTGTGTAGTTATGCAGGAAATTATGTATTTGCTATAAAATATAGATAAAGAGCTCTTTATACCACTAATTCTTAGCTATTTCTTCCATAAAACTGACATGCCACGATTAATGCTATAAGTAAGCTAGTGCCAGGAGAGTGATTTTTTTTTTATACTTAGTACTGTTCTGATAATCCAGTAGGCCACATATACAGTTATATATATATATATATATATATATACAGATAGGAAATATACAGTTGTAGGCTTCTTTTTCACCCGCTATCTGCACCATTCTTTTTTTTCTGTTTTTATTTATGAGAAATATGTTTTGGGCAAATGATTTGTATGTGTACCGTATATACTCGCGTATAAGCCGAGATTTTCAGCACCCAAAATGTGCTTGAAAATCCTACCTCGGCTTATACGCGGGTCAGCTGCCGGTAAGCGAGGCTGCGGGTGAGGAGGATGAAGGGGGAGGGAACAGGCCAGTTGAGACGCGCCGTGTTTGTTATGGGCCGCACTTGCAGGGATGCCATGTTTGCGGCAAATCTGTTGTCCAGCTATGACTTACCGGTAAGCGAGGCTGCGGGTGAGGAGGATGAGGGGGGAGGGAACAGGCCAGTTGAGACGCGCGGTTACATAGTTACATAGTTACATAGTTAAATTGGGTTGAAAAAAGACAAAGTCCATCAAGTTCAACCCCTCCAAATGAAAACCCAGCATCCATACATACACCCCTCTCTACTTTTAATTAAATTCTATATACCCATACTAACTATAGAGCTTAGTATCACAATAGCCTTTGATATTATGTCTGTCCAAAAAATCATCCAAGCCATTCTTAAAGGCATTAACTGAATCAGCCATCACAACATCACCCGGCAGTGCATTCCACAACCTCACTGTCCTGACTGTGAAGAACCCCCTACGTTGCTTCAAATGAAAGTTCTTTTCTTCTAGTCTAAAGGGGTGGCCTCTGGTACGGTGATCCACTTTATGGGTAAAAAGGTCCCCTGCCATTTGTCTATAATGTCCTCTAATGTACTTGTAAAGTGTAATCATGTCCCCTCGCAAGCGCCTTTTTTCCAGAGAAAACAACCCCAACCTTGACAGTCTACCCTCATAATTTAAGTCTTCCGTCCCTCTAACCAATTTAGTTGCACATTTCTGCACTCTCTCCAGCTCATTTATATCCCTCTTAAGGACTGGAGTCCAAAACTGCACTGCATACTCCAGATGAGGCCTTACCAGGGACCTATAAAGAGGCATAATTATGTTTTCATCCCTTGAGTTAATGCCCTTTTTTATGCAAGACAGAACTTTATTTGCTTTAGTAGCCAAAGAATGACACTGCCCAGAATTAGACAACGTGTTATCTACAAAGACCCCTAGATCCTTCTCATTTAAGGAAACTCCCAACACACTGCCATTTAGTGTATAACTTGCAACTGTGTTTGTTATGGGCCGCACTTGCAGGGATGCCATGTTTGCAACAGCGCAAGTGTATGCCTACGCTGACGTCACCATGGATATAGCATTGTAAGAAGCAGTGTGCTCTGTGTATCGGAGGACTGGTGAGAGAAGAAAAGTTACCGGTATGTTGATACAATCATGTAAGGGCCTTCAGTGCTGGAACAGTTAACGGAATTATCATGTGCTTGGCACCAAAGTGGGAATAAATGAATATGAAATCCTGTAATACATAGTACAGAAGAACAGGTGGACTGTTAGAGAGCAATCTCTCAGTCTGAATTGAACTTGAACTTGTTAAGGGTTATTTACTGCTTCAGTTGCTCATTTCTCTGGCCAGGTAATACATTTCAGTGATGCAGTGATGATTTCTGAGACTTCTGAGTTGTGTCTAAGCTTATACACGAGTCAATACGTTTTTCTGGTTTTCATAGGTAAAATTAGGTACCTCGGCTTATACGCGGGTCGGCTTATACATGAGTATATACGGTACTTGTTTTTGAACAACTGAAATATTCATGGCCCTATAAAGCTATTGAAAGTGTATATTGCAGCCTTTTTTCTATGATAAAGGTTCTTGTCAGGAATGATGAATTATTTTAAGTATTCATGTTGGTTTCTTTCTGCAGTCCATAACTGGAATAACCCTGTTATCAAACACACAATTTACATAAATATTCTAAACCAATTTGGTCCTAGGCTAGTGTATATTCCCATGGTCCCCAGTGACCAAGACCAAGGCTGGGAACAGAAATGATGTGGCCACAGTTGGCAGCTAGCAACACCACTGGGTAACTCTTGAGTTTGATACTTACTATAGGAGTACAGATCCTTGTGAAATTGTGAATAATAAGGGGGGCTGTACATTCCCTCCCATTTCTAACCAAAATGAACCTTCAAGCTGAAATCCCAAGAGGCATCCTTATCAAATTTTACTTTAACCAGCCTTAAAGCTGGGTCCCTCAAGCCACAGCTCTGGGCCTGGTGGGAACATTACATTTAGGGGGTTATTTACTAAACTCTGAATGCAAAAATCACGAAAAATGTGTGATTTTTTTTTTTATATAAAATCGGGCTTTTAAAAAAAATCAAGATTTTTTCAGAATTTATTAAACCCCGAGGATGGAAAAACCAGAATCTGAAAATCCGGCATCTCAGACCTGTCTAGGAGAAAATTCAGAAAAAAACGTGAAAATCAGATTTTTTTTACTGCAAATCAAATGTTTGGGAAAATGTAATAATAAATAAGTGTAAAAAACCTGAGTGGATTTGATCGGAGTTTGTAGCAGAAAATATTGGGATCAATTCGGACTTGAACTTTGTACACTGCTTACATCTTCTCTGTTAGCACTTACGTGCCATTTATGTATCATAATTTACATGTAAAAGACAAGATAAGTAGGTCATATGCCTTTAATATAAGGATTTCTTTCTGTTAGGACTGCAGACTTTATCATAAGTTCTTTCACAGATAAACATTCAGTTCTTAAACTGACAAAGTCCAGGTAGCACAGTATAGCTCAGCTCACCTCAGCTGAATGGAAGAGGCTAGGTACCATTTACTGGTGTGCAGTGAATACAAGGGGAGCTTCCCCAGTTTGCTTTTGCTACAAGGGAGAGAGCATGTGTTTTCATATTAGCTGCTTGCTAAAAACTATAGTGTGTTGTGTGTGTTTCTAGGACCTAATAATAATCTTTAACTGCACTTGCTAAAGAATATCTCTATGAGAGTGTAAAACACAATGAATTTTGTAAATCTGTTATCCGCGTTTGTTTTTTTTCTGGAAAGCTTTGTGGGCGCACGCATGCATGCGAACACAGACATGGTCGAGGCATACAGTTTTGGATTTTGTAAATCAGAAGAGCACGACACCCTGAAAAATGTCAATGTTACTAATGGAAAAGAAGATTCACCAGTTTCTATAAAAAAAATGGTCATATATTCTATTCTGCACAGATATAATAATTTATATATAATGTTTTTTTTTCACATTAGAGCAAAATTTACATTAGAATTTAAAATCTATATTTTTAGAATGCATTGAATAACATAAACAAGCTGCTGTGTAGCCGTAGGAGCAGCCATTCAAGCTAAAAAAGAAAGGAGAAACGACAAAGGCTACTTAATAGATAACAGATAAACTCTGTAATCAAATACAATGGGATTCTACAGAGTGCATCTATTCTCTGACATGTGACCTGTGCTGCGAATGGCTGCCCCTAAGGCTACACAGCAGCTTGTTTTTTTTTATAAACTAATGTAATGTAAACACACCAGTTGTCTCAGAGAAGGGTGTGACTGTTCCTTTAGGCTCCACCTCATACAGCTTATGCATGAAGCATGAAAAATTCAGGGTGGTTTGTTACATTTAGGCTCATTTCATCACCACAGCTTTGTCAAAGGTGCATAGTGAGTAGGGATGTAGCGAACGTCAGAAAAAAAGTTTGCATACATTTTCGCGAACTTGCGTCAAAAATGCGAACGGTTTGCGAACGTCGCGAACCCCATAGACTTCAATGGGAAGGCGAATTTTAAAAGCTAGAAAAGACATTTCTGGCCAGAAAAATTATTTTAAAGTTGTTTAAAGGGTGCAACGACCTGGACAGTGGCATGCCAGAGGGGGATCAAGGGCAAAAATGTATCTGAAAAATACATTGTTGACACAGCGCTGCGTTTTGTGCTGTAAAGGGCAGAAATCACACTACGTCACTCAGGTGATGTTTCTGGACACGGAATGTGAAAAAGCTCACACAGCTAGGTGGCACTTGGTTAAAGACTGGGCAAACAAATTGAAACAATGCCTGCAAGGTCAACGTATACACTACAGCAGTGGATACGGAATATATTATTGCTGCTTGAACAACGTCACTCAGGTGGTGTTTCTGGAGACGGTATTATTATTGATATTTAGACAGAATGTGAACAAGCTCACACAGCTAGGTGCCAGTTGTTTGAAAATGAAGAACACACTGGGCAAACAAATTGAAACAATGCCTGCAAGGTCAACGTATACACTACAGCAGTGGATACGGAATATATTATTGCTGCTTGAAAAACGTCACTCGGGTGGTGTTTCTGGAGACGGTATTATTATTGATATTTAGACAGAATGTGAACAAGCTCACACAGCTAGGTGGCAGTTGTTTGAAGAACACACTGGGCAAATAATGCCTGCAAGTGCACTTCTATTGGTGCACTACTATGAAGAACAGCAAACAGCACTGGACACGTTAAAGATCAGTAAGATAAGTAAAATAAAAAAAATATATGTATATTAAAAAAAAAAAAATTACTCTGGTTGGTGCTGAACTACTAGGAGCAGCACAGTAGCACACCAGTCCCACTCCCCAACACAGCTAGACTAATAGCACTGGGCTCTTATAGTAGCAAAGTAAAAAAACAAAAAAGAAAATAAAAGCAGTCCTTACAAGGACTATTGGGTTATTACAGCAGTCAGCAGATGAGATCAGAAGAGATCAGTGCCCACAGCAGCTACATACAGAGCACTGCAGTAGAAGGTAGATTACTAGCCAGCAAAGCTACCTAACCTAAAATGTCCCTCAAATCCCTGCAGAGTTCTGTCCCTACAATACAGAGCAGTATCAAGTAGATTACTAGCCAGCAAAGTTACTATCAACTGTCCCTCAAATCACTAACAGCTCTACACTAGCACACACAGGCAGAATGAAAAAACGCTGCAGGGCTTCAGTTTATATATGGAAGGGGAGTGGTCCAGGGGGTGTGGGGGTGGTCCAGGAGGGAGAGCTTCCTGATTGGCTGCCATGTATCTGCTGGTCTGGGGGAGAAATGGCAAAAAAAAGCGCCAGCTAAGGCGAACCCAAATTGGCGAACGTCGCGCGACGTTCGCGAACATTCGGCGAACGCGAACAAGTCCGCGACATCCCTAATAGTGAGGCAGAGTCTGACAGAAAGCAGTTCAGTAGATCATTCCTTAAAGTCACATTCTGGTATAAACAAAGTGTTACAGAACCAGGCCAGGGCAGATGATCAGGGCACAGGTTGAAAGACATCTCTGTGGAGTGCAGCTCAAATACAGACATTAAATAACCTTAAAATAGATAAGATACCAACACATTATTCAAATGCGGACTGTTACATTTGTATAGAGAAAGCTTGTGAGATTTACAAACTAAAATGCATTCTCTCAACCTAATGACCAGTGAAGGACTATTATGCCCAAAGCAATTCATCCATGCAGTTCTCTGTATGGGACACTTGCACAAAAGATTGTACATTAACCTGCATCATGTCTCCTCCTGGCTGCATTTTGCCTTGAGAAATATAACCATAAGCTCAAATTGTAAGCAACAACAGCAATATGAGCTAGCATCCTAGTAGTCAAAATCTCTCCAAGTATTTTGCAAGCTGGATTTACTGAATGTGATTGTGCGTGTATCTTGTTTTTACATACTTCTTACTGTATATCACAATATACTGTATCATCTGTTACTAATAGCAGTAGTAACAATAGGAAGGGACTAAGAGGGTTTTGCTTTAACATAGTATGTACAGTGTACTGGTTTGTAAAAAAAATGCAACAAGATTGCTATTATCACTTATATTTCATTGTTAGGTTGGAACAGAGCATCACATTCACTTGATGTTTCTGAAGAAAATAATGAAGATTGGTCTAGTGAAGAAGATCCCATTAACTCTTCCGATGCCGAAGAGGATGGAGCAGGTGATGCACCAGAGAAAAAGCTAGTAAGTTACACAGGTTGGGCACCAGTGTTCGAACAGCCACTTCATCAGTATATTAGCTGTGCCCTAAAGATTTATGGTGGTTGGCAATAATAGGTGGGAACGTGCAGCAATGTTTCTATTGCATACAATTAATGGTAGAAGATTATTTTGCTTTTATTAGTTGTCAGCGCATACAGTATATTAGAACAGCTCGGTGACATCCCAGTCGCCATCATAGTTATGCACAGCTTAAAAAAATGTGACTGGTGCACTACAGTGACTTCATTGGACTGTTTATGTAGTTATATAGTTACACTAATTGTGTTATGCCTAAAATTCCAATACTAACTGTAGATTATAGAGAAATCAAATTGCTCCTTAGCTTTAAAATACAGTATATTAAATGGTACACTGAATTAAAGAGGTTGTGTACCTTTAAGGTAACTTTTAGTATGTTAGAGAATGACTAATTCTAAGCAATTGGCCTTCTTCTGACTCTTTGTAGCTTTCAAATGGGGGTCACTGACCCCATTTAAAAAACAAATGCTCAGTAAGGCTACACATTTATTGTTACTGATACTTTTTTATTGCTTGTGCTTCTATACAGGCCCTCTCCTATTCATATTCCAGTCTTTTATTCAAATCAATTTACAGTTGCTATGTTAATATAAGTTTTAATTGCAAGCTGGAGAGCTGCTGAATAAAAAGCTAAATAATCCAAACACCACAAATAATAAAAAATAAAAACCAAATGCAAACTGTCTCAGAATATCACTCTCTACATCATACTAAAAGTTAATTCAAAGGTGAACAACCCCTTTAACAGTCATTTATATCTTCAATACAGACTCCTGGTAAATATACTGTAGTGGCTGACTATGAAAGAGGTTCAGATGAGCTTCTGGTAAAGAGTGGAGATCTTGTTCATGTAATACATGAAAATGATGGTGGAATGTGGTAAGTCAATGTTATTTTTTGCAGCTGAATTAAAATTATATACACTATAAGAAGAGCACATAAAAGCAAGAATGAATAAATCCCTCTACACTGTACTTTAATTTAGCCATTACAGATCAAAAGTTATCTTTAGAATAGAGTTATACTCAAAAAGTCATATCTCAAAAGGTCACCTTGTTTTATAAAAGCAAATCGTGTTGAGTTATTTTAATTGAATAAAATGAGGGGCAATTTTTGAAAGATCTACAGTGCAGAGACTTCAACTTTTGTAACCCCAGTAGTTTATCTTTAGCCTAATGGGATGTCAGTGCTTTGCAGTCAGTCAACTGCTGACTATGTGTAATAATCTTGTGGTAAAATGACCTGCAATTAAACAATTCACTCCTACAACTGATAGACCAATACAGTATAGCCACTGATTCTGCATCAGCTGTTGAAACATTATTAAAAAGATATTATTAACTGTTTTACATAGCTAGCTATAACCTGAACTTAAGAATACTGCAAAGGAGTCTATTAACTTGGAATCTGACTTATTAATAGAAATATCTGTAAATCGTCAGGAAAAAGTATAGGGTTGGGGAAAGTATTGTTATTAATAATTGGAAAGTAATAAAGATGCCAGAAATGTTTTAGTGATAAACATTCAGGAGAATTTTGAAGATATATGATAATACAATAAAGGTTTTAACATTTGCACAATAGGGACTGTTGGCTGTTGCTGTTGGCTATTGTATTTTGAAAACTGAATGCATGTCCCACTCTATAAGTACTACTGTGTGTCACATTATTGTAATAGTGTTTTGGTGAACCCAGTTGTTTCTGTGTTGTTAATTACAAATCATGCTGCAGGTATGTGAAGAACTTGAGTACCAATAAAGAAGGTCTGGTACCTGCCAGCAACCTTATGACTCTCATAGGCACTTCCAAATCTGCCCACTCTTTAAGCAGCTCTGGTAGGTTGGTCTCATGTCTTATGTGTATTGTATAAAAAACTTATAGATGTCCAGTGCTAATCATGCTCAACCTTCCACACAGAATCTGGACCTGCTTCAAGCACTTTAAGCACATCGTCCAGCTGCAGTGAGAGCTGCAATACAGGCACCACCACCAGTTTCTCTGATATCAAGAGTTGAGCCAATGCTCTGTACATGGAAAAGGTGAAGCAGCGCTGGAAGTCCAGAAGGAAGTTGGGAAGAGAAATGGCATTTCCGCTGCTAGTACAGAAACACGTGCTGCTGGATCAGTCACTATGGATTCTGTCTCTCTAACCCACAATAGTGATTTCCATCAAATGCATACAAGCAGACTGAGCTGCCAGCTGGAGGAGTAGTAAGAAATGGGACTAGGGTGTCCTGTGTCAGAGAAAATCTGCCTTCAAATTCCGCACTTATTTGAAGTGTCGTTTACAGCTCTAAAAAAAGCAAAGTGTTTACAAAGGAACATTTTACCCTGCTATAGAGAACTATATTCTTGCTGTGATGTTGGCATCCTTGGGTTCATTGGCTCTGTGTAAATCGAATGAAAGGGAACAAAAACAAAACAAGCAAACTGTTTTGCTTTTTACACCGTTTTTAGGTGGTGTGGGGCTTTTCGCCACTAAATAATTTCTAAATGAACGCCGTATCAAATTTTACAAGTTCCATTTTACTAAAATATTTGATACAAAGTTATTTTTCCACAGTCGTAAAGCCAACGTTTGTAGTTGTGGATTAGTAGACTTTACATTTTCTATGTTTTGTTTGTCTGGATGAAAATGTTGCTGTCCTGATTATGCTGTGGGTCAGCATACTGCAGTTTATAATGGCTTTCCTCTCATTCCTTTGTGTGGAAAGACTGGAAGAAACACAGCTACACATTTTATTATTCCACAAAAGTAATGTGAGACAGATAACCATCCCTATACTGAGCCTTGATAGTCACTAGTTCAATACTGAGCAAAAGTAGAAAAAAGTTGCACTCATACGACTTGATGCGGTGTTCCCGGAGGTACCTCCAAATATTTATTGGTAATAAAATTAAAAATAAAAAATCAAACATTTCAGGGGGCGCCTGCCCCCTTCGTCAGTGCTGTAGTGGCCCCTGAAATGTTTGATTTTTTTGTACTCCGCATCAATAAATATTTGGAGGTACCTCCGGGTACACTGCATCAAGTCGCATGAGTGCAATTTTTTTTTACTTTTGCCCCATACTACATTCACGTAGAGTCACATGACTCTGGGAAAGTTTGCACCTACCGGAACATTACAAGAAGCACATCATCAAAAACTGTGAGCGTATCGAACCTTGACTAGTTCAATACTGACTGGGTGTGAATAATGCCACTTTAGTTCTCTCTTTCACTGCCATAAACGTTCCATTGCTTGCTTATGCTTAGTACTGTACAACACATTAGAAGTGTTACTGGTCTGTGGAAAATCACTCTAAACAAAACAAAAGCACCCTCACACAAACATTTGTATGTAAATATATAAAAATGGGGAACCACATTTCAAAACAATGAATATGGATACAGAGAAAAATTACAGATTTTGCCAAAAATTACCACCAGATGTAGCCGTTGTGGTAGAACCTTCTATGTGGTCTCACATGGGACTGTAAAGCAGGTGAGAAGGTTTGGTGATAATAGAACCTTTTTTCAGCTGTAACCTGAGAGGATTCCAAATCAGAGTGTACAGACAGAATGATGTTTACAGATTGTGTTTTAATGTATGTATATGTAAAAATATAAATGTATGCATTTGCACAGTGCTTAATTGGTACAATTCTCAATAAATCAGCCATTTCCCCAGCCCAGTGGATAAGCTGGATCTGGGTAAAAACCTGGATGAATCCAGCATTTACTGGTCTACACCATTTCAGTTGCTGATGATTATTATGGAGCAATCGCTTCAGCTTTGTTATGAAAAAAATGATGCACCCCTACTTGTTTCTTTAAATGCAATAAATAGATTCTGTGATTTCCTTAATGACTGACAGCAAACAGGTTTTTGCTTATAAGTCCATCCCTCCAAAAGCTTGGTTTAGAAGAGAACAGCTTCAGTGGAGTTATTCAGGCTTTGTGACCAAATTGGCAATAGTCCAAAAGAGATACTGGCGCTAGAAATTAAACCTTTTTTCTACATCTATCATAACATTGTCTTTTTTATGATATTTCTAATTTTGCCATAAAAGTATTTGCCTAATGCTTCTACATCATATCTGATCACCCAAGTTCCTCTATGAGGGGGCATTCATATTTGTGCAGGAGTAGTCTGTTAGCATTAGAAGGGACAGATTGAGAAGGGATTGTTGGCAAAACAGTCTGGGTTAGGAACTTCAAGTAGCAATTACTTACAAAAGTAGCACAAAAAAGGTCAACGTGATCCATAGGTAACTTTCAAAGTTTTTTAGTGTCAGTATCACTTAAAGCTGGCTGTTCCTATAATTGATGTGTTTGTCAATTTTAACATCACTCTTTGTTTTTGGCCTTGAATTTGGAAGACTATGGTTCAACCTCTTTGAATCTCCTTGCCAGATACTTTTGGACTTTATATTTTCAAAGGAATCCCAGAAAGGGATTTATCCCATATATTCTAACCAACCTTTATGAAATGAGTTTGGACACCAAACATCTATGTCACAGCTAAAATGATGGAAACATCTTGTACTTAAATCACCAGTGCCCTATGTTCTTTCCAAGGGTTCATCTTTATTGGCCATCAAACTGGTCATGTTTTACCTTATTCAATTTCCAGTATGGATATTGCCTTGTGCAATGTGTAATCTTATCTTATATCAATATATATGTACATTACCACTGTAGCTCTTATTTGTTTTTCTTAATTCTTATATGTTTTAAAGGATTAGTAAACCTTTAAAACAAGTGAATGTAAAATTGAGGAGCATACTATTCTAAGCACTTTTGTAATTTACATTCATTATTTATTCCAAGAAATTAAGAGACATGTGCATGGTTACTATGATCAAATTTAGTTACAACAGCACCACCTGCTGGTCAGTTCCCGACCAGGCTGACCACCAAGTAGTCAAGGAAGTTGTCAGGATAAAGAAAGAACTTCTTCTGCTTTGAGAAAGGTTTCTATTTTTTTTTACTAAGCAGAAGAATATCAGAGCAGCCCTCTGACCAATAATTACAAAGAACGTATAGGAGAAAAAAGGTTGGTCCTTCAGTTATGTTGACTCCTGAAGGTCATATTTCAGACTCTCAGATGTACAAAAATTTTCACTAAAAAGGTTGATCAGCGCCAAGGGCAATGGACAAAACAAACAACAAAGCAAAATATGGTGTAATATGTTTGAATAATTCAGTTTACCACCATGTGTTGGAATAGGAAAAGAAAGTGATGTTTTAGGTTAGTTCCCCTTTAAATGACGATTCACTACTTCAAAGGGTGAAAATACCCTGATTAAGTTCCCCTTTAAACGGACCAAAAAATCTTCCATACATGCATGTGTGCTTATTTCAATAGCTTCCATCAGATCTTTCTAAAATGCCTACTTATAAGATAGAAGGTTTTGTAGTTGCATATAATAATCGTTATTTTCCCTTCTCTTCAGCAGCTCCGTTATGCTCCAGTATAAAAGTACAGAGATTCCATAACGTTATACTGTTTTATTGTTAAAATTTTAAAATTTAAATAAAATTCACTCACATTTTATTTCCATAAATATAATCACCCATAAGTAAGCTTTTTTAGCAGGTTTCACCAGTTGGATCCAGGATAGGAGTGTTGCAGGCGTCTCTTTCGCCCTCGTGGCTCTCTGACCAGCAAGTGGTGCTGTTGTAACATAATTTTTCATATTAATAGTACATGTATCTCTTAATATCTATGGAATGAAAAAATAATAAATAATGCATGTCAATTACAAAAGTGCTTAGAATAGCACTCTCAATAAATTTACATTCACTTGTTTTAAAGGTTTATTTATCCTTTAATAGATGGTTTACTTTCATGTTTTTCTGCATACTGCATGCCTAAGGCGAGACAAGAATAGCAAGTACACCTTATTTTCTGACCTATAGGTGCTGTTCTGTTGAGGTTTTGGAAGAATATTTTGAATCCAAGTTATAATGAACTACCGTCCATAGGTATAATTCAAGTATGGAGAGATATAAATGTAAAACAAATTTATAAAAATTTATAAAAAGGACCTATTTTTCACGTAGAACTCATTCCAGGAGCCTACAACAATCTCTGACACCCACTGTTAATACTACACAAGTGTGAAACTTGTTATAAGCAATTTGCACAGATGTTGGCTTCTCAACTATACTGTAAGTTATTTGTAAATAATGTGTAAATTATTAGACTGTTCTTTAATGATATTGTGCAGATTTTAGAAAACTCAATGTGAAATATTGTATTATGAGAGTTTACTGAATACATTTCAATGTGTTACTTCTCTAGTGTACATCTCTGTTATTTATGAAAAGAAGAGGCGTCTCTTTTATTGCCACTTTTTTTATCAGATCAGCTAGTTCTTTAAGGTTTAATACTTTTCTACTCTTCCCTAATACAACATCATAAAGAGTTATTGACAGGGTCGGACAGGGGGGCCCGGGGCCCACCAGGGCTACTGCCCCAGGCCCCCCCCTGCTGCGCCGCTGCGTTGTGTGTGCGTGCGCACATTTTTTTATGCCTTGACCGCCCGACAAAGTGAGGTTGCAGCATTAAGAAGCCTCCAAATCGCAGATCGCCGGCCCTGGTTATTGGTATTATAGTAATTCTCCAAAATGACTTGTTTGTCATATATTCTGCAGGCAGGGTCAGACTGGGGGGCCCAGGGCTCAACGGGGTAGCTAGTTCAGGGCCCCCACACCCCTGCCCCCCGGGGTGGTGAAGACACACATACCCCAGCCGCAACCCCCCACTCCCTATTTATCTGATTGTCCTGGAGGCCCAGTCCGACCCTTTCTGTAGGCTTACCAAGAGCATGAACTTTTGTGTAACCCCACAGCTCCCAGAATTTTAGCCTGGCCCCTATCATTGGTTTCTTTTTGACACACAGCTTCATTGACATGTATAGGGAATAATGTAACCCACTATTGTAAAATATAAGTATGACCTTTTCCATGAGCATGTTAAAGCATGAGGCCTATTTATAATATGCATATTTTACAACATAGGTACCAATGTTCTTTCTTAGACATTAGCTTTTGCATGTGCACACAACAAATTTTTTGAGAAAACACAAAATTTTTAAATCTATTCTGACCCGAGCACACAGGTGCGCATATATAACTGGGTGCCTCGTGGCTAGTAGGCTCCTGTCACATAGATGTTTAACGATACTAGACCTTTGCTGTAGAAGAAGACACTTCAGATGCAATTAACTGATTTTGCAGCCGTCTACAGGGTTTAGTTTACAGTTCAAACCGGGGCCTGGGTTGCCCACAAGGGTATTCTTGATACAAAATCAGTTACTCACATACACCACCATGTTCTCCCCATTGAAGCCTCCAGGGCCCTTGTCCTATAAGATACACCGGCAGGAGTGTCATTAGATGTCTGAGGTGCTCCCTCGCTTAATGGACTATTACCCCTGATCTCTACTGTGACCTCACATACAATGCCCAAGCTTCTCATGTAGGCTCTCCTCTAACCTACTCCTGAACACTCACTATGCTAAGTCACTAAAATGCAAAGTTGCCAATTAACAGACAGAGTTGTGTCTTTTGCTTCCACACTTCTTCCTGTTACAGTTAGAGTTGTAGTATTTCTGGTCAGGTGATCTCTGAGACAGCACACAGACCATCACAAAATGGTGGCTCAAGGCAAGAGATGTAAAAGGGCAATATTTACTTGAATATATATACTAGTTTAGTAAGATTCTTTAATATGCCACTTAAGTGTAAACAGGCTTTTTTAAACTTAAAGGGGTTGTTCACCTTTGAGTTAACGTTTAGTATGATGTAGAGAGTGATATTCTGAGACAATTTGCAATTGGTTCTAATTTTTTATTATTTGTGGTTTTTGAGTTATTTAGCTTTTTATTCACCAGTTTGCAGTTTCAGCAAACTGGTTGCTAGGGTCCAATATAAATAGCAGAGGGCCTGAATAGAAAGTTGAGTAATAAAAAGTACCAAAAACAAAAAATGTGTAGCTTTACAGAGCATTTGTTTTTAGAAGGGGTCAGTGACCCCATTTGAAAGTGGAAAAGAGATGAAAAAAGCTAATAATTAAAAAAACAATACACAATAAATAAAGACCAATTGAAAAGTCGCTTAGAATTGGCCATTCTATAACATACTAAAAGTTAACTTAAAGGTGAACCACCTCTTTAAATCAATAACTATTTGTGTGTGTTTTTAGACAGAATTGCAGAGGGTTTTGTCATGACTAATCCTTCTTAGCAATTCCACAGTTGTGCACCGGACATTCCCAGTACAGAGCACTGTCAGGGTCATCCAGTCACCTCCCCCAATCCTGAATGTTCAAACAAAGAACTTTGGACACACTGTTCTCCCTTGTCGGAAAGAGAGATTTCCTAAACCATGGATCCAGGGAACAAGAAAGCTTTCTGCTTCTGTTTTCTTATGGTACTTTCATCGTTTCTAGCCTTTGCAGGTATGTATATACACCAATAATAATAGCCGGACTTGCTAGAGATCAATGCACACCAAGGCAATGGCACTAACTGGCTAACTAACTATGTTTTCTCATTATAGTTTGTCTTCAGCTTAATTACTACAAAATATATATTTTCTAAATATTCAAAGAAAAGAATTATCTTGTAAAATACATACATTAGATTGACAGTGAGGCAGCTAGCTTTTTGTTATACATTACAGTAGCCAAAAAGAGGAGCAAATACTAGGTCAACTTTTTGCACCCAGTAAAGTCATGCCTTCTCATGATTAGGTGGTGTGTAGGCATTTTAAAACTGAAGTGCATGCTAAATGGAATTGTTGCCTGTTGAATTGATTCTATCTCACTCTCCTATTTTGTTTTCTAAGACAAAATTAATTTTTTTTAGATTATATTTCTCAACTGTATGTAATTTTCCACCTACTTATAGTTCCTCGTTCCTGAGTACCTTCAGGGATAGGGAAATAGTGACAAAATTAAATCAGAGCTGACTCTTCCATTTGTAATAGTTTATTTATCATTGTGAAGAGCTATAGCTTTACTAATGAGCAGAGATGAACTCTTGTCAGATTTTGTGTACTTATAGATGCCTTTACTACGTAACTGGATATTAAATTGCAGGCGGTTTAGTTTGTTATCTTCCCCTAGGTTGCCTCATACATAACCCCAGTGTTCCCCAAACTTACCTCCCATATTGCTAAAAAGGAAAGGAGAAAGAAGATGTGGAGTCCCAGCTCCACATTAAATGGGAGGCCCTTTTATAGTTGAAGTGAAGATTGTCCATACTCTGTAGTAACCAAGGTTTTGCCAAAATGCTCTGCCCCCAAAGATGTTCTAAATTGCCGGAGAGCAGTAGCTAAGGCTCTTGGAGGTAGAATCCTTAGCACATTAGATCAATTTGGAGTCTGACCAAAATATATGGTAATCTATTTGCCTATAGTAGTTCTTATTTTTATATGTTGTAGTGGTCAGAGAGCGGAGCAAAAACTAATTCAACATTTGCACCATAGAAAATGTATGATTTTATTACATAATTCTCAGAGCCCATTAGAAATGACTTTTTAGTATGGCTAGTGTGGTTGCATTATGGTGGTTTTGTGAGGCACAAGATTGTTTTGTATAAAATTATGCAAATATATATATATATATATATATATATATATATATATATATATATATATATTCTACACGTAGAGACTTTGTAAATATAAGTTATATTTTTAGTACCAGACTAAGGGGCAAATTCACTAAGCGCCGAACGCTAGCGTTACTTCGCTAGCGTTTGGCATTTTCGTTACTGCGCAAATTCACTAACGAACGCTGGCGTAGATTCGCTAGTGTTACTTCGCACCATTACGCCTGGCGAATTATCGCTACGGACGTAACTACGCAAATTCATTAACGTGCGCAGTGTATTGAACGCTACCTTTTACGCTAGACTTTATTCGCCACCTCAGACCAGGCGAAGCGCAATAGAGTAGATAGGGATTGCTTCAAAAAAAGTCAAAAATTTTTCTAAGTCCCAAAAAACGCTGGCGTGTTTTCTACATTATGGGTGATAGGCTAAAAAAGGTCGCAAATTTTTTTGGGGCTCCCCTCCTTCCCCCCTACATTTCCTGACTCATGGCAACGTACCTAGACAGTGGGCACATGTGTAGGGCAAAATAAAATTTTTATTTGATGTTTTGAAGGTTTTCTAGGCATTTGTAGTGCTGATACGTATTCCTCCATTGAAATTTGAATTTGGCGCTGTATGCAAATTAACCATCGCTAGCGTAACTTCGCTTCACTTAGCGAATCAACGCTAGCGCAACTTCACAACCTTACGCTACCCCTGAGCGCAACTTCGGATTTTAGTGAATTTGCGAAGCGCTGGCGAAACTACGCCTGGCGAAACTACGCCTGGCGAAGTGCGGCGAAGTTACACCTGGCGCAGCTACGAATCTTAGTGAATTTGCCCCTAAGACTCCCTTATCCAGAAACCTGCTATCCAGAAAGCTTGGTATTATAGGAAAGCCATCACCCATTTTAAGCAATTCTAACTTTTCAAAATGATTTCCTTTTTCTCTGTAATAAAACAGTAAATTGGTGGTAACTAAGCTGTACGAGTCCATATTTGTGGCAAAACAATCCTATTGGGTTTATTTAATGTTTAAATGATTTTTAGTAGACTTAAGGAACGAAGGTCCAAATAACAGAAAGATCCCTTATCCCAAAAAACCCAGGTCCCAAGCGTTCCCGAAAACAGATCCTGTATTTGCAGTTACTGCAGATTATTCTCTATTCTATTTGCCTATAATTGAGATAAGTTTCATAGACAGACATACGTTTAATATAATACTGTTTCTTACCATAAAATCTAAAATATTTCAGTATTATAAAGTTCTTCTTTCATGTATAAATTCAGCAGATGCCAGTCGGTCTCAGTTACAGGATGGTGCTGCTGGATATAGAGAGTCTACAGACGGTGAGTTGAGATTTAATTTTGTGTTTGGAAATGACCAGATTTTTGAGAATTATTATTATGCAGATGCAGGGTTATTTATTAAGTCGGTGTATAATGCTTCAGTCATGAAAAATCTGTGCCTAAATTAACAAATGTTCTCACCATGTGTGTAAATGTATCTGTAATGATAGTCCAACGTCCTTATTCTCTATGTGCAAGTCTTTGGGGTCTATTCTGCCATGTTAAATTTATGCCCTCCAGCCTTTAACTCTGGTTTCTCCCACAGGGTAGTCTCTACAGCAGTGATTCCCAACCAGTGGCTCAGGAGCAACATGTTGCTCACCAACCCCTTGAATGTTGGTCTCAGTGGCCTCAAAGCAAATGCTTATTTTTTTAGTTCCTGGCTAGTTTTGGTTGCATAAAAAACAGATGCACTGCCAAATAGATACTCCTGTAAGCTGCAAATCCACATTTCTTATTTGGCATCCTCAGCAACAATTTTTGAGTTGCTCCCCAACTCTTTTTGCATCTGAATGTTGCTTACAAGTAAACAAGGTTGGAGACCCCAGCTCTACAGTAATGTGCAACAACTATAAACTCTGAACTGTTCTCACCTTTTGTGTCACAGTTTTTTTACAGGACAAAGAGGCGCATATTCTGTTGAAAAGAATAAGGAGAGCCAATAGCATTTTTGAGGAATTTAAAGCAGGATCACTGGAACGAGAATGTATTGAGGAGATCTGTTCCTATGAGGAGGCCAGGGAAATCTTTCAGGATGACAGACGCACGGTATGTTTTTTTTTTTGTTTATCTCATGGCAAGAACATAGTGGTGAAACAAGGCTTTTGCAAGATATACAGTAGATGTTGTTCTTTATGTCATTTCTAGCCCACTATAAATAATATATAGTCACACTAGTGTAACAAAATATCAACTTTTAGGACCATGTAGACAAAGTGCCCCAAGACAATTAACAATTAGGGGCCGATTCACTAAATTCGAGTGAAGGGTTCGAATTAAAAAAAAATCGAATTTCGAAGTTTTTTTTGGCTACTTCGACCATTGAATGGGCTACTTCGACCTACGACTATGAAAATCGAACGATTCAAACTAAAAATCGTTCAACTATTCGACCATTCGATAGTCGAAGTACTGTCCCTTTAAGAAAAACTTCGACCCCCTACTTCGGCAGCTAAAAGCTACCGAAGTCAATGTTAGCCTATGGGGAAGGTCCCCATAGGCTTGCCTGGGATTTTTTGATCGAAGGATGTTCCTTCGATCGTTGGATTAAAATCCTTCGAATGGAACGATTCGAAGGATTTAATCGTTCGATCGGATGAAAAATCCTTCGATCGATCGATCGCAGGATTTGCGCAAAATCGTTCGACTTCGATATTTGAAGTCGAACGATTTTAGTTCCTAGTCGAATATCGAGGGTTAATTAACCCTCGATATTCGACCCCACTTGAAAATGAAACTCTTGAAAACAGAATTCATTATTCCAATATCCAATATATTTTCAATACTTCTAATATCTTCTCTTGTCCCTCAGATCTCACTCACAGATAACATCACTACTGCTAGACTCATTCATCTATCTCACCGCTCAACATCAGCTGCTTCCCTATGTATATCTCTTCACTGGCTCCCATTCTCCTCTAGAATCAAATTCAGATGACATATTACACTCAAATACAAGGTCCTGCAACCTATGCTCTTTTCTACTCTCATCACTTCACCCCATTCCTGACTGCAAGACTTCAAAACTTCTACCTGTCTCTGAAATGCTCTTCCTAGAGCTATTAGACTATCCCCTTCCTTCCAAATTTTCAAATGCTCCCTAAAGACACACCTGTTTAAGGAAACATATTGAGTGTATCTTGACTGATTAGAAATCAACATCAAAAATGAATAACTGTTTCATATCTCTTTTGTTTCAAATGTACCCTAACCCTTTAGATTGTAAGCTCTTGTGAGTAGGGCCCTCTGATCCTGTTTATTGTTTGTTTAATTATTGTAAGACCCGTTAGCCTTAAATGATTGTGAAGTGTGGCGTAACTTGCTTAGCCTCTATAAATAAATGATGATGCTGCATTTCTGATAATACACCTATCTTCTTTTGTATTTCAGAAAGAATATTGGAAAGTATACACAGGTAAAATAAATTCAGGATTCATCCAGTTCTTGAATAATGAGTACACCTGAAATAACACTACATGCTTAGCTATATACACTCTTATAATTCTATAATAAGAGAGACAAAAGAGCAGGGCCCAGTAAGTGCCCATTATTTCTATGATACAGAAATTTTATACTACTGGTAGCTAACTCGAGTGTCCTTTAAGGAAATACATATGATACCCAATAACTACCTCTTTGACACAGCTAACAAAAACCATAGTTTTCTTTATTGAAGCATTAACTAATCCAAGTTATTTGCAGATGGAGATCAGTGTCTCTCCAACCCATGTATGAATGGGGGAACCTGCTTTGACCAGCACCAGTCATATATCTGTACCTGTGCCATGGGCTATGAGGGGCGACACTGTGAAACAAGTAAGAGTGAAACATACAGTACAAGCTGCTTGCAACATATTTTTACCCTTTGTTTACAAAGATACATTTTTACCCCTGAAATAGTCAGCTTTTGGCCTGTTTTGGCATGTCTTATTATTTGCTTAAAATTTAATTTCTGAGAGATGGCTTTCCTGTAACTTGGAGCTTTCTGGATAACGGGTTTCCAGATTAGGGATGCCATACCTGTAATATATTTGGGGAAAAGTATTCGATTTTTTTTTGTATTTGTACAAGACAGGTCCAAACTGCAGCACCTGGTTTTCAAATGTGCCGGGAGATGTAGATGTTAATGATGATGTAGAAGCTAATAACAGCAGAACGTCACCAGATTTTACCTGGTTTTATTTTTATTCCATAGTCTTTCTGCACTGCCTGTTTCTCGCCATCTCAAAACCTCTGCTGAAGCCATAAGCTCTCTTTCAAGGCAGTCTCTCAGTATATGACTTCAGTTAGTTTTAATATCAAAATGAAGAACACAACCTTTCCTTATTTTACTTGATAAGCTCCTCGGTTCTATAATACATTTATTTATTTTTTTTTCAGATTTGAGGGACATGCTGAAATGCATTTATGACAATGGGCAGTGTGAACATTTTTGCCATGACAATTCATCTACAGGCCGTCAGTGCTCCTGTGCTGAAAGCTACAAACTGGGAGCTGATGGTCTATCATGTGAGCCTACAGGTCAGTGAAAAGATGTTCACATTCTAAACAGTTTATTTAATTGAGTAATTTTCAGGTTGTTCACTTGAAATGAAGACTTTTTTCATTTGATTTCCACTTTTCATTGTTTTTTCAAAATTGAAGTTTAAAGTTTAATGTTTGTGTTTCTAGTGTCTCAGTCTGGCAGCTCAGTGATCCAGGAGCATCTTGACCTATTATGATTTGCTAAATTTAGTAGATATTAGTCAATATATTTCTCAGCAACATCTGTGAAATATTATCAACTATTGTATCAATTTTAACAGCTGCCTTTAATGAAACTCAGGGATATATGTATCGATTTAAAAGCATCAGAGTCGGCGACCCCCCCCAAAGCTGCTTTAGAAGGTGAAAAATTAAAGGGGAACTATCGCAAAAAAATTATATAAGCTTTAGCATACTAAAATAAGAAACTTTCTAAATACAATCAATTAAATATTCTGCATTGTTTCTGAAATAATCAAGTTTATCTTCACTATCCCTCTCTCAGCATCTGTTTCTCTTCATTCTCTCTTCATGCCGGAATTGGGTGTCAGATATTCAGTTAGATCCAATATATCTTGGAATAAGTCTGAAACCAACTGAACTTGAAAAAAGTGTTTGAAGATGAACAGCCCTTTTAACAATAAATAAACATATTAAGGATTATTAATGATTATAAAGAGGCAAGGTGCAAAAATAAATTAGTCTGGGGAGGAAATAAAACAATGGCTTGGGGGGGGACATACACTTAAGAACAATTAGAATAATTATAAGGAGCTTAAACTATGTATACAAATAACTAAAATATGTTGTAAAGTTGGATCAAAATGAACAACAGCCAGATTATCACCAAAAATAATTTAACAACATTCTAGGCCTTGGGGAACTCATCAAGTTCAACAGAACAAATTTATGTTGATGAGACAATTTTTAAAGAAACATGAAAAGAACAGTACCAGTGCATTCTGGTGTTCCAATCTATTACCTGGTTTGATTGCAGAACTTTACACTTGGCTATATATTTGCCATTTTGCATAAAGGAGAAGGAAAACCTTTTGGCGCAAAACCCCTCCCCCCCTCGCTCCTCCCCCCGGCCTACGTGAAAATTCCTGAAATTCCCCCCCTGGGCAAATGCCCCTAACTTGTTAGTCACCCCACCGTGCAGGTCCTCTCTTGCTGAGTTCACGGGCAACATCTTCGTCCGAGCGCTCTTCTTCCTGTACTGATCGGTATTTGGCGGCGCATGTGCAGTAGGATGCATTAGCCGGTTGCATCTACTGCACATGCGCCCGAATTTCACGAAGTTTCCAATTTCGTAAACTTAGTGACTTTCAGCGCATGCGCAGTAGATCCAATCGGCAAATGCCTCCTACTGCGCAAGCGCCGCCAAATACAGGAAGAAGAGTGATCGGACAAAGATGGTGCCCGTGAACTCGGCAAGAGAGGACCTGCACGGTGGGGTGACTAACAAGTTAGGGGCATTTGCCCAGGGAGTGGTTTTGCACAGAAAGGGTTTCCTTCTCCTTTAAGAGTTGGGATAACTGGTAGTTCAATCTCACGTGAGCTTGCAGCTTTCTTTGGACAGAGGGGAAACTGTACACAGACACCATGCTTCTCTTGCTTCAAGAAGGCATAACTTTATTAAGACTTCTGCATTAGCAGACAAAGATCATGTTATGTGACACTGCATATGGATGAGATCTGTATGAGAGCACACCCACTGATACACAACTTAACAATCACAGAGCAAATATGCCGTTTTACAAAAATGCATTCAGTTTCAGTGTCCCTTCGATAATATGACCTTGAGATAAATAGTTATTTGCTGGTCTCACTAGTCTATGGCAGCACCACAGGAAAAGTGCTTACTGTATTGGTACAAGATATTCCATTTTAATAAACCTATACTCATATCTTAATATATGATCACTGAATTCTAATTTGTGAAAGTTTATTTTATTTCAGTTGATTATCCTTGTGGAAAAGTTCCAGTACTGAAAAACCTAACTAAGCGTGGACGGATCGTGGGAGGTGATATGTGTCCAAAAGGTGAATGCCCCTGGCAGGTAAGAAAGATGCAAAAAGCAACTTGTTTTTCCAAAATGTTAGTTATCGATTAACTTTTGGGTTAATGACTCTTTCTTCTCTCTTTTTATAAAGGATTGTATTGGGATCTGGCTGTGTTTTGCACATACAGTAGTATCCAATGCATACATTTTGCTGTGTGAATGATGTGAAAGTTAAGAGAAGAGTAGGGGATGAGAGTGGAGACTCCTATGTGCTGCCCCTCCCTTTGTATATAAAGTAAAAAATAAGCCGGCACCAAGGGTCTTAATGTGGAAAAAATATATGTATTAATTACATGGTATGTATAACCGACGTTTCGGTCCCATTTCGGACCTTTCTTGAGACGACCCTTGGTGCCGGCTTATTTTTTACTTTTATCTACTACATTTCCATGCACAGGGGCAGCTACTAGGTAGCTTTATGGCAAGAGGTGCTGTCCAAAGAAATTGTTTATATATATATATATATATATATATATATATATAATGGATGGATGCATGTATTATGCTCTTTTAATATTTAAATAAATAAATTTACTTTTTTATAAAAACTCCAGTGTGCGCTGCTAAAAGATCTTTGGACTGTTAAATATTCGATATTGTGGCAGCACCTGGTACTTCACTATTTATCGGTGTGCGAATAGCTCTATTTTTGGTCTTTTTTATATCTATATATATATATATATATATATATATAATGCATCATATATAATATATATACAGTTGTGTTCAGAATAATAGCAGTTTGTTTAAAGTGGATAAATCCTTATAATAGTTTTTATTTCCATACATGGAAATGCATTGGGAACACTGCACATTCTATTCCAAATCAAAACATAAAGAAAAAATCATCAAATTTGTGTTATTCCTTTACAGAAAGTGAAGAAAAGGGAATATTAGGTTGTTCCAAAAGATAGTAGTGTCTGCATTCTTCTTTACAAACTCATTCATTGTATAACCTGAATTTTTTTTCCAGATTTTGTTTTCCTTTGAATCACAGAACTAATATTTAGTTGTATAACCAGTGTTTCTGAGAACTGCTGCACATCTGTGTTGTACGGAGTCAACTAACTTCTGGCACCTGTTACATTCCACAATTCTTTTTCATTTTTTGGTTTTGCCTCAGAAACAGCATTTTTGATGTCATCCACAAGTTTTCTATTGGATTAAGGTCCAGGGATTGGGCTGACCACTCATAAGATCAATCTTGTTAGTCTAGATGTTGCTTGTTTACTTGTGTGTTTGGAGTCATTGTCTTGTTAAAACCCCAATTTCAAGGACATTTCCTCTTGCATAAGACAACATGACCTCTTCAAGTATTTTGATGTATTGAAACTGATCCATGATCCCTGGTATGTGATAAATAGGCCCAACACCATAGTATGAGAAACATCCCCATATCATGTGCCACCATGTTTCACTCTCTTCACACTGTACTGTGACTTGAATTCAGTGTTTGGGGTCATCTGAAAAACTGTCTGTGGCCCATAGACCCAAAAAGAACAACCTTACTTTCATCAGTCCACAAAATGTTGTGCCATTTCTCTTTAGGCCAGTCAGTGTGTTCTTTGGCAAATTGGAATCTCTTCAGCATGTCTTTTTTTCAACAATGGGACTTTGCAGGGGCTTCTTGCCGATAGCTGTAATACCACTCTTTGCCCTATCCTAGAACTGCCGCTAGCATCCTTCTACGCAATAAATGACATGCCTCTTCTTTCATTAAACTTGAATACATTTATGTAAATACTGAGTGGCAGAGCTATTTTTTCCAAGGTTTGCTTCTCATTTTCATTGCTTCTTTTTGTTTCTAAATATGTCTCTGTAGGCTCTGCTGATGTATGACAAAACATTCATTTGTGGTGGAACTTTAATTGCCCCAGACTGGGTAATCACTGCGGCTCACTGCTTAAAACCACTTCCAGAAAACAAGCTTACGGTTGTCCTGGGTAAGACATTATTAGGTCAATAGGATAGAAATGCAGTATCAAGAAGATCATTACTACAGCATGTAAATAGTCAATCCACCTTAATTGGCTTTTATATAATGTAGTCAGTGATATTCTGATCAAAAACATTGCTATACACAAGTTTAGCTTTTCAAGTCTGTCTCCCTTGAGTGTGAAAGTTTTAATTTTAAGTGGCTGTTGGGGGTTTAACCTGCAGTTAGATTTGTATTGCAATTAATCTATTTTATCACTAGTCACTTGTATTCTTTTACATTTTTGCCAGTCTAACTACTGCCCGGTTACTAGGGTAATGTGAGCCTAACAACTAGAAAATAGCTTAATTGTTTTTAAAAACGTTCTCGTGCCAAAAAATAATTAATAATAAATTAATAATAAATACAAAATTCTAATTGTCTCAAAATACTAGGGATGCACCTAATCCACTATTTTGGATTCAGCCGACCCCCAAATCCTTCATGAAAGATTTGGCCGAATACCGAACCAAATCTGAATTTGCATATGCAAATTAGAGTTGGGAAGGGGAAAACATTTTCTTCTTCCTTGTTTTGTGACAAAAAGTCACCCATTTTCTCTCCCTGTCCTTAATTTGTATATGCAAATTAGGGTTTGGATTTTGTTCGGCAGGGCAAAAGGATTCAGCTGAATCCGAAACTTGCTGAAAAAGGCAGAATCCAGGATTCGGTGCATCCCTACAAAATACCTCTGTTTACATCTTACCAAATGGTAATTTCAAGGTTGGACTAACAATTTATTTATGGATTACAATGCCTAAGTGGGCATCCCAGCCAGTAACCATGTATCTTGATTTGAGAGCTGAACCAAAAGTGCATGCTTACTGACCCTACACAGGTTTCCATTCATTTAATGAATCCGTTACTAAACTGAGCATGCTTATGAAACTTGGGGTTTCTTTTGTCCTTTCAGGAGAACATAGAATTGGCAGACCAGAAGGAACTGAACAAGAGAGGAAAGTTTCTAAAATAATAATACATGAACAGTATTTTGGATCTAAAACAAACAACGACAATGATATAGGTCTCCTTAAACTGACTATACCAGTTAACTATACAGACTATGTGGTCCCTTTATGTTTGCCTGAGAAACAGTTTGCTGTACGTGAGCTCTTATCTATTAGATTCTCTACAGTCAGTGGCTGGGGACGCTTGCTTGATAAAGGAGCCACCCCGGAAGTGCTGCAGAGGGTACAGCTGCCCCGAGTCAAGACACAGGACTGCATCAAGCAGACCCAAATGAATATTTCACAAAACATGTTTTGTGCAGGATTCACCGACGGCAGCAAGGACTCTTGTAAAGGAGACAGCGGGGGGCCTCATGCCACGGAGTACAAGAATACTCATTTCCTTACCGGTATTGTCAGCTGGGGCCTAGGATGTGCTCAAAAAGAGAAATATGGTGTGTACACCAGGGTATCCAGGTACACAGAGTGGATAAAGGAACACATGGATGAGCACACACTTGCTTAAATAACTGTGACACAAAACATTTTCCTAAGAATTAAATCCATTAACTGACATCATTTGCACAACTATATTTCCTATGATCCTGCTTGACGTGAAATTGCCAGGCATACTGCCATTAATGCAATCATTTATTGCGGTGCCTTTATAAACAGGGTAGAACTTCTTGATTTACATGTGTAAAATAACTTAACTAATAACTGTTAAATAATCAGGTATGCTGAATAATTTTTGATCAAAAAACTGCAAATGTGCCATTATCTTCGGCCACAATAATTATGGTTTACAACAACATTTGCAGTTGGTTTTCATCTTTTATTATTTGTGGTTTTTGAGTTATTTAACTTTTTGTTCAGCAATTCTCCAGTTTGCAGTTTTGGCAATTTGATTGCTAGGGTCCAAATTACCCGAACCACCATGCATTGATTTTAATAAAAGACTGGAATATGAATAGGAGAGGCCTAAATAGAAAGACGAGCAATTAAAAGTAACAATACATTTGTAGCCCGACAGAGAATTTGTTTTTTACTTAGGGTCAGTGACTCCCATTTGAAAACTGGTCAAGTCAAATAATTTGAAAACTATAAAAGAGAAAAAAAGAAGACCAATTAAAGAGTTGCTTAGAATTAGCCATTCTATAACAAAGCAAACCATTCCTTTAAAAAAATGCTCCATAAAAAAATAAGAAAACCATAATGAAAGAAAATACATGGCTAGAAATATATATATGATATATTCACTGAAATACAAAAGAGTCAGTTGCTTTTAATGCAGACAGATGCCCAAGAGAACTGAGAGGTGCAAACACTTGCTCTTTAGTGCTCAGTTAAAAATTGCATCTCCCTGTGCCAAGTGCAAATTGCAGCAACCATAAGGCATGCCACTCCATAACTTGCACAGGGGGGAATGGGGATGTCTACATGCTTCCCTCACCACCCCTCATGAGTGTCAAACTCAGCAAAAGTATAGGGCAAACTGCAGAAAACATGGCGGATTGCACTGTACAATGCAAGTAAATGATAACCAATAGTCTTCATACCAATACAAAATGACTTTGTTAGAATTAAGTAGAAGAGAAGTAAAGTTTAGGTTGGGTCTAAGTATACATAAAAAAAATCCATATAATCTCTGTGTGCCGTTATCTAAAAGAAAACTGGTAATATTAAACAGTTTTGAGACTTACCATATTGTCTTTGTATTTTTCCTTAAATTTAATCCATCCGTTTCTCTATGTATACATTGTATGTACTCAATAACTTCCACATCACTTAGAGATCTATTTACTAATTTTCAGATGGAAATGTGAGGGCCAAAAAAAGCAAGAATACTAGCTTAATTTAGAAAAACGGTGACAGAATATTCCTGCTTGCCTTTTTTTGCAGAAAAAAATTGCACGCCAGCGGGCATTGTTCCAGGCCTTTTCAATGATAAAATGGGAAAATAAATATATAAAGCTGGTAGAGAGACAATTCCTATTGACTCCTATGAAACCTGGCCAGCTTTTACTTGCCGAGTTATTTCTGGTGACATTTTGTGATTTTATTCTTTAATAAATCCTGACTATTCAAGGTTCCAAAAAATATTCTTAAGTATATTCATAGCTGTGTTATATCTTGAATCTTAAAAAACTTAAACAAAAACTTTTGATATAATTAATTGTAACCTTCACAAACTCTTTCTTTCTACAGATTTATTCTGATCTCCTCCTCTTTAGCAATGCAGCTTTAGATTGTATTGTTAGCACAACAGTAACACTTTCAGTTGGCAAGGAAACCTTTTCCATAGCTGCAAAAGAACTGATCCCCCGGTGAAGATTTTTGCTGCAATCATTTTTAACATAATCAGAGTATAATTTCCATTTCGACAAATATTATTTGAAGAAACATCTAAACATACAGGGGGGTTATTTACTAAAATCCAAATATTTCTCACTATTTTCTTAAAACCACTTCGACCAAACTCACGTGGACTGTTTTTATCAATAAATTTACACGAAAAAATCTGGTGCTGGAAAAGACTTGATAAAATTGTAAAAAAAAATAAATTGTGCGGTTTTTTTTGGATTTGATGCAGAAAAACTCGGATTCTCACCTGAAAACCACAAATTATTCGATTTATAGTAAGAAACCCAGCACAGATCATGATATCTTTTAATTTTAAACGGCACTTCTGCCATTGATGACTACATGAACTCAGCAGGTTTGGGATGTTTAGATGTGGATCCATGAGGTGTGTCACATGTAAGATGTGTCGAATACATTTGTATGTAGTGTGACGCAGGAGACACATCAAATTAAAAGTTATATAAATTGCAATACAAAATCTGTAGTATATCTAATTACATGCGTGAAGTGCAATAAGCAGTATGTTGGGTGCACCATTAGGAATCTGTAGAACATCTTAAGGGAACATCTTAATACCATTAAATCTGGGAGTGAAAGTACACCAGTATCGAGACATTTAAAGGAATGCAATGGTGGAAATATTGCATTGGTATCAGTACAGGGCATAGAGAGAGTAATCTTGGGCCCAAGAGGGGGGATTTATCAAGCCAAATAAATGGATCTATAAGTTACACACCAGACAACCCCAACGGTTACATTCGGTATTCAACATTAATTGTTACTTTTAGGATGACACACATTAGTTTCCATTGGAATCACTACATTGGTTAATTTTTACTAAGTAACCTGTATTTGTTAAAGTATTAAATGTGTTACCAGAGGGGAATTGTAACATTAAATTGTGAAAGGTATATAAAATGATGAAGCATGATATAATCTAACTAACTCATTAATTATGACATGAAATTGAATAGATGTTTGAACTGAATTTTTATAACGGATATGATTTACTTAATTGTTTTAATCTATTTTGTGTGTGATGTCTTTTTATGATAATGAACTTGAATAGTTAGTGTATTAATTAGATGGGCAGGCTATGTCAGGGTTAAATGATGTGCATGCTAATGAGAGTTGAGGACACGAAACGCGTCAGACCTCATACAGTAATCTTATAAATTAGATTCCATTTCAACTAATTGTGCCTGTTTTATGTCCCCGGAGTTCTTTGTATTTCTACAATACTCAGTTTGTCACAATGATTATGGTATCTTCTGCAGTAAGAATAACGGCTCATCCTAAGGAATTGCTAATTATATATAGTATTCCCATTATACATAGACTCACATTGAAGATTCCATTATATATAGGTATATATACTATGACAAAAGATGCTGAGACTGCAGGACACATAGGGGCAAATTCACTAAGCAGCGAAAATACGCTAGCGACGCCTTCGCCAGGGTGCCGCTAATTCACTAAAATACGAAGTTGCACTCAGGGAGGTGAACGGTAGCGAATTTGTGCTAGCGTTAATTCGTCAAGCAAAGCGAAGTTACGGTAGCTATGACTTATTTGCATACGGCGTCAAGTTAAAGTTGAATGGACGTATATGTAGCAGCAAATACATTACAATACACAAGCCTGGGAAACCTTCATAAAATAAAATAGAGTTGTTATTGTGTCCTATACATGTGCCACTGTATAGTTTAGGTGCTAAATGTTAGGAAATGTAGGGGGGAAGGAGGGTACCCCCAAAAAAATGTATGATCTTTTTCAGCCTATCACCCTTAAAAAAGGAAAAGACGCCAGCGTTTTTTGGGACTTAGAAAAAATGTAAACTTTTTTTGAAGCAAGCCCTATCTACTCTATTGCACTTCGCCTGGTCTCAGTTGGGGAAGGCAAGTCTGGCGCAAGAGTTAACGTTCATGAAAATCCGCAAGTTATTGAATTAGCGCAGTTAAGTCCCTTCGCCATAGTGCAACTTCGCCTGGCGTAAGGGTGCGAAGTAGCGCTAGAGTAGGTCCACTTCGCTAGCGAATTTACGACAGCGCCAGTTAGTAAATCGGCGAAGTAACGAAATGATGTCACGCTGGCGAATTTGCGCCAGCGTTAGTCACTTCGCCCTTTAGTGAATCTGCCCCATAGCTGTTTATTATGTTTCCTATGGATAGCTAGCTGTTGCTGAACTAAAAATACCATCATCCTTCGTGCGAAATTGAACAAATAAGCAGCTAAAATAATTTGCTATATTTATATTATTTATTATTTTACTTCCGTATTTATTCTTTTTTTTTTATTATTATTATAATGTTAGTTCTCCCTGTGTGTACTTTTCTACAGTGTAATAGTAGGGATAAAGGATATTCAGAAAGACAGCGTGGATTTCAGCCATTTCATCTGTCCATTTCACAGACTGTTCATTGCCCTTCTTATCAGCTAAACAAATACAAGTCTCCACTGATGTGAACAGATTGGGTAATGGAAACAAATAAAATTTATAGCCAAAGTCTAGAATTCATTTCTGTTTGGGATGTAGAGATGTTTTCCTTTACATTAGAAACTGCCAGGAATAAGTGAAATGTTTGCAGAGGCTCTTGCCAGCACTTCCTTGAACTTCTGACTTCTTTTTCCTTTGTAAACTGCCCAGGAGAAAACAAGAGCTCTGCATTCAAAAACATAGCACCATGGCTGGCCAGACATGTCTGCTCATTCTTATTGCTTTACCCGCTGTCCTCCTCCAACAAGCTACAGATGGTAAGCAACAGCAAGGTGCAGCTGCGATTTGTGTACTTTCTTTGATCTCTGGTTGCAATGCATTTTAAATGGTATAGGCGAGATTCCAACATTTCTGTTTATCTTATGTTTTCCACATGTATTCCATGTTGGATTTAAAAGTTAGAAACTGCAGAATATTTCCAAATTAGTAATATTTTGCCAGTTTAGGGGGTTAGGCACAGCCCTGTAAATCAAAATATGTTATAAACAAACATAAGTCTATAATGTATTGTTCTTTTTGTAAATCTTCAGATTTAATAAATTGAGATTTTACCATAATATCAGCTTATAGAATTCTCTACCAAGAGACATGTTAACGTAAAATGTAATGGTTAGATGCACTTCTAGAAGAATAAAGGTGTGTATAATGATGTTTAATGAGTAAATAACCCAAATAGTAGTCTGATACTTTTTTGGGGGTGAAAAAAATGTTCCTCTTTTTTTGTAAATTTTTTTGGAAAGCTTGAAATCAGTGACTTTGTGCTTTAGTTATGTAACATTTCTATTTAGATGAGATTCAAAACAAATTCTAAATACCAAAAATGTAAAGAAGGAATTCTGTTTCAAAACAGTATATTAGAGTTTGTTTACCATTGAGTACATAATCACAAATGCTGCAGGCACAACCCATTTGTTAAAACCCAAGCTATTCACTAACAAACATTCCTAAAAAGCTTTCTGGTTCAGGATATGACCCTACCTAATTAGGACTGGATTAATAAAAATACTGGGTGTGGCCCAATTAATGAAAAGTCTATTCTTTTTTAAGTATGTCAGCCGTTACCTGTTGTGACACTGATAGCTGTTTTTGGCAAGGGGAACTCTCTGTGGTTGGGGGACTAAGGTTTATTTATTCTCTGCCCTACAATTTGCATTTCTGGTTTTGGCATTTTCACATAACTAAAATTGAAAAGGGCATGTGGACTGTATACTAGGTGACCCATACAAGCTAAGATATGAGTGTAAAGAAGATGATACTGCAAAATGTGTCATGTTGCATGTACAGGTTAGGTGATGTATTGAGCCTAAGTTATGATCTCCTTCCCTTGTTTGCTCGGACTGCCAATCTTTACTACCTTATTGGTGCACACGTGCACATTCTTCTAACTTGCCTTTTTTATTACTAACCCCCCCCAATGCTCTTTGTAATGTTTAGTTAATTGCTTATTGGGTGATATTCACTGTAATAGGATGGGAACAATTATATGGGGAATTACTGGGGGCCCACTGTGAGCCCCAGATCTTCACTGCTAAAGTTCTTTAGTGGCCCTGGGGTGCAAAGTGCAATTTCAGATGCAATTCAACATGTTTTTACCCTCAACCATGGACTAGTGCTTTGGCATTATTCTACCCTTTGTTTATCGTTTCACATTCCAAAACAAAATTAACTCAAGACTCTGTTTCATAATGTACGTTTTTCTGAATATAAAATTAAGGATACCAGTAAAAAAGGAAACTAAAGCAGTGATAATGGTTCTGGGATGCATATATGTTCTGTTACCACAACCAAAAATATCTCCTTCCACCCTGGAAAAACAAAGAGTATGGCTATATACAGCGCTGCTATAGACAATAAATGGTATGTCCATTGGTTATGCATGCAGCACACAGAATTGGCTAAAAACAATCACATAAGTGAAATGAAGCAACAATTGCAAGACATTCCAAGCATCAAGAAAAATGAATTGAGACAGGAACTCTGTGACCTTGATAAACAGAACGTCCAGAATGAATTAGCAGTTGTCTCAAGGCCAAAGCCAGTATCTCAGATAAAGGCTTTTCATCTTGTGCCAGGCAGTAATGATGATTAACACTTGGCAAAAAAATACAGATACTTGCAGATTAACAAATCTTGTTTGAGGGGCCCATTTACTTAGTTCGAGTGAAGGAATAGCGGAAAAAAGTTTGAATTTCGAATGATTTTTTTGGCTACTTCGACCATCGAATGGGCTACTTCGACTACGACCTTCGAATGGAACGATTTGAAATAAAAATCTTTCGACCATTCGATAGTCGAAGTACTGTCTCTTTAAAAAATTCTTCAACCCCCTAGTTCGCCACCTAAAACCTACCGAGGCCAATGTTAGCCTATGGGGAAGGTCCCCAAAGGCTTCCTAACAATTTCCTAATCGAAGGAATATCCTTCGATCGATGGATTAAAATCCTTCGAATCGTTCGATTCGAAAGATTTAATCGTTCGATTGAACGATTATTCCTTCGATCGTAGGAATAGCGGAAAATCCTTCGACTTCGTTATTCAAATTATTTTACTTTGACGGTCGAATATCGAGGGTTAATTAACTCTGGAAATTCGACCCTAGGTAAATGTGCCCCTGAATCTTTAATCCCAACATTATCTTCATCAGGGATTAAATAAATGAATGAATCATTGATGTAGTATAAAATTCTGGTCAGCCAAGCTTTGAAGCTGAAGCCTTAGCCAAGTCTGCAATATACCCATTTATGGACTATGGCTACCAGTACAAAGCTCTGTAATTTAGTGACTATGAAGATTTTCATTCATCCAGGTCATTGTATATCTAATATAAATCATTCTAAAACAACTTGGCTTGCTGAGTAATCATTGAAGATGTTTCACTAGTAATCCCAGCAGCTTCTTCAGTTCAACTGACTGGTGTGGTAAATCCTCGACATATAAACTCTTCCACTAATCCAATCACAATGGCACATTATAACTCTTCAAAGAGGTGACATCTGAAATTCACAGAGGTGTTGATTCTGTGTAGTTACTGTGATAGGATCTGTAATTTAGTACACTTTTTGTTTACAAAAAAACATACCATAGCCATTTTAACCAAATTAACACTAAATACTTCAGACCATTTCACTGGCTTACTTAAAGGAATTGTTCAGTATAAAAATAAAAACTAGTTAAATAGATAGGCTGTGCAAAATAAAACATGTTTTCTCTCTAGTTAACCAAAACTGTAATGTATAAAGACTGGAGTAACTGGATGTGTAACATAATAGCCAGAACACTACTTCCTGCTTTGCAGCTCTCTTGGTTTCCACCGATTGGTTAATCAGAGACTTGAGGGGGGGGCACATGGGTCATATCTGTTGCTTTTGAATCTGAGCTGAATGCTGAGGATCAATTGCAAACTCACTGAACAGTTATGTCCCATGTGGCCCTCCTTAAAGTTGCTGGCTAAGGGGTCTATTTATCATGTACAAAGTGGAGTAAAACATTACTGGTGATGTTGATATTTACTTTAGTTTTTTAACTGTTGAAATCCAATTGCCTGTCTATTTACCCAGTTTTTATTTTTATACTGAACTGTTCCTCTAAGAAGTGAAATGTTTAAAAAACACCAGCATTTATTGCTTTGACACACAGAAAAAGCTTGCATAGGTTTTGCCCAGTGAATGGATATATTTTACATTATTATATCAAAAGATTGTAAGATATGACAAACATTCCTTAATACAAAAAAAATTCTTTATTCGGGTGAAGAATCTATACACAGGAAAAATAATGTACAATCTAGGGAAAAACACCCCTCCTAACCCTACCCTGGAAATACAGGGAGATAAAGCATATAGTTCATATCATGCCACTGGAATGACAAATCATTAGAGATCATTGTGGGACATTATTCAGCGTTACAAAAACGAGGAGCTTATGAAAGGTGTTACAAAGAGTAAAGCATGTCCTTTATAAGGTCTGATTCCTTTTGAAAATACATCCCTTGACTGTTTTTTAGGTAGTAGTTTGTATAAAATGACATTGTTTCTGTTATAAATGGGAAATTGATGTCTGAAATAATAGTCACAAGAATGTCCGTTCTCCCACATTCATCTTAAAAAAAAAAAAGCAGGTCCTAGCAGACTGTGGACAATGGTGGGAAAGGATTTTGCTTGCTGACCACGAGCTTTTGATGCTGATGAGATATATAGCCTTTAATGTGACCCTGTTAAGAAATGAAGGGAAAATATTGTTGGACTTATCACACTGCAAGAAAAAGAGGAATGTCATACTCACACAGGCACAAGATATAGTAAAAAACGTGAAGATTTTTCTAAATACATTAATGTGTAAACCTAGAACAACCGAAGCTGAAAGTGATATTTATACATTCCTGTACAAATCTGGATCACTTAGTATGACGTAGACATTGATATTCTTACAAACAGTAGAGATAATTTTAGGGAGGATGACTGTTTAGCACACAAAATGCACTTACCATATAAATAAGATTAGCTATAATACATTGTACTTCGTCAATATCCACGTCTCCCACTTCCATAAACTTTAGTGCAACCAAAAATGCATCCAAAGACAGTTGGTGAGTTTTCAGTAGAAGGTACCTGCAATACAAATGGTAATAAAACATTTGGGATTGTATGTAAGTCAAATACTGGCAGCATAAGACAAGGGTGAAGTAGGTTATATTTACCGCAAATAGTATTTTTTTTTTTAATCAATTCCCCTGATGGGCTGAAGCACGAGTTTACTGTGTTTTCCTAGTGGGCAGCATAGTTTCAGTGGCACTCACTTGTTGTCTGGCAAAATGTCAAGCTTTAAATTGGCCATTCCAGCGAAGAGCAATAGGTTAGGAGAAAGTAAATCTGCATCAAACCAATCACAAGTTCTACTGCACCATCAACAATTGTATTATAGAGGTTTGTCTGGCATTTCCCTTGTCTGCTTACTGGACACCCTTCAGAGGAAACTGAAAGCCAAATATTTAATGGGTACAGGAGTGGCCCTACCTTCTAAAATGTTTTACTTACTCTGCTTGGGGATTCTGCATTTTGTCATTTCCCAATGCTACGGTCTAACTTTTGTGAGTAACCTTAGTGCAGAGTGTAAGATGATATACTTACATTAATATCTAATATCACATGGTGGCCCGTTTTCCATTTAACATATCTGAGATTTGCCTCTGAGGGGGAGGGTTAATGAGGTCACTCAATAGGGAGGAGCAATGGTGGTTTTAAATTTTGTAATCTTGTATTAACTGTCACATTTGGTTTTACATTTTGACAAAGGTTCTAGGCCAAGAACCGAAATGTTGATGCTTTTATAATGATACCTTTTAATCAATAAATACTTATTCTACTTGGAGTGCGTGCTATACCTCTCTACATTTCCAAAATGAGCACAGCACCCAGCTTGAGACAATTGTAATTAAAGACTGAAAGTGTGTGCAGATTCATTCGGTGGAGTATATATATATATATATATATATATATATATATACACAATATCAAAACAGGGGGTTGTGCGAGTCCTTCTATCTTCTTGTATGACCAAAATTGACCAACGCACCCGAAGTGATCATAAATCTGGTAAGAGTGCATACACACAAAGACTTTATCTATATATATATATATATATATATATATATAGGATACTGGAAAATTATTTTCTACACTAAAATGAATGTATTAGCACAGAATATAAATTGTTAAATAGGAAAAAAATTATTATAAATGAAATCTGCACCTATGTCTAAAATATAAATTCCTTATACTAGTAAATACTATTTTAGAATTTCTGCCTTAATATGCTACCTTTCTTTCTATTTTCTAATATAGGAAAATGTCAGCTTAAACAAAAAAAAACATGAACCATGTACAAAATATTAGTGGGAACTCCTTACACTTTTTTAAAGAGGTTTCTATAGCTGATAATCTTCAGTTTCTCCAATATCAGGAAAATACCACAACGAATAAAGAAGGTCTCATGCTTGGTCAAAGCCTCGGTCAGTAACAGCAGGTTGCCTTCACTATAAGGAGGAATACAATTAATAAACAGACAAAACAAATGATGACAGTTCTTTCACTGTATAAAAGTAATCCATTGCAAACAATTACACTATTTGTACAACACTGTGAATAGATGCCCATTTCTCCACTATTAGTGATTATCATTTATATAACTATTTGTAAACAAGTTATTTATAATCTGTTCATAGAAACTTATAACAGAAACAATATAAACATATGAATATCCCTTGGCTAGTTGATCAAAAAAGTAGGAATTATACCGGTACTTTAAAATTGGCATTTCTATTGCTGAATCAAGCTAGGAAGCTTTACTTCATTACATTTGTTTAGAATGCTATTGATTTATTGCTCTACATCTTAATGGGTTCCTTCAGATAAAATGTATATTAAATCACAGCAGTGTAAAGCTTACTTATTTCTTTTTAAATGTACTTTATTTATATATTATCCCTAGCACAGCAGAACACTGTCTATTTTAGAGAAATAACGTGTAATACCTCACAGCCTTTGTTACTTCTGCGAACTGCATCAAATCATATTTTTTCAGCAGATGAATTGTTGGCATATGACCCTGCGAACAAACAAATAATTGACTCGTGTAAGCAATCAAATATATAAAAATGCAGGAATGGGATCCACTATCAGTAAATCTGTTATCCAGAAAGCTCTAATTTATGAAAGATCATCACTCATAGACTTCATTTTAATCCAATAATTAAAAAAGTCTAAACATATTTCACTGTAATAATAAAAGAGTACATTGCATTTGATCCTAAGATATAATTAATCCTTATTGGACGTAAAAAATCCTATTTGGTTTAATATTAAAATGATTTTTTAGTAGACAAAGTATGTAGATCCAAATTACAGAAACATTTTTTATCCAGAAAACCCCAGGTCCCCAGCATTCTGGATAACAGGTTCCATACCTGCACTCATCAATAAGCACGCCGAGAGCCAGGTCCGACCCTGCATCAATACATTATTCCGAATTTATATAGAAAAGAATTACAGAGAGATTATAGATGCTTAGACCCTGCTCCAGTATAACTACCATCTAAGAATCATCATGCTATACTATATACAGTATATATAAAAGAGTTAAGCCAAGGATATAGAGAAGGCTTTTCTCACTTTACTTTATTTCACAAACATACATTACAAGTAAACTGAAAAATTTTAAGCAGAGGAATAATTATCAGCTTTTTTTTGTTAAAGATGTTTATTACATTTCTCCCATAATACAAAATATGCTGTGTGGCAGTGGACATACATATTACTTACCTGTTCACACCTTATTCAAAATGCTAATGGGGACCAGCACTGTGTCACTGTATGTAGTACATATTAGACTGAGAGCTTTCCCTGTCTCCTGCTCTGTTCTGCCTTCCCTCCCTGTGTGTGCCATTCTCTGCTTCCTCAGTGCTGCTTGGGTGTGTCATTCTCTGCTTGTCCTACACTACCTGTGGGATGTAAGCCTGTTAAGGGTTTGTTGTTGTTAAGGGCCCCTAAGGTGTTTAATCCTGTGTTGGGGGGTTGTTGTATTATCCACAGGGGAGGATGAGGCATATGGATTTAAGGGTATATTTTAACATGACTTCAATTTTTACATATGAGTGATAACCTATTTCCCTGCAGTGAGCACCAACCATTTGTTTCTTTGGTGTTCTACCACCGTTAATGTGGATATGATCTTAAAAGTTCTTGTGGTAACATCGGTGTGGTTTACAGTGGGTGTGGTTTACAGTGGGTGTGGTTTACAGTAGGTGTGGTTTAAAAGGGGAAGTGGCCAATACGGACTTCCATTATCGGCCTTCCACCACAAAATTTCGGCCCTCGGTACTACAGATATTGGACAGCACTGGCCTAAACTCACCAATAACATTTTCACTGGTAATAAGTAGATTAGGATCATTCGCTTGTTTTTTTGGCTGGATCTGTGACAATGCTCAAAGGCAAACGATAAATACTCCTCCGCTAGAAAAGGAAATCAAGAAAAGGGTTATTTTTTTCAGCAAAATTAGTCATATGATAACGGTCAATTAAGGGCAAAGACACAGGGCGATTAGTCTCTGCAATTTTTAAAACCCTGTACGCGGCAACTAATCGCCATAGTGTTAGCAATGGCAATTTGTACTGGTGACTTACCAGCCACAATATACCTATGCCTGTTGTTACAGATTTTGTGGCTAGTCGCGACTACCCGCTTAGAAAGAGAAAAAAAAGCTTCCGTGGCGACGTGGAGCTTCAGTGCACGGGAACTGTGGAGATAAATCGCCATGATCAAGGTTTTTAAAAATGGTGGCGACTAATTGCCCCATCTGTCATTAGCCTAAAAAGAGCAATAGAGCAAAGTGCTTCATATTTAGTTGCACGGTAGTTAGCAGATAGTGAAGAAAAAAAAATTCAGCTTAATCTTTAACCCAAGTTATTCCTTACTAATATGTAGCTGTTCAAATATAAAGGCAAATAACTCCTATCTAAACTGGCATGGCAACTGCACAAGTAAAGGAATAATGATGAGATGTGTCTTTATAGGCCCCACTTATAATTGTAAGGGGGTATGGATCAGCCTGATTGGGCAAACAATTTAGCTGGACAGATCAGACAAAGATAAAGACTATTTTATTGATCTTACCAACCAATAGAGCAGATTTTTAAGTTTTAGCAGTCTTTAATACAAAATAATTTCAAAAGTTCTTTTCTGGCTCCAGAATGACAAATCAGTTACTAAATCCAAATTGCACTAATATCATTAGGAGGCTTAATCTTTCTTGATTGTAAAAAGACATATAAACATTTCTTGAAAGAACAAGAGAATTCCACAACATAAAAACACAACAACCCCTCCCCTTAATTCCAGAATGGAAAATAAACTGTTCAATTTAAAAGCTTATTTCATTTTACTAGTCATGCGACTACAAGGTGACAACATTTGCATTATACCATATTCTATTTTGTATTAAGGCTATAACTCTTCAATTAAATCTTTTACCTTTCTTGAAATCACTGTCAAACATGGATTTCCGACCAACATAATATTTGAATGTGACCCTCTGTGCCATTGTGTATTCGTCCTTAAAATTGGAACTGTCGATTGCTCTGATTAGAGGTTTGCATAAGTGGAGCTTGCTGATCTAGAAGCAACACAAAGGTGGTTGATTACTTGTTGCTGCTCTGGAATGCATGCAAATCATACATTTGTCAGTTGCAAGGCATACCTTGAAATATATCTTGAAAAGCTGATTCACAAGAAATAACATTCCCCATTTTTTGGAGTCCTCAAAAGCAGCACGACTGTTGGAAAACAAAGATGGAGGATGACAAACTTGCTGGCCGGTCTATACAAAATGAATGCTGCAGTTTGATCTTATTGGGGTTCATATAACAAAAAGTGAACAATCTGCAAATGTAGTCCTGCTGCTTTCAGATAAAAGTTTATTCAACAAACATATCAAAATGACAACAATATTATTACATCAAAAAGGCCTGCTTCACCATATACATTTTTTTAAATATTTAAAATGAGAAGGAAAGGTAGTGCTACATTAAGCTAAATGTTAATATAGTATCTCCCAGCTAAACTGCTATATATTTATATTAATGCACATGCTTGCTGTAGTTATCTGCAGAAACACATGGGGGCTAATTTATTAAAGTCTGAATGACAAAGCTTCGATTTTTTTTTTCAGTGGAAAAAAAACCAAAACTAGAATTTGTCAAGATTTATTATACCCTGAGGATGGAAAAGTCTGAATCCAAATATCCGGCACCTACTGAGGTTGTATATAAGTCAATGGGAGAGGTCCCTATCCTATTTGGAAGTTCCTTTGGTCTGAGCTGGAATTAGCCCGAAAATCAGCCAGAAAAAAAAAAATTGCGCGTTTCGGGGGGGAAAAGTCCAAAAAAAATCATAAGATTCGGATTTTCAGACGATTTTTTTGTGTTTTTTTCCCGATATGATAAAACCATGATTTTTTAATAATAAATAAGGATCAATTGTGCATTCTAGTTTGGTCGGACTTTTTTGATTAAAATAGCCAGATAAATTCGGACTGTAATAAATAAGGCCCTTGTTGTTTCAGCGCTTTCTTTTTCCTGCTTTCTATTACTTTAACCAAGTGCTACCAGCTGCTGAACATGTGCCATTTATTTTTACCATTCCTTGACTACACTCAATTCAAGAATGAG
This sequence comes from Xenopus petersii, assembly GCA_038501925.1. Lineage (NCBI taxonomy): Eukaryota > Metazoa > Chordata > Amphibia > Anura > Pipidae > Xenopus > Xenopus petersii. Next base: position 108,357,029 of record CM076675.1, on the reverse strand, counting down.
GAAATCTTTGTCTGAGAGATTGGCACATGCAATGGCCCAGGGCCAGTGGTATACTTTAATAAATGGAAAGGAGAGGACTTCATCAAGTTTTTAATTGAATGGAAAGAATTTGGCTGATTGCAGACTGAGAAGGACAGAGCAACATTGTAATTATGGTGAAAAATATATATACTATACATCTAGAGCGTCTTTATTTTGTATTTTTTTAATTCTGAAAAGTTATACCAGGATGAAAAGAAAGACATAGAAATAACAAACATAACATCTTTATCTATTCAGAAGATGATCAGATCATTTAATGTAGGGGATAGTAAGGGATAAATTAATGCTACATTAATTTTACTATTTACAGATGTGTAAACTACAGAGCATAAAAAATATTGGTTGGCTGGGAGATAGCCGACTACTGTTACATTTTTTTTCAGTGGTACATCTTGTTAGACTTACTAGTCCAGTTAAGTAGTCCATTAATATACTGCTTTCAGTAGCCTTCAATATGCAACATATCACATTTAGGTTTACTAAGCATTTAATAATTTTTTTCAATATCTATTAGGCCTTTTGAGTATAGTTTTCCATTAAATCAACAAATATCCCTTCTCACTCTTGGTCATTAAACCGGATTAGGGATGGAAAATCATTAGTTTTATATCATGTGGCAAGCTTACACATGCATGGAAAAAGTATAAAGCATTTTACACTAACATTTTTCTTTTCTCGTGATTATGATTATGAATTGCTAAGTCAGATACTTTATGTGCCTCTGTGATTTATGTATGAGGGAATGGATAAAAACTACATAGGGATCAGTAAGATAAACGTAACAGTATCTGTCATGTTGCTCTTCATAGTCAGTGTATAAAAAATGCAAATTCTAAAACAAGCAGTATGGAAGTGCCTAACCATTTGAATGAATACAAATAAAAGAGAATGAAAGCTTTGTGAATATTCCAAGAATTTCTTCCTTTCTAACGAATAAATGTGAGAAAATGTTTGCCAATTCATACCTATTGTTGGTGATCTATGGGATATAATTATGCGCCTAAAGAAGGCCTATACTCACGTATCACTTGCGCATACTCTGAAACAACTCATCAGAATTTCAGCAGCTTTTTCAAGCATATCTCCCACTTTGCCTTTTCCCTTCTTCACTAGCTGCTGGTCAGCCTGGAGAGGCAACACACATGTAAGCTGTACATTCTCACATGTCCCAGTAACATCTCAGTAACCATTTGATCAAGTCCAGTAGCAACTATGTCAGTGCACATGCTCAGTAGGGGCTGAAGTTGCAGCTGATAAATGCCAACATTTAATGTAACAAACTGTCTACTTCTGACCTTCAGCAACAAGGTTTATGGAGCTGTTATGGATAAAAATCAGAGAGGGAAAAAAAAAAACCTAATACATTTTTCAAAATATCAATAACATAAAAACACAAAAAATGAGGATGTGAAATGTCTTTTCTCAGAGCCAAACAGGTACCCATGGTTGCCTGAAGTAACACTTTGGGGGTGATTTATCAATGTTCACATTCAAATTTTTGCTGTAATTCAAATGTTCAAAATGTTCAAATGTTTTTGCTCTAAACTCCTGAATTAGAATTATGCTTTCAAAAACTCAAATGTATGATATCTACAGTTCAAAATAATCTAAAAGCTGCCGCGTTCATGTAAAAGTCAATGGGAGCCGTGTATAGCAAATGCAAAGTTTGGCAAATTTTTTTTGACCCTTTGAAAATGATACAGTACAAATTAGAGGCATTCAAATTTTTGTTTCCATAATTTTATTTGAGTTTCTAGATTTACTACTCTAACATCATACAAATTTTAATTTTGATAAATAAGCCTCTGTCTAATCATACAAAGATAAAACGAATTACAAAGGTTTTTTCAGATTTGTTGCCTGCAGGTAGGGCAGTGAGTATAGAGTCTTTGGGGCAAATTCACTAAGATGCGAAGTTGCGCCAGGCGCAACTTCGCCAGGCGTATTTTCGTCAGCGCTCCGCAAATTCACTAAAATCCGAAGTTGTGCACAGGGGTAGCGTTAGTTTGCGAAGTTGCGCTAGCGTTAATTCGCCAAGTGAAGCTAAGTTTCACTAGCGATGGTTAATTTGCATACAGCGCGAAATTCAAATTTCAATGGAGGAATACGTATCTGCACTACAAATGCCTAGAAAACCTTCAAATCAGCAAATATAAATTTTATTTTGCCCTACACATGTGCCCACTGTCTAGGTAAGTTGCCATGAGTCAGGAAATGTAGGGGGGAAGGAGGGGAGCCCCAAAAAATGTTTCGATCTTTTTCAGCCTATCACCCATCATGTAGAAAACACGCCAGCGTTTTTTGGGACTTAGAAAAAATTTTGACTTTTTTGGAAACAATCCCTATCTACTCTATTGCGCTTCGCCAGGTCTGAGGTGGCGAAGGAAGTCTAGCGTAAAAGGTAGCGTTCAGTACACTGCGCAAGTTAGTGAATTTGCGTAGTTACATCGCTAGCGAAAATTTGCCTGGCTTAAGTGTGCGAAGTAACACTAGCGAATTTACGCCAGCGTTCGTTAGTGCATTTGCGAAGTACCGAAAATGCCAAACGCTAGCGAATTGACGCTAGCGTTCGGCGCTTAGTGAATTTGCGCCTTTGCATCTGTGGAAAACCCTTTGCAAACTTTACAAAAAATAGACTCGGACTAAGCAAAAAGCTGCAGGCCCTTGTATAAAACATTACGTTGTAGATAAGCTAAGCATCAACTTCCCACCACTAGAGCTACTAGTAAGATGCAATCATGTCTCATCTGACAATTGCTTGTCTAACCCTATGAGACCCATTGCTGGGTCTCTGAAACTTTAGCAAAAAATGTAAATGCTGCAGACAAGCTGATTCAGTGTATCCTAAAAGTAATCCTTGCGGTCATTTCCACATATTGTTTTACTAATCCCTCTAAAACACAGTTCTCTGTGCAGTCCTGCCTTATTTCTGTACAGGTACTCCACAAAGCCTGGGATATTGCGGCTGGGGCAAATGAGTTATCTATGGGATCTCTTGAAGTATATATCTATATTATTATACAGTACATATTTTTCTATTTGTATGAAAAGAAGACTGTGCTTGATCAAATAAAGCTACTTTCCACAAACATAATTAAATCTTGGAATGGCTGAACTAGAATTACCAGATTATTAAAAATAAGCAACTGCCAAGTTGAACTGTAAGGCCTGCAGAAAATATTTGCTATAGTGGAAATACGTTAACTGATATTTATAATCAGATTTAAATGTCACACAAATAAATGGTTTTTATAAATAAATGGTTTCTTGTGCAAACTCATCACAAGTTCATCATGTCTTGGCAAATTGCTTATTGATTCTAAAGTTGGATAAAATGAGATGCCTGATTTACTTACATTGTTAGCAAATATCCGCAAGTCAAGAGTGATGCTGTACATAATGGGCAAGGCCCTAAAATACAAAGGAAACACACAAGCAAATGTGAATATGAAAGGCAAGAAACTGACTTGTGAAAGAAAAGGCTAATAGTGCAATTTGCTGATAAACAGGTATAAGAGTTATATTATATACAGATCAGCCATAGTTATTTTCCAGAGTTGAACTACTACTAATACATAATCTCTCCTCAGTTTTTGCAATAGACAGGAGGGTTAAACTACCTAAACTTGTGGCATGCAGTAGTATAAACACAAAGTGTGCTGCCTTGCAAGCAAATATTGGAAGTCCATTTTAAGTTAACTGCTCCAAAATTGGGCCCAAACTAAGTCACCATTCCAATCAGCCACACCAGCTACAAGGATATGGTTCTCAGCTGGGACCATCTGTTCAGTTAACAGCCAAAACAAAAGTTTTTTTTTTAATATTTTTTTTATTTAGTCAATACAGCTAAATCTGACACAGTGTTACCAGCAAAAGATGTCGCTAATTTATTGTCATACTTTTGACGTATAATACAATCTAAATGTTACTTACCAGTTTTCTTCTTTATGAGCTTGAAAGCTTTTCAGAAAAGATGTGATAAGTGTTAAGAAAAGCAAACTTGTCAATCACATGAATTTACATCCCAGCAGATAAAAATTTAAAAAAGTGAAAACTTAAAGAAGAGAATATTGCAACAATTTTTTTGCTATGCATTATATGAAACAGTGGTGTAAATGATTCCTTACAAATCTTTCTAATACACAGAGCTACAAAGAAGTGGAAAACATTGAGTACTTATCATCCAATGCATAGGTAATAATAGATAGTAAAACTTTAAAGGAGAACTAAACCCTAAAATTGAATATGGCTAAAAATGTCATTTTATATACGGTACTGAACAGATTGAACCAGCCTAAAGTTTCAGCTTGTCAATAGCAGCAATAATCCAGGACTTCAAACTTATAACAGGGGGTCACCATCTTGAAAAGTGTCTGCAACACTCACATGCTCAGTAGGCTCTGAGCAGCTGTTGAGAAGCTAAGCTTAGGGGTCATCACAAATTATCCAGCAGAAAATCTGGTTAGCTTGTGATATGAGCTGATGCTACAGGGCTGGTTATAAATTCTGATGCTAATTGCGCTGGTTTCTGTGCTGCCTTGTAGTAATTATCTGTATTAATTACTAATCAGCCTGATATTGTGACATTTCATGTGTACTGTATATTGCGGACAGAGTGGATCCCTAAGCTCAGTAAGTGACAGCAGCACAGAACATGTGCAGTGAATCAGCAGAAAAGAAGATGGGCAGCTACTGGGGCATCTTTGGAGACATATATTTTACTGCTAAAGGGCTATGGTTGCCTTGGGCTGGTATAGAAGCCCAAAACATAATGTACAACATTTCTAGCCTACTTCTTTAGTTAGGCTTTAGTTCTCCTTTAAATGGGTTGTTCACCTTCCAACATTTTTTTTCAGTTTTTTTGTATAGCCAGCTTAAGAATGTATCTTATAAGGTTATGTATGCCTTGTGTATAACTGGAGTTTACCAAAGATTGGGAATTAAGCTACTCACAATGCTCAATTTTTCTGTTAATGGAAGGCAAGCTTCACATATATTGTAAACATAAAATAAAAGACATACGTTATGGTAACTATACTTATTCCTTCTGTAGTTTCAGGGAATGTACTCTTTATTCCTTCAGTATTCTCAAGTTTACTTAGCCCCTACACATAACCTATCTAATAACTGCAAATATTGCTTGTGTTTATAAATAACAAAACAGTCATATTTATTTAATTTACTGGCTGCTAAAATGGCTGATACAGGACTTTTCAAATGGCATCTTTAAAGTTACCGTTCAGTTCAGTTGTTTTCATATCGTTCACCAGTTATAATGACTTTTTCCAAATACTTTCTATTTTCTATTTGTGATTGTTTTTGTAATTTTGAAGTATAAAGTTTCATTTTTCACCTTCTTATGTAGGGGTGGGGGACCAGACTCTATTTTAAATTGAAACATTAATTTGATATATTTCTTCTTTGGCCCTGTTGAGCTGAATCCCTTAGTTTCATTACAGGCAGCTGTTAGAATTGATACAATAATTACCAATATTCCAAATATACTGCTGAGAAATGCATCAGCTAAATGTAGCAAATTGTAACAGTTCAGAACTGCACCTTAATTATCAGAGATAGGAACAATATACTTAAACGGTGAAATATAAAAGATGGAAAGCAATTCAAAAAAGTCTTTACTTCTGGTGAACAATTTGAAAATAACTGCAAACAACCACTTTATAGGAATTGTTCAGTATAAAAATAAAAACTGGGTAAATAGATAGGCTGTGCCACCCGTGACCTGAACTGCAACCCACATATTTCCCCACTTTATCCGCTACCCGACCCGCAACCTACCGACCACCAACAAACAGGAAGTGATGGTGCTGCAAACCTGAAGGGACGTCATCAAAAGTGGCCAGGGACAGAAACAAGTTTTGTAAAACTTTAAAGGAGAAGGAAAGGCTAAAATTAAGTAAGCTTTATCAGAAAGGTCTATATAAATACACTAGTAAACCCTCAAAGTAATGCTGTCAAAAGAAACACTGCATTTCTTTCCTTCTATTGTGTACACATGGGCTTCTGTATCAGACTTCCTGTGTTCAGCATAAACCTCCAGGGCAGGGCATGAGCATGCTCAGTTTGTTCCTCTCCCCCTCCCTCCTCCCATCCCTACTGTAATCTGAGCTCAGAGCTGTAAGTGAGCAGGGAGAGACTCAGGCAGGAAGTGATGTCACACCAAGCTTATATGGCAGCTTCTATCCTAAACAAACAGAGACAGTGTCTAGAGCTGTTTACTCAGGTATGGTAAAGCATTCTGCAGAATAAATATAGCGTTCTAGCTTGCACTATTGTGGCTAATCTCTTGGCAACAGCAAACAAGAAACGGATCCGCACACACGCTATTATCAGCAGCTGGGGGGACACCCCTCTTTATTATATCACCTCGTGATCAACGTTTCGGGGGGATAAACCTCCCTTCATCAGGAGGTTTATCCCCCCGAAACGTTGATCACGAGGTGATATAATAAAGAGGGGTGTCCCCCCAGCTGCTGATAATAGCGTGTGTGCGGATCCGTTTCTTGTTTGCTGTTGCTGAGGGACCTGGCCGGGGTCAACGGAGAAACCAGCACCACCAACGCAGTGAGAGGAAAGGCGAGTGTGCGGTAGGAACATATATTACATAATCTCTTGGCAATAAACTGTCTTGGAGCTTTCCTTCTCCTTTAAAAGGAGTAAAATATAGACAATATTACATAAGATAAGAAATTAAGATAAGACCCGCAATCCGACCCGCAGGTATACCCCCACCTGAAAATCCTCCCCTCATTCTGCAGGGTGCCTGCTTTTTTTGAGGGTAACCCGCAGATACCCGACCCGCTGCGGGACTCTAAGTGGAAGTTTAATCTATTGATTTATGTATTTATGTGTTAAATGCTTTATTAAAGAAAAGGATATTGCACAACAAGTGTTTGATATTTATATGCCTCGACAAAGTCATGGTTGGACGCTGCATTAATGCACCTAGAAAGAAAACAAAGAGAGATTAAACTAAGTTAATTTTAGACTAGTATACAGAAGCTAAAATAATAAATAAATATAAAACAGTGTTATTTTGCAAGATATATTGCTTTTAGATTATGGAAAATCTAAAAGCTTTTGAAAAAGAAAATACTTTTAAGGACCATACAAAAAGTCTATACAGGTATGGGATCCAATATCCAGAAACCCGTTATCCAGAAAGCTCCAAATTTCGGAATGGCTGTCTCCCATAGACTCCATTTTATCCAAATTTTTTAAAATGATTTCCTTTTTCTCTGTAATAATAAAACAGTACCTTGTACATGGGCAAAACTAAAATATAATTAGTCCTTAATAGAGGCAGAACCAGCCTATTGTGTTTATTTAATGTTTATCAAAAGTATATACTCGAGTATAAGCCGACCCGAGTATAAGCCGAGGTACCTAATTTTACCTACGAAACTGGTAAAACTTATTGACTTGAGTATAAGCCTAGACACAACTACAGCCCTGTCTCCCAGCAGCGCACATTCTGCCAAAGCGACCCACCCAGCGATCAACCGGACTTCTTTGCAAAGTTGATGATGACAGAGAATTGCCAAACGGATTACTGTGTGCATTGTCCCACTGTCCCACTACCATGTGCAGAGGGTGCTGTGTGATATTGCCATCACTGTTAATCTTTCGTATAACCAACAGAGGGCGCTGTGTGATATTGCAGTCACTGTTATTCTTTCATATAACCAACAGATGGCGCTGTGTGATATTGCAGTCACTGTTAGTCTTTCATATAACCAACAGAGGGCGCACTGTTATTCTTTCATACAACCAACAGATGTCGCTGTGTGATTTTGCAGTCACTGTTATTCTTTCACATAACCAACCGAGGGCGCACTGTTATTCTTTCATATAACCAACAGAGGGTGCTGTGTGATATTGCAGTCACTGTTATTCTTTCATATAACCAACAGAGGGTGCACTGTTATTCTTTCATATAACCAACAGAGGGCATTGTGTGATATTGCAGTCACTGTTAATCTTTCATATAACCAACAAAGGGCACTGTGTGATATTGCAGTCAGTGTTATTCTTCCATATAACTAACAGATGGCGCTGTGTGATATTGCAGTCACTGTTATTCTTTCATATAACCAACAGAGGGAGCACTGTTATTCTTTCATATAACCAACAGAGGGTGCTGTGTGATATTGCAGTCACTGTTATTCTTTCATATAACCAACAGAGGGTGCTGTTTGATATCGCCATCACTGTTAATCTTTCGTATAACCAACAGAGGGCGCTGTGTGATATTGCAGTCACTGTTATTCTTTCATATAACCAACAGATGGTGCTGTGTGATGTTGCAGTCACTGTTAATCTTTCATATAACCAACAGAGGGCGCACTGTTATTCTTTCATACAACCAACAGATGTCGCTGTGTGATTTTGCAGTCACTGTTATTCTTTCACATAACCAACCGAGGGCGCACTGTTATTCTTTCATATAACCAACAGAGGGTGCTGTGTGATATTGCAGTCACTGTTATTCTTTCATATAACCAACAGAGGGTGCACTGTTATTCTTTCATATAACCAACAGAGGGCATTGTGGGATATTGCAGTCTCTCCCCAAGTGAACTGTTGGTATAGGAATGATTAAAAGTGACTGCAATCTCAGCTACTCTGGTCAGGTACCGCTGACCCGAGTATTAGCCAAGGTAGACTTTTTCAGCACATTTTGGATGCTGAAAAACTTGGCTTATACTCGGGTATATACGGTATTTTTCCAAATTACAGAATGATCCATTATCCAGAAATCCGGAAGTCCTGAGCATTCTGCATAACAGGCCCAATACCTGTAGTACTGTGATTTGCTGTGCAGACATTACAAATGCCATATATCCCACACATTCTTACCGTAAGTGAGCTGCAAACATTTCGTCATAAGGCGGTTCCAGTACCTGCTGACACTTTTCCTCTGGTGATAACAACTAACACACACAAACATTAATCAAAATGAGCGAAGATATAAGATTACTAATGTTAATATAGATTTCTAAGAAAAAGGAGAAGACTAATAGGTAATAGAGATATAAAGGAGGTAGTTGTGTTCTGGCTATTATGTTAGACATTCGTTCACTACAGCCTTAATAGATTACATTTTTTGGCCAACTATATCTAAACCTTTCCCCCCCCCCAAATTATCTCTTTACCCAGTTTAACTGATCCTTATGACACTGACCAGTAACAGAGGTAAAGAAGACAATCCTATTTAGTGCTTACAATCAAAAGAGCGTATGAGACAGAAGGTGTGGAAAACCATTTTAAGTAAACGTCTAGCATTAAAACGGTTTGTTTTAGGTTACTGTTGTAGTAAATAAATAAAGAAGGTTTTGGCTACCTGTAGTCGAGCATTTGCAACATGAGGATGTTTGAATGAAACTAGGTCTGCACAGTTAAAGCCATGTTTAGAGTCAATTGCTTCCTGCACCTAGAACACAAAGGAAGTATTTTACAAGATCCTGCCATCAGATTTCCTTGAAAAGAAAAGTATCTTCATATATATTTATATATAACATTAGAAAAGATCCTAAGTAGACTATCAGGAGCATGCTTATCTCACAAGTCAGAGCAGGAACATAAAATACTTTTTTGCAAAAGGACAAATGTATCAGCATGGGCATAATGCGCAGAAGAATCCCAGGAACTAAATCATTTTTTTGTAATCATTTCTTGAGGAAACCTACCTGTTGCAAATACTGATTTATGGTAATGTGTGCCATATTCCCTGTTCCAGTGGGTTTTTTTTTCTTAATACGGTTACATAAGAATTGCACATTCACTCTTCTGGCTAGTCAGTGTTCAGTTTATCTGAAATAAAAAAAAAGTTCCATTGTTATTTCAAATTTCCACAAGATCTAAAAACTTGTGAAACTTAGTTTCATGCAGTGATAATGTTGCAATTAATCTGTGCATGGGCCTAAAACAGAGGAGATACAGAAGTCAAGTCATATACAATGCCCCAGCTGAAGTGTAAAAACACTAAGGGGGTGGGGGGGGGGGCAGGAGAATGCACCTTAGTGCTCTGCTCATACACAAAGCACTTCAGACTGAAACCAGCGCAGAACAGCTTTGTGCTTAGCATCTGCCACAGGACAGGTAGTGTTTTTACTAAGATAAAATTCACATTGTTTGCTTGCCAGTGAATACAGACACAATGTGGTTTGACAAAATGGTGTTCAATCAGAATATTACAATAAGATGGGCAACACAGTGTTGGCATCCAACACTGAGAAACAAATTCTACACTATTCTTGCTTAAAACGGTAGTTTACCTTCCAAACAGGTTTTCTCAGTTCATCTGTTAGAGCAGCAATTTTATTTTTTTACCATTTTTACTAAGTATTAAACCATGGTCTTCCTCAGTATAGTGTTTTAAACTAGCATTTCAAAGGCCATGTACAAACTCTCTTTAGTGTTACAATTTGCTTCACTATTGTTACATGTCGTAGCAATATAAGAGGAATGTATCAATTGTTACAGCTGACTTTTAAGTGAAAAATACCCTGCTATTTGACAAATTAATTAAGTTGGCCTTATGTAAAAATTGCAAAGCACTATGAGACTTGGCAGACATATTTATTTCATACAGACATATATAAAGCCCTAACAAGGCATTTAAAAAAAAAACAGGCATTGGTGCTGTATTTGATATAATGATTGTCAGCACTTTAGCAATAGGGAGTAAATTGGGGAGTCTCGAGGTAAAAGATTTGTTAGCATGCACATTCACAAGGAGACATGCAGTAATTCAATGTGAAACTTCTAGCTAATTTACTGTAGAACGGCAGTCCCAAGAGAGAACATGCTAAGGTAACTGCTCTGGTAGTAAGCATGGTCACAAAGAAATCTTACATTCAGTCTGTTTATTAAGACAGCCAGTTTGCCTAGTGTACTGTATGTAAAGTGGCAATGGCATTGTAAAGGCCTTCAAATTAGTGGGTGAAGAATTAATCCTACCAAGTATGTAATAAATGAATGCAAAATAATAATAATAATGCACAACGTGTCTTGCTCCTTTTCATAGTTCAAGGAGACATATAGGATAAATAAAAAAAACATAATTTTGTAGGCAATTAAGAAATATATGATGTTGCTTTTACATGGTGCTAAAAATTAAATCAGCCTGAAACACTACTTTTTTAAGCACAATTCTTCTATATCTAAATGAGTATAACACACTGCTACATTCTTATTTTATGCACAAAGGGGCACATTTACTTAGGGTCGAATACCGAGGGTTAATTAAATGGTCGAATAGTCGAACGATTTTTAGTTCGATTCAAAGTCGTAGTCGAAGGTCGAAGTAGCCAATTCGATGGTCGAAGTAGCCAAAAAAAATACTTTGAAATTCGAAGTATTTTTTATTCTATTCCTTGAGCTAAGTAAATGTGCCCCAAAATGTCTCCTTTAACAATTTACAGAATGAAAATTGCATGTTTTTTTTTTAACAGGTCTGGTAATCTGCAGGCTCTTGCTACACTGTTTCAATAATCAAGTACAAATTAAGAAGGGGATGTCTACACAACACTCTTTTTGCATAGTGAAAGAAAATGTAATTCTACAGGATTTTAATGGTTTTATAGTTATTTGTAAACAATTTCTACTGAAAGAAGTATGTCTCGGCTGGTGATATTTTCTGCCGTGTTGATGATGAATCCTAAACAGTAAAATGGAAGCTAGCTGGCTGAATCATTTTTCAAACTCTTCAAATAATATATAAAATGTTATTTGAAGAGTTTGAACCAGCAGTGAGTGCAGAGACTGGAAAGGGAAAGAAAATCACATCTATATCATATCTAAACTATATTGTAATTATAAGTTGTGTAGGCTATTTTCTTTCATTAGGCAAAATCATTTTTGAATTGACTACCCTCTTTATTACTATAAAGACTACTTTAATGTCACATGGATTGTCTCATAGTGGAAAAACATACAAATATCCACCATCATCCAACTCTTAGAGGTGGGCAAAACACTGAATCAGGAAACAAAAACAAACAATGAATGGGGTGGTAAGAGCATGAAAATTTCCTTATCCTAAACCATTAGACACAAAAAAATAAAGGGGTGGTTTGCCTTTAAATTAAATTTTAGTATGTTATAGCATGACCAACTTTTCAATTGCTCTTGATTAATTTTTTTTTTTTTACAGTTTTTTTTAGTTATTTGCCTGTTTTCTTTGGATTCTTCTCAGCTTTCAAATGGGGTTCACTGATCCCATCTAAAAACAAATGCTCTGTAAAGCTATACATTTATTGCTATTGCTACTTTTTTTACTCATCTTTCATATCCCAGTCTCTTATTCAAATCAGTGCATGGTTGCTAGGCTAATCTGGACCCTAGCAACCACTGCAAACTGGAGAGCTGCTGAATGAAAAGTTAAATAACTCAGATATTAAAAAAATGAAAACCAATTGCAAATGATCTCAGTCTCTACATCATACTAAAAGTTAATTAGAGGGTGAACAGCAACTCCTTTAAAGACTACACGTGTGTTTCTCTATTCAGCAAATGCAATATAAAGTGCCTAGAGAAGATACATGTACTTGCACTAACCATTAAACCATCAAATGATAACAACAATACAAGTGGGAAATGGATTTTGCTTCTCTACCTAGTTCTGCTGCTGAAAGCCTAAATTAGCGTCGCTTAACTTCCCCGGAAGCCGGCTAGTGCGCCCTGTGACCCGGAAGTAGTGACTGCGTATTATTATATTCAGTGTGGTAGTAATACACAACTACGAACGCGTCGATTGATAATTTCCGTGACTGTCCCAGCCAATCTAAGGAATGCCATTTTAATTCCAAAGGTAACCTCAAAACTACGTGCTTATATTTCGCTACACATCCGCCACTCTCCTCTCTTTCTCCCCGGTTCTTACACAGTGGGCGGGGTCCTTGATGGGAAAAACCGACAGACACGCCCCGTTCTGACGTCACGTTCTCTTTGCCCACATCTTGGTCACGTGACTGACGTCACATTTTCACTCAAAACATGTTTTAAGACTTCGGGATCACCTTTAAACTGCTCCTTTTCCGGAAGTCGAGCGTTTGTTTGTAAGTCATTGCTGTAAGAAAAAAAAAAAAACCCCAGCGGCATCTAAAGAGTCTTGGGGCAGTTGCAGTGGGATATATAACCAGCAGCTATTGTGATTGTGGGCGATTGGGGCGGCCTTCTCCCCTCCCCCTTATAGCTATGGGCCCCAAACGTCCTTATGTGATGCTTTTGTGCAGCAACTGTACAAGTGTTCGTCTCTTTACTCACAGCACCTTCCTGCCTCCTATTTCCATTCACTTCTCAAATGTAACCGCTTGTGGAAAGTGTCATAGTGTAAATGCCTTGTAAGGGCTTGACAGCAGCTCTTGGCATTGACGTGTGGGACTGGGCTCACTGAGTGCACCTGCAGCCTCTCTCACTAGAAAGTCTTGCCAGCTGTCTCTGACCTAAGGCATTTCTGCTCTCTTTGTAAAGGGGTCTCCTCACATGACTTGTATCATTCCATAATGTCATTCTAAGCGATATCCTTTAACGTTTCCAATGTGTGTGCATTATATATTATATATGTGTGTGACCCTTTCTGTTATTTGGTTTGGGCTCGTGAGACAATGTGCTTGGTCAGTTTTCCAAGTCTGCAAACCAGCTAGTTCCGGCTAAATTGTTTCCGCAGTCTGAACTAGAAGCGCGCAGAAAACAAAAAGTTAGGTAAGAACAACATTTACAAATATGTATTCTATTGAAAACATTCTGTATGTTTGGAAGTTCCTTGGATATGGATTTTCCTTCATTATACAAAGATATGTTCTTTTGGGTAGAGGACTCTATTAAATGGGTGGTTCACCGTTGAGATAACTTTTAGTATGATACAGAGAGGGATATTCTGAGACAATTTGCAATTGTTTTTCATTTTTAATTATGTGTGGTTTTTGAGTTATTTACCTTTTTATTCAGCAGCTCTTCAATTTGCATTTTAAGTTGTCTGGTTGCTGGGGTGCAAATTCCCCTAGCAGCCATGCACTGATCTGAATAAGACACTGGAATATGAGTAGGAGAGGAGCTGAATAGAAAGATCAGGAATATCAAGTAGCAATAGCAATACATTTTGAAGCCTTAGTAGATAGGGATTGCTTCAAAAAAAGTAAAAAACATTTCTAAGTCCCAAAAAAGCGCAATGGCACTAGGGTTTTCGATTTCCGAAGTTGCCTCACGAGGAAACTTCGGGCGACTTTGGAGATCGAAGCGCCGCCAATGCATTGGTGCAGGCGATTTTTTTTTCATTTTAGCAGGGGGAAGGCAGTTCGGGAAGATTGTCGCCGAGGAAGAGGCGATTAGTCACCAGGCAGCTAAATCTCCCCAAATCTGCCCATGTGCCCCTGCCCTAACAGAGCATTTGCTTTTTAGAAGGGAGTCAGCGAGGCCCATTTGAAAGCTGCAAAGAGTCAAAAGGCAAATAACTATAAAAAAATAGATAATGAAAACCAATTGAAAAGTTGCTTAGAATTGGCCATTCTATAACATAATAAAAGTTAACTTAAAGGTGAACCCCCCCTTTAATGACCACTGCTAATTTTATGTAATGACAAGCACCCAGGTTGATGGACATAGAGCGGTAACAGGCAGACCACTGCACCAAAAAAAGTTGAGCGGCAGCATCTGTCACTGCTTTGTTAGAATAGAAACATCTGTTAGCATGAAGATCAGCATCTTTAATACTGTTCTTTTATAGTGTTGCCTAAAGGTGTTCTGAATGGAAACAGTTTCTGTAGATCAGTAGAAATGGAGTAAAAATTACAATGTTTGCACCAGGTCTAGTAACCAATAACAACCAATCGAATGTAGCTTTCAAAAAGGGGTTACCACAAATAAAACAGTTCCTCTTAATTGGGGGAAATTGCCTCTCATCGCATTTTGCCACTATTGCTCTGGATCCCCATGAGTATATATTTTACTTGTTGTGATTGTAATGTTATTCAATGGCAATTCATTTTTGGGAGATTCGTTGCCCGCAGTAGAACAGATTTAACTGTAGGTGACATCTTACCCTTACTTAATTCATAAAAAGATTGTATATAAATGAGTGTGTATTCAATTTCTGTACCGTATAAACAGGTACAACATTATTTTTATAATGTGCAGTGTTTACATTGCTGTTTTTCATTTATAAGAATGTTTTGGTTTCCAGTCAACACAAGTGTAGTGTAAATCTTATTTGCATTGAGGCTGTGTGTTGCATTGGCTTTATTGACAAATAGCATGAAAACAGGAAATGACACTTGAAATTATCCAGTATAGAGTCTTACATTTGTTCCATCCCCATATCCCAGACTTTGCAACTGTATCTTTACACACTTTATATTAGGATTTTGTTAAAAAAAATATAAAATAAAGTATATACAGTGGTGTGCAAAACGATTTGCCCCCTTCCTGATTTCTTATTCTTTTGCATGTTTGTCACACAAAATATTTCTGATCATCAAACACATTTAACTATTAGTCAAAGATAACACAAGTAAACACAAAATGCAGTTTTTAAATGAGGGTTTTTATTATTTAGGGAGAAAAGAAATCCAAATCTACATTTTCATGTGTGAAAAAGTAATTGCCCCCTGAACCTAATAACTGGTTGGTCCACCCTTAGCAGCAATAACTGCAATCAAGCGTTTGCGATAACTTGCAACGAGTCTTTTACAGCGCTCTGGAGGAATTTTGGCCCACTCATCTTTGCAGAATTGTTGTAATTCAGCTTTATTTGAGGGTTTTCTAGCATGAACCGCCTTTTTAAGGTCATGCCACAACATCTCAATAGGATTCAGGTCAGGACTTTGACTAGGCCACTCCAAAGTCTTCATTTTGTTTTTCTTCAGCCATTCAGAGGTGGATTTGCTGGTGTGTTTTGGGTCATTGTCCTGCTGCAGCACCCAAGATCGCTTCAGCTTGAGTTGACAAACAGATGGCCGGACATTCTCCTTCAGGATTTTTTGGTAGACAGTAGAATTCATGGTTCCATCTATCACAGCAAGTCTTCCAGGTCCTGAAGCAGCAAAACAACCCCAGACCATCACACTACCACCACCATATTTTACTGTTGGTATGATGTTCTTTTTCTGAAATGCTGTGTTACTTTTACGCCAGATGTAACGGGACGCGCACCTTCCAAAAAGTTCAACTTTTGTCTCGTCGGTCCACAATCATTGAGATGTTTTTTAGCAAAATTGAGACGAGATGAGCAGAAACATTTAAGTGTGACAAACATGCAAAAAAATAAGAAATCAGGAAGGGGGCAAATAGTTTTGCACACCACTGTAGATTATTACTACACACAACAAGGAAAGTCTGTATCAGAGGAAACCCAGACTCTTCTGTAAACTATTAGGGATCTATTGATCAAAATTAAAATTTGTGATGTATTCTTTAAGTAAAAAAAATCCTCAAAAGCTCACCAAACTTGAATGTGAGTTTTTATATAAAAAAAACCCCCTTCAAACCTTCGATAACTCGATTGACAAAAAATGTGAAAAATTTAAAGCATCAATACATTCTAGCCATCCATTCCAATGAGTCTAGCAAGTTTTATAAAAATAAATTCAGTAACTCAAAAGTCTCAAAAAACTCCAGTTGAAAAATGTCATACATTTTGCATAGGACAACCTCCATTGACTTCTGGATGAACTCAACGCTGTAAATGTAGAATTCATTAATTTTAGCACAAAAACATTGATAAATGTGCCCCATAGTTATGATATAGACAGTTATATTTTGAGACATATGCATTTTTTTTTGGAAGTTTAGCTGTTGTCTGGTTGCTAGGGTCCAATTTACCCTAAAAACCCTAGAAAAAGTAGTGTTTTGAATGAAGCACTGGAATATTTAGAGGGTAAAGACAGGTAACAATAAAAGTGTAGCTTTTCAGGGCAAACATCTGGTTTGTTTGGTTTCAGGGACAGGGAACACTATTTGAAGAGAAAAGAGGCAGAAGAAGAAATAGAATAACTAAAGCGTCATGAAATATTAAGACCAATTAAAATAGAACATTCTATAACATACAAAAAGTTAACTTAAAGTTGGACTACACCTTTTTTTACCTCTTTGCATTCTCAAATAGAGAATTGTTAGCTCATTAGGTAGACCATTGCATATATTGCTCCTTCTCTAAGGAAAATTAATGTAAGTTAATTCTCCTTATTAAAGGGTATATTTAAAAGAACACTGTTATAATTCAAGAATACATGTGTGATATTATGAGAGAATTACTTTATAGTGTAATAGTCACTTTTATTTGCATGGGGGGTTATTTCTAGTTCTGATGTGGCTGTCTCTTTCCTTTTATGCAGGACCATCTTTCTTTATGGCAGGGTTTATAGATATACACTCAGGATCAGAGCAGATGTCTCACAAAGCACATTGCAGGGTCGGTTACCTTTTTATATTTATTTTTACAACACTGCTGCCTAGAGTGGTCTGTGATTAATTTTAGCTTATAAGAGCAGAACAGATAATAAGCTTAGCTGAAGCAGCCTAAACGTTACAGTGAACTTCTGTTTCCTTTTAAATTTAGGATTCATTACTATTCCAATTTTTTTTTTTAAAATGACCAGTACATATGAAACAAAATCAATAGACGAGAGATACATTCCCTCTCAGGTGCCAGTGTCTTGAGTCTATTAAAATATCAATACTGTTGGGCCAGGTCATTCATATAAAGGTAGCATGGTATTCCTGGGCCACCCCACATTTTTGAAGTTGCTGAAGTTTTGTTGACCCATTTACAACTTGTCTGGAACAATAACTCTTCCTAGAGCCACATAGCTGTGTAAAAACAATGAACTTTGAGAGGGTTATTTACTAAAATCCAAATTTTCTGATTGTTTAAATAAAAAAGTCAGACCAAACTAGAATCCACGATTTGACCTTATTTATTATTACAAAAGCACAATTTAATCGGATCAGGGTAAACTCAATATTTCTCAATATTTCTGAGGTTTTTCCCCAAATCGCTCAATTATTTTAGGCTTTTTGCTGAAAAGCCCAAAATAGACTGATTTTCTGCCGAATTCCAACGCAGACCACTTCCAAATAGGATAGGGACTTCTCCCATTGACTTGTATGCAACCTCTGTTGGTCTGAGATGGCGGATTTTTGGATTCAGAATTGGACTTAAAAAAATCCCCAAAAATTTGAGTTAAAAAAACCCCCCTGAAGAATTAAAGTTTTGCTCCAAAAAGCCTGATCGGATTTTAGTAAATAACTTCCTGAATGTATAAAATTCAGACCTATAATGCATTTGAAAATGTGGCTGAAATTGGGGTTGTAATGGTAGTTGTTATTAATAATCATATTACATTAAAGTTTTAAATAAACACTGAAATCCTTTTTCTATCTCTGCAATTTTGTGAAACATAGATTTCCAGTGAACAGATGGAGAAAGAGCTCTGCTGACACTCATTCTTTGAACCCTTGTTGTAATCTAATTTTTCCATGTTGTGTAATCCTTGAGCAACTCACCGGTGCACCACTATGGCACATGAAGCTCAGAAAAAAGCAAACTTTTCAACACTTGCTGGACATGCCAATGGTCTCACAAAGCCTTCAGCCTTGACCTCTAAGCCTACAGCTTCCAAAAAATTAATCATTAAAAATTTTAAAGGTAGGTTTTTCTTAATGCATTTCAACCTCATTCCTAGTTTAATGATTTGTATATAGAATGCTGGGACTAGTTTACTCATTTAATGTAAACTGGTGGTTAATAAAGTTAGTTATACTTTATTTTAGGGTTGCACCAAATCCACTATTTTGGATTTGGCCGAACCCCTGAATCCTTTATGAAAGATTCGGCTGAATACCGAATCTGAATCTTAATTTGCATATGCAAATTAGGGTGGGAAGGGGAAAACATTTTTTACTTCCTTGTATTGTGACCAAAAAGTCACATGATTTCCCTCCTGCCAATAATTTGCATATGCAAATTAGGATTCGGTTTGCCGGGCAGAACGTGCTTTACACCAGCCTTTCTTTTGCTTTTTTGTTAATTTGCATGCATATTAATGTAATAGTTACTGTCTCTACAAGGAGTATGTCAGTGGGTAGTAATAGTCCCTTTGGCATATGTTGTTTGCATACAAAGTGTACTTACTGAAATCGTGCATTTAATTTTTCACATGTGTTAAATTTCACATAATCCACTGAACTTAAAAGAATGCAAATAAACGTGCATTATAATACGTTTAGTAACTAGACTTAACATGTTTTGTCTGTATGGCTCTGACTGTAACATCTGCATCTGAAATTACAGATAAACCAAAACTGCCTGACAGCTACACTCAGGACACATGGCAAAAGCTCCAGGAGGCAGTGAATGCCATAGAAAGTAGCACATCTATAAAATACAACCTGGAGGAGTTATACCAGGTATGACTTTGCTTTGCTATTTTAGTGAAGTTTTCACTAACCACCCACCCTGTGCTGCATAGTCAATTAATCTGATAACCCAAACATACCCATCTGATAATCCTTTGTTCTGGTATATAGCAACATGCAGTGGTGTTATGAGATATAGTAATAACTCATGGTGCCCTCGATTAAGGTGGCTATACATAGGCCGATTTACAGTAAAGTGCTGATTGGGTCCCTTCTGACCGATTCAGCAACTTATCTGGCATATATATGGGGCCCATCAACATACCTAGTGACCAGTACAGTATATTGCCAAAATCGGATAGATGTCAATCGGGCAGATTTTACTGTCGGATCTAGATCAATTTCTGTGTGTCTCCTCGATCTGACTGCATAGCGTTGCAGCCTATTTGCCCCCTCAAGGTAGGCATATCGGTAAAAGATCTGCAGCCTTGCCAAATTCTAAATTGTATTGTTAGCACAAATATTTGACTATAGAAGCAACCTGTTCCAAAGTATTGTAGCTTATTTAGAGAGGGACTGATAAGAATGCGTAGGGGACTGGTTTCACTATCTATTTTCTGGGTATTTTAGCAGAAAGTTAGTGCATGTTACACCTAATGACAAAATGCAGAATCTACAAATACAAAGTAATATTTATAGGTTATTAGCCGTGGTATAAATTCATTACAAAAACAACAACAAAAGTAATAGCGCCCCTCAGGTGCTCAGTGGACGATTTTGTGTGATCCGTTGAAGCCTCAAGTATGCGCATTACAAAGCAATAGAAGTCACGTGCTGGTACAAAGCTGTTTTATCAGCGCAGAAGTAGACGCACTGAATTATTGTCAATGGGGCTGTACTCAGACGCATGTAAGCGACAAAAGCAGATAAGATGCAACATGTTGCGCCCCAACCAGCGTTTGGCTGTGTGAGTACAGCCCCATTGACAATAACGGGATGAAAGCACAATGCAGGGGAGTGCAGGTAAAACCTCTCGGGTGTAAGAGCCCTAAAACATAGCCTTAAAACAGATTGGATAAAACACTGGGCAAATTTGCACTTGGGCAGTAACCCATGGCAACCAATCAAATGTTTGCATTCATCAATCAGCTTGCAGCTGCCTGAAAAAAGCCAGTCACTGATTTGTTACTATGGGTTTCTGCCCATGAGCAGATTTAATCAGAGTTTTTATAAATTGACTTTATGCGATTTAATGTGGCCAGTGTAAATGGGCGCCTGTATTTAAGTTTTGTACTCCAATTTATGGATATGCCAGTACATCTAAAATTCATTGGTTTACCAATATTAGTGCTGAAAGTTGCTGCCATACCTATGTAATTGGATATCTAGTATCTAGGCACTGATAGCAGTGTGTTCATGAAAGGGTTAACATCAAAGTTGTACATCCTATCACAAGAAATATTAATTATGTACTATGGTTTCTTTTGTTCTTTCAGGCTGTAGAAAATTTATGCTCCTATAAAGTTTCTCATAACCTTTACAAACAACTTCGTCAAGTATGTGAAGAACATATGAAAGCTCAAATAGATCAGTTCAGGGAATATCCTTTTCTTAAAGACTTATATGGAGTTCTAAGGACCACATTGAATTTGACCTTTTTATTATGATTTTGTTCTACTTTGGAAGAATGCTAGATAAGTAACTGCTTACCTGCTGTAGATTGTAAAATATACTGCAGCACTAACTGACCTGACTGGCAGTGCCAAAAATTTACAATCCAGGCTTGCTTTTATCAACACCAAAGAAACCTGACAGATTAAATAGGTAGGTGTGTGTGTATACAGTATTAATGAGGCAGATTTATTAAATTATGTGCTGCAATTCACATAAATCACAGCAAAAAAGCAGCATTGTTGCTTATTTAGCGATTGTTGTTGTTTTTTTTTTTTCGTACTATTGTCTTAAAAAATCTTGGCAAGATTATGTATTTAAGAAAAAAAAAACTTGGCTCTAGAAAAAAAAAGTGAAATATTTTCCCCAGAATGCCAGCATTGTTTCAGGGCCCCACCTATGTAAATGGCTTAATTTTTATTTCATGTTTAACTAGCAGACCAAGGAAAGAAACAGCAGGCACTCACAGATCCCACAGACCTTACGTTTAAAGGAACTGCAGACTTTCATTAAAGCAGATAATATACAAAGCCTAAAGCTGGCCATAAAGATTAAGTCGTACAAAACAAAGGTTTGTATGTGTTGATTGTCCTGACATTTTTCATACCATGGCGATCGTTGATCAGACAGGTTAGAAGATTTCTGTAAGCTAACGATAATATCCCTGCATGTATTGCCTGTCTGACAATATCAGTAGGTGACTGTCACTACTGTTTGTCAGACATAACTTTCGTAAGATTGCGGTCTCTCATTTCATGGACAGAACGTTGTTATTTTTACTACTTTATTTATACTGAATGGTTAGTTGTAGGTTGGGAGATTGCAACACAGATAGTTTGTCGGCCATAGGATAAAATCAGCACATCTATGGCCAGCTTTATGCGTTTCGTGCACTTAATCATAGGCTCATGTTGAACTATATTTAAATATGTAATCTGTATAAAGTTTATTATGTAATAATAAATAACAAAGACAATATAATTGAGAAAGGCAAAGCTACTGTTATGTGAAATATACACATCGCATAAAAGTTTGTGAAACCAATCGACACTTATACTTGTAAGTACAGAACCAGGCTGCTGCTATAAACCTCCAGGACCTTCAGTAGTATAAAACAAGATGGGTGCATTCTGCCCCCTTTGATGCAAAAAAATATGTGGGGCATGGCCAGTTTTATACTAAATGCATACTACAAACTTTTTCAGGCAGTTTCTAAGCTAAAAATTGAAACGAAACTGAAGATATAATTTAAATTGTGGAGTATGTAACCTTACGGATGCTAAATAAAATGGAAGCACAAACTATATTCAAAACCTTGCCTTTAACTGATGAATGTAATGTGTTGACATTTGAAGAGAATGTATATTCTAGAACCCTTAACTCATGTGTGCACAGAATCTCTAGACAGCTTTTTATTTTTAAAAAAGGTTAACAGATGTTGGAAGGATCACTGCAGACAAATGGTAAGTACACCACCATATTTTTTTTTGTTTTGCTTTATAAAGTTTGTAAATACAGACTATAAAGAGCTGGGTGTTTATATGGCAAAATAAGGAAACCAATGCAATTACTAATTAAAGGAGAAGGAAAGCTACGGAGGGATTTTATTGCCAATAGATTAGCTGCAACAGTGCAAGCTAGAATGCTATATTTATTCTGTAGAATGCTTTACCATACCTGAGTAAAAAGCTCTAGAAACTCTGTTTGTTTAGGATAGGAGCTGCAGTATTAACATGGTGTGACATCACTTCCTGCCTGAGTCTCTGCCTGCTCTGGGCTCAGATTACAGTAGAGAAGGGAGGGAGGGAAAGAGGCACAAACTGAGCATGCTCTTGCCCAGGGCAATGATGTTTAAGCTGAAGGCAGGAAGTCTGATACAGAAGCCCATGTATACACAATAGAAGGAAAGAAATGCAGTGTTACTTTTGACAGGGGACTCAGAGCAGCACTTCTTTGGGAGTTTACTGGTATATTTAGATGGACCTTTCTGATAAGTCTTACTTAGTTTTAACTTTTCCTTCTCCTTTAAAGCAAAACAGCTGTTTATAGCTTGCAATACTCATTAAGAACAAATGTGTATTTGAAAGTTATTGTTTTTGTGTATTTTTTTCTTTGATGAAAATTTCGGACAGATATCTTGGTCCCGTTATAAAGGGGTAATAGCATTGCAACAAATATAAAGGGGGAAAAAAGCCGGTACCTTCAGTGTAAGGATATGTTATGTCTGACTCTTTTGGTTTTCCCCTCTGCAGCCCTATATCCACAGCAATTTATGTAGGATTCTAGTAAAATGCAGATATAAATGAAGCAGTTGGGAATGGGTAAAGTCAAGTACAGAAATATCTTTTTTACCAGACTACTATCCCTTGTACTAGTCCTGTACAAGATTCATTCTTACTAAAAGAGTTCCATTTAACATAGCCATGTGTATACAAATCACCTTTAATGAATTTGGAATTGAGAGATTATGCTCTTCAGCACAACTTTAACACTACGGCTTAAGGCACAGACTTAAATATTCATGTAAAATGCAGATCACTGGGTAAACTGGAAATGTAAATATTGCTCATAATGGTTTAGTTTAATTGTACATTTTATTTTTCTCTTTAGATCATGATCAGAAGTATTTTTTTATTTTTGGATCGTACTTATGTCCTTCAGAACTCAATGCTTCCATCAATATGGTGAGTTTATACAGTGGTGCTTGAAAGTGCTTGAAAATGTTCGATTTTTTTTTATATGAATGTGGCCTAAAACATCATCAGATTTTCAGATGTCCTAAAAGTAGATGTAGCAACAAATCAAATGGTCTTGTATTTTTTGGAAAAAAACGATCCAATAACATTTCATGCGTGTGGCAAATGTGAAGCAATATTCACTTGCTTTTGCCCAGTATTTGGTGTGACCCCCTCATGCAGCAACAACCTCAACTAAACGATGAGGTAACTGTTGATCGGGTCTGCACATTGACTGGGAGTATTTTTAGTCCGTTCGTCCATACAGAACATCTTGGATGTTGGTGGATTTCCTCACATGAACCCCCCACTTTAGTTCTTTGAACAACATTAATTGGAGTAAGGTCTGGACTTTGGCAATTCAAGAACATTCACTTTATTCTTCTTTAACCATTCTTTGGTAGAATGACTTGTCTGTTTAGGATTGTAGTTTTGCTACATGACCCACTGTCAGATTCAGTTCACAGACAGATGTCTTGACATTTTCCTTGAGAATTCTCAGGTATAGTTCCGAATTCATTGTTCCATCAATGATGGCAAGCCATACAGGCCCTGATGCAGCAAAACACGCCCAAACCAGAACACTCCCATCATCATGTTTCACAGATGGGATAAGGTGCTTATGCTGAAATGCAGTGTTTTTCTTTCTTCAAATGTGACACTCTTCCTTTAAGCCAAAAAGTTCTATTTTGACTTCAACCATTCACAAAACATTCTTCCAGTATCCTTCTGGCTTGTCGACACGATCTTCAGCAAACTCTAGATGGTCAGCAATATTTTTGGGGGAGAGCAGTGACTTTCTTCTTGCTACCCGAGGCAAATTGGATCAACTGGCAGATAGGTAGTTAATAAAAAGAAAAAAAAAAAAGTTGAACTCGATGGACATGTGTTTTTTTTTTTCAACCTTACTTACTATGTTACTATGTTACCCTGCCATACACACCATTGCTGCTCATTGTTCTTTTGATGGTAGACTTAGGAACATTAACATTTGCCAATGTGAGACAGGTCTTCAGTTGCTTAGAATTTACCCTGGGTTCCTTTTAATCTCTCAGACTATTGGACGCCCTGCAGTTGAAGTCATCTTTGATGGTTGACCACTTCTGGTAGGGAAACAACGTTCTTCAGTTTCCTCCATTTGTACACAATCTATCTGACCATTGATTGGTGGAGTATAAACTATTTAGAGCTAGTTTTGTAACCTTTTCAAGCTTTATGGGCATCAACAACTGTTTTTCTGAGGTCCTCAGACACCTCCTTTTTTTGAGCAATGATACATATCCACAAATATGTTGTATGTGTGATCAGGCTTTGCTGGATCCCCGTTCTTTAAATAAGAAACACCTGGTTGTCATCCCATTGACTGAAAACAGATATGTTATTGAATCATTTTTTTTTTCAAAAAATACACAACCAAATATAATAATTTGTGTTGATTTTATTTAACTAGGTTTTCTTCATCTATGTTTAGGACTTGTTTGAAAATCAGAAGATGTTTTAGGTCACATTCATATAAAAATATAGAAGATTTTAAAGGGGTCACAAACTTTCAAGCACCACCATATTTAGTCAATTGCAGATTTCATTGACAAACAGATGTCAGGGGCTTTAACTTTACATAAGTTGTTTAGAAGTATGTTATATTGACTCTCTGATCTCTGGACAAACATTCCAGCTTAGGAATGCTCAAACTATTTGTGTATATCAGACATATGTAAAACAGTATTTGGAGCAGGAAAAATGTCTACTGTATGCATTTGGCCTAGTTCACACTGGCATGTAATATTCTTTATTTCTCTGCACAGACTGCTAGCAAACCTAGGAGATGTTTGACTCATTTTATTACTGCACTTTTTGCCACAACTGTTACACATGTTACTTTATTTCAGTACACACCCTGATGTTGGAGCTCATATTCAGCCCCTTTACTATATCCCAAAGGGATACATATATGATTTTTATAGCTAGTACTGAAATAAACTGAGAAAACTAGGGTTACTGGAAGTACTTATATGGAAGTTTAGCTAGGCAAGTATCTGATCCAAAGACCCTTCTGGAATCTAGGTAAACCCCTAAATTAAAGTATTAAATTATCCTTTTGTCAGCACTGATAATGCATGCATAAAAATATGTTCAGAAAACAGCATGTAAACAGGAGAGGGTAGTTTAATGAGGAAATCGATTTTCTTAAGAGTTGGCAATTAAAAAGGAGACATACCACACTGATACACAATACACTAATAAGTAATTTTTTTTATTGTTAACTAAAATTTACTAAAACTTATCTGGAAAAAAAAAATTTACTGCCTAAGAAATACTGTATTATAGTGTTTCTACAGGTAGATTGTTTGAATTATTTTATTCTGTTGCTGTTACATAGGAGAATTGTTAATACTTTGAAATTATCATTTTCATCTTTGGTGTTTGTTTAGGGATATGGGATTGGAACTCTTTCGCAGCCATGTTATTAGTGATAGAATGGTTCAGAACAAAACAATTGATGGGATCCTGAAGCTAATTGAGCAAGAACGGTCTGGGGAGGCTGTAGATCGGAGCTTGTTGAGAAGTTTATTGGGCATGTTGTCTGACTTACAAGTAAGTGACTTGTGTCGGGTTAGCATCACAGAATATTATTGTGTTATTTGTAGTAGAACTAAAAGTCCCATGATCCATGTTCCAGTTGAGACACTGGCAGTTGCTATTTAGAATGAAGTGAACGCTGAAAGTCTTTTCCAAGTCCCTGCTCCTGCTTATCTTTGAAGTTTCATTACAGCAGTTTTTCTGTTATCCAGAAAATGTTTGTACCCTAGTCTAGAATCTTTTTTTTTCTATGCCCAACTTTTACATTTTGTAGTCCTATTAGATGTTCTGTTGTTGTCTGCAAAGTAACATTATAGGGTTCATTTGTGAATTCAACATCAGCATGCAAAGTGCAGTATAGGCCACATTTGAACTTTCTCTGCATGTTTTGTTCAGGTGTATGCAAATAGCTGCCGGACTTTGTGGCTCCCTTCACTAAGGGCGGTGGGAAGGAGGCACGTAGACACGGAAATTCAAACTAAAAAAAATCTTCTTTGTTACAGTTTTTTTTTTGGTTTGTTGTATTTAAGGTCTACAAAGAGTCATTTGAGGCAAAATTTTTGGAGGAAACAAAATGTTTGTATGCTGCTGAAGGCCAAAGACTCATGCAAGAAAGAGAGGTTAGAATTTATTTCACTTATTGAATGTTTTCTACTATATTAGATAACTATTTTGCTTGGAAATATACGAGATTCTTTTAATAGCATTCTGAAAATACTTTGCCTTGAGAGAAAAAAAAAATCTGTGCTGAAATAGGGAAGGGAGGACATTTGGGAGTTGTCCCTGTTTGCTGGGCAGCCTGGTAAAACTGGGCAGCAAACTGGAAAATGAGGTTCAACGTTGATAAATGCAAGGTTATGCACTTTGACAAAAATAACATAAATGCAAGTTGTACACTAAATGGCAGTGTGTTGGGAGTTGCCTTAACAGAGAAATATCTAGTGTTTTTTGTAGATAACAAGTTGTCTAATTCTGGGCAGTGTTATTCTATGGCCACCAAAGCAAAAAAAAAGTCTGTCTTTTATTAAAAAATAAAAAAGAGCATAAACTCAAGGGATGAAAACATAATTATTCCTCTTTATAGGTCCCTGGTAAGGCCTCATCTGTAGTATTCAGTACAGTTTTGGGCTCCAGTCCTTAAAGGGGTGGTTTACTTTAAGGTAACTTTTATTGTGTTATAGAATGGCCAATTCTAAGCAACTTTTCAATTGGTTTTCATTATTTTTTTTTATTGTTATTTGCCTTCTGACTCTTTGCAACTTTCAAATGGGCGTCGCAGACTCCCTTCTAAAAAAACAAATGCTCTGTAAGGCTACAAATGTATTGTTATTGTTACTTTTTATTACGGATCCTTCTATTCAGGCCCTCTCCTATTCATATTCAAATCAATGCATGGTTGCTAGGGTAAATTGGTTAAGATGCAAATTGAAGAGCTGCTGAATAAGAAGCTAAATAACTCAAAAACATTTAAAAAAAAAACTGTTGCAAATTGTCTCAGAATCTCACTCTCTACATCATACTAAAAGTTAACTCAAAGATGAACAGCCCCTTTAAGAGGGATATAAATGAGCTGGAGAGAGTGCAGAGACGTGCAACTAAACTGGTTAGAGGGATGGAAGACGTAAATTATGAGGGTAGACTATCAAGGTTCAGGTTGTTTTTTCTGGACAAAAGGCACTTGCGAGGGGACATGATTACACTTTACAAGTACATTAGAGGACATTATAGACAAATAGTAGGAGACTTTTTACCCATAAAGAGGATCACCGTACCAGAGGCCACCCTTTTAGACTAGAAGAAAATAACTTGCATTTGAAGCAACGTAGGGGGTTCTTCACAGTCACAGTGACAGTGACAGTGAGGTTGTGGAATGCACTGCCGGGTGATGTTGTGATGGCTGATTCTGTTAATGCCTCTAAGAGGGGCATGGATGATTTCTTGGATTGACATAATATCCAAGGCTATTGTGATACTAAATTCTATAGTTAGTGTAGATATGAGTGTATATCATTTATGTGAAAGTATGGAGGGGGTGTGTGTATGGATGCTGGGTTTTATTTGGAGGGGTTAAACTTGATGGACTTTGTCTTTTTTCAAATCAATTTAACTATGAAGTGGTTTTAGTCATTAGCTTATACTCTGAAGCTACTTACCTGCAGCAATCCCAGGAAAAGTGTAGAGGTATAAATACTTTGTGGCTAAATAGCACGATTTCTTTTAGGTACCTGAATATCTTCATCATGTGAACAGGCGTTTAGAAGAAGAGGTAGACAGAGTTATAACATATTTGGACCATGGGACACAGTAAGTAATATTATACATTATAGTTAATGTCAACTGTTAAAATTTCCTGGCTTGTCTAAATAAAGCTGACCATAGACGCAAAGAGATAGATAGTCATGTGAGTCGAATTTTTGTACAATTTTCGGACCGTGTGGATTGTCCCAATGTTTTTTCATACGGTCATTTAGTCGATCTGACAGAAAGGACCAGTAACATCAAAAAATGGCTCCGAGTTATGGCAGCGGCCGGGATTTGGAACAGGGTACAGACACCGCGCTCAGTCTGCTCTTTCCTCTCTGTCCTTCAGTTTGAGCCCCGTATGTCCGAGGAGTGTGCAGGAGCAGCGCTGCCAATGGGAAGAAGCTGAAAAAGAGAAGGGACACCTGTAACTCATGTACACATACCGGCCCTACACGTAGCTCCCCACAAGGAATGTCTCTCCCGGTGTGCAGTCTCTACTGCACACTGAAACAGCGACAGAGGGAATAAGACTTTGTTTGGCAGATGAGAGAGAAGGGGCAGCGCAGTGTGGGGGCTGGGGGGTGCGGGAAGAAAAAAACATGGCGGGAGAGACGGAGGAGCGATGCTGGGAAGTGGGGAGCAACTTGCAGTCAATGGCGATGACCGTGGGCTGGGGGATACGACATGTGCATCTCTTAGAAATGCTGCCCCATCCTGCTGGCAGAGCAGTGCAGCCAGGAGAGATAGCCAGGAAGGAGAAATCAACTGGTGCAGAATGGATGGTCGTCCTGTCGCCTTTTCGCAAGAAGAGCGGAAGTGGAGTTTGTTAGTTATTTTTTAATAAAGGCTTTGCAATTTAAAAGTTTAATTTGTGTTGGTGTTTATTTTTTGATATATACTAACAAATTTTTTTAAATTTTTTTGATGTTACTGGTCCGTCAGCTAACGATAATTTCTTTGCATGTATTGCCTATCTGACCATATCAATGGGTGACTCACTAGATTTTGTTATTCCAAATCTTTGAATCACAGAGCTCCACAAAGAACATTTTCCAAAAATAAAAACACCTCAGCACACAGGAAAAAGAGGCCATCAGCTTAATGCGTTTCGTGGTGTCTCGCAACTTCCTCAGAACCTAGCTTCTGGGGAAGTAGAGCAACGCCACGAAATGCGTTAAGCCCTTTCTCAGAACCTAGCTTCTGAGGAAGTGGCCAGACACATTTACTTGAATTGGAACTAATATTCTGTTGCTGAAACATGTGCTGGTGGTTGGGTAATTCATTAGGACCAAACTAACACCACTCTGGTATCACAGATGTTTGCCATATTCTTTTCATTTTAATTCAAGTAATTTGGAAAGGGTTGCCACTAGAGAAGAGAAAAAGCTGATTACAATCTGATAACTGCTGAGTTTTACAAATCAGGCTACATATATTGAAATTAATGCTGGGACTGTATTTTAAATACATCTGTTAATGCAATAGAACATGATGATATTAAATGGTGATACTGATACTGCCTTTCCTTCTGCAGTAAACCACTGATTGCTTGTGTGGAAAAACAGCTTCTAGGCGAGCATTTAACTGCTATTTTGCAAAAAGGTAAACACTGCATGGTGTTGTAGGGTGCGACTGTTGTGTTTACTTTTACATATATTTATATAACTGCCTTGCTAAAATATCAGTTTGCATCGTTATTTTTTATAATGCTGGTTAGCACATCAATTGGTTTTCCTACTTTAAGAAAATTGGCATAATTTTTTGAAGGTTTTAAAACATTAAACCATGTAACTACTGCTACGTTTCCCTTTGTATGTTAATTCCATTTGTAAAAACTTTTTTTTTTCTTAAATAAGTGTTCATGTGTTTTTTTCTTAACTCAGGTCTCAAGAATATGCTTGATGAAAACCGAGACCTAGAATTGACTTTAATGTATCAACTCTTTAGTCGGGTAAACGATGGTCAGATGATACTACTACAGCACTGGGGTGAATACATTAAGGTAAGTTTTCAAGCTATAAAAGTAAGCCTGACCTGTAAAATAAGTATTTAAGTATTTAAACTTTGACAAAAATTGTTACTATATTATATTAACCATGTCCTGGTTATTTCTTCTAAGAGTATTTATCAGGGAAATATAAAATGTATCAGTCAGCTTCGGTTGAGGATCCTGCAAGCCAGAAAATCCTATCAAAGAACAAAAATTGCATACACTGTGCTCATAAAACAACTTTCTGCTAATCTACTAGCAGATTAGAATAGTGCTGTATTTGTAAAAATCTATAGCTTGTTACTTACTGTCCAAGCAAACCTTAGCAACACTGGTTTCAGAGCTGAAGCTTTTACACTTTAACTTGTCTTTCTCTAAATTGTTGTCAATCTTCTTTCATGTTGCAGAGTTATCTGAAAATGTCTAGGGTTGAAATATATTCTATTTTAAGCCTAAATAAAGAATATAGCTAAAAATGCTGTATTTTAAGTTTCAGCAGACCTGTAATAATCCAAGCCTGCAAAGCAGCAGCATCTTAATAGGCCTTTTGAGTGTCAGCCTATTCCAGGTTTGGAGGCAAGTTTTAATAGCATAAAAAACAGATGTACTGTCAAACAGAGCCTCAATGTAGGTGAACAGTCCACATAGGGGATACCAAATGGCCAATCACAGCACTTATTTGTCATTTTTCATGCATGTGTTGCTCCCCATCTCTTTTTATTTTTGAATATGGCTCACCGGTAAAAAAGGTTGTGGGCCTAGAGTGTCTGTCCTGCCATGTAATGTGGTTTAAAATTCATTTTTAATTAATGTTTCTAAATTTTATATTGTATGAATACTGTATATTGCAAAGCAGTCCCTATACCGGCTAACTAGCCACAGTCAAGCATGGCATGTGATGGTCATGAACTGGCACAGAAGTACAAAGCATAAGGTGCATTATAAGTAACCTAATTATTTAAGCTTTAGCTTACCTATAAATTAAGAATTAGTTCATAAATTGGTGGTGTGCTGAAGCTCTGCCCTTTTGCAGCATATTCAGCACATAGTTGTTTTTGCTTGGTTTTTGTTGGTGGTGCTCAACTGAGAGGTAGGACAAAGTACTGTTTATCTTACAAATGTCTTCTGCTTGTATGAGCTGCAAATTAAGATTTCTGACTTTCTTTTGATTTTGTAGAATTTTGGAAGTGGATTGGTTGTTAATCCTGAAAAAGACAAAGACATGGTTCAGGAGCTCCTGGATTTCAAGGATAAAGTAGATCACATAATAGAAGTTTGCTTCCAGAAGAATGATAAGTTTGTTAATACTATGAAAGAATCATTTGAAACTTTTATCAACAGAAGAGCAAACAAGCCAGCAGAACTCATAGGTAGACCCCTTGCTCCTCTGTGTTCATTACAATCTAAGATGCGCTTGCATACCAGTGAATTAAATTACTAGCAGGGTAAATTTACATAAAAATCCACTGATGACACCCCTGTTCAAATCTAAAAGGATAATAAATAAACTTGGAATAAAAATTTAAAGGTATGGCATGTAAAAACCCTTTATTGTGCTGCTAGTGCAAGAATTAATTTATTAAAGCAACAGAGAACTGTATTTATATGTTGAGAAAAAATACTATATTTTAAGTTGGACTGTTCTGTTGAGATATTTGGAGATATTTTGGTGGGCCCTCTTCATGACAGCTGGGCAGAGTCTTTTGTATTTGCACTTTTTTGAGCAATTCCTTTTCCCCTTCAATAGAGCTGTCACTTGTGCTGCTAAAATCTTATGATTTCTCGCTATAATATTTTTACACAGCTGAGCCACTCATCTTTGTGCCAGTATTATACCAAGCATGCAAAAGATTTTGGTTGCACTAGATCAGTGTAGAAGGTGAATTGGGCAATGTTTAAAAGGATGGGTGCAGGACAACTGAAAAACAGAAAAGGAAACCGAGCACTAGAGAAATGGGAAGAGGTGAAAAAGGAATATTAAAAAGGGTAAAGGAAGACAATATAGGATTGGGGTGATAAGGATAAATTAAAAAAGGTTTGGGTAAATAAAAGTGGGGAACATTAGAGAAGGGAAGGGAAGAAAATAAAGAAAGTGAGAATGGAATTGGAAAAAACAATTCTTAAACATTGTTGCAATGTAAGGCAGATGATGCAAGACTTTTTTCTTTTGATAACAGCATCTACAGGTTTATTATTAGTCACCTTTTAAAATGTCAAAATGACTAAGGCAAGGGTTCCCAACTGTCGGGGCTGTGGACATTCCTAGAGTGGGCCGCCGAGCCTAACCCAGAATTAACGTGTCGCACTGAATTGGATGCTGGTGCGCCGAATTGGAAGCTCAGTTGCCACTGACCCCCCTCCCATCTTCCGACCCCCTCCCAACCCCCCCCCTTGCAAAATATTTTGCCATTACACCAGTCCCTGGGCCAAAAAAGGTATGCGACTGCTGGACTAAGGGACTAACTAAGGAAAACCTAGTTTAACTGCTGGTGACTACTACTGTGTTATGTGATCACAAAAATCTCTTATGCGATGCTATTTCTAGAATAGCAAATACTGATTAATAACTTGTCAGTTCATTGAATCAGACCTTTATTACATGTTTTAGTTTTACCTCTACTTTAGTTTTTATTGCCATGTGACATGCTTCAGTGGGACAGCATATCTTAACTTTTGGGTTGTGCATCAGCAACTATTCAGAAGCATGCTCTCTCTGTCCTGACAGGTGCTGGTGCTAATATACACAAAATGAGGAGGTGCAAAGGAAAGTGGACACATGCAGATATCATCCACCATGTAAAATGATTCAGCCAGCCTTAAAAAATCCCTGGCTAGGCACAATCGCAGTTCAAACAGAAACACTCAATTAATGTTCAAGAGACATTTTCCTTGGCTTGACACATGTATTGTTGTGTTTACCATAAAAAATAAGCTAACAAAGATTATATGTTTATTTATTTCTAATGACTGAGCCCAAAAATATTTACCAAAACTCAAAATTATGTTTTCCAGTTTCCTCTCGAGTTTCTGTACCAAATTTTTCTATCTTGTATTTTCTATGCGTTATTTCCATAACTGTAAAGGCGTATGCTTACCTAGTATCAGAGAATGTTGTAGCATTGCCAAAAAGCAAGGAAAGTGTGAAGACACTCCTTTGTAGCATTAACGTAAACTGTAGCATGTACATGAGGTGAAGCGTTGAAGTTGCTTAATTAAGGTGGATGTGTTGGGGAATAATATTCTTGCCATCAATGATGTTTGTGTGTTTTGTGTCTTTGTCCCATATTTATAATTACACCCAATGCCAGCAATTTTTATAAAGTACAATATTTAGAGTACCTAGCATTCCCATTTCTAATTACCTCATCTTTCCTTTATTTCTCAAATAATTTTAACTTTTTTTTTTAGCCAAATATGTGGATTTCAAGTTACGCTCTGGAAATAAAGAAGCAACAGATGAAGAACTGGAGAGACTTCTGGATAAAATAATGATCATATTTCGATTCATCCATGGTATGTAGGCACTTTTTAGGAGATGATACCTCATGATCACATTTCTGTCTGTAAAGTGTGATTTGTTTTTTTTTTATATACTGTATGTAGTTCATTTATTAATTCCATGTCAATAGCAGCTGGTTTACCAGGTATCTAATGGATGCCAGGTTTAGGCTTCCTTCGCTGTTTAGCACAGTCATAGTGCAAAAGCCACTGAAAAGAGAGGTGAGTGGTATAGATTTTAAATCTCAGTTAAGGCTAAAAATACCCTGAATGTCGGGACCCTTTTGTCTTTGATCTGATTTATGCCCCCAACCCCAAAAAATATATTTAATAGCAATGATTTTGCTTTACAATTTGAGGTGCTTTTTGAAAGTAGTTAAACCCAATACTGATGAATTCTGACTTTCTGACATTTTGCAGGCAAAGATGTTTTTGAAGCCTTTTACAAAAAAGATTTGGCTAAAAGACTGCTGGTTGGGAAAAGTGCCTCTGTTGATTCTGAGAAGTCAATGCTTTCTAAACTTAAACACGGTGAGAGATAAAGCATGTACCTTAGCCTTAAAGGAGAACTAAACTGTAAAAGTAAAAACAAAATGGCTAAAAATCCCATATTTTATAAACTGAACTTATTGCACCAGCCTAAAGTTTCAGCTTCTCAATAGCAGCAATGATCCAGGACTTCAATCCTGTCACAGGGGGTCACCATCTTGGAAAGTGTCTACGACACTCATATTCTCAGTGTGCTCTGAGCAGCTGTTGAGAAGCTAAGCTTAGAGGTCATAACAAATTATCAAGCAGAAAATGAGGTTGGCCTGTAAAATAAACTGAAGCTTACTTAATTACTAATCAGTCTTATTTTGTGATATATATATATATATTTATTTATATTTATAAGCTCAGTAAGTGACAGCAGCACAGAGCATGTGCAGTGAATCAGTAGAAATGAAGATGGAGAGCTACTGGGGCATCTTTGGAGACACAGATCTTTCCTTGTAAAGGACTGTGGTTGCCTTGGGTTGGTACAGAAGCTCAAGACATGCTGTACAACATTTTTAGCCTACTTCTTAGTTAAGCTTTAGTTCTCCTTTAAGATTTGAAGATTTTAAAATAACCAGTAAAGACTGTATACTGTAATGGCAAAAATTATGTTGCAGCACCATTCCTACATTTAACATAAATAAACTGTTGTCTGTTGTGATAGCCATTGGATCATAGGGTCATATTTACATATATATTTACATATAAAGTATGAGATAAGCTATGTATAATACAATGGTTTTAAGAAATGTTTTCTTTCTATGGTGTTACTGGTCCTTTAAAACAATGTTGTACAAGAGTTTCTGTGCCGTGGGCCACACGGTCTTATTATTCTAAGACAGTGACATCATTAAAAAAAGGTCTATGGTGATTTGTTTGAGGCCCAAAAAACCCCCAAATCTTTAAGGGCCACCCCAGATCACTGGTCTCTAGTTGGATAGCTGTGCTTTAAGGTACAGGATGTCAGCAGGAAGTTGGTCACTCTAAACATGTGTTAAACACAAGAAACCTTTAAAGGTTTGTTGAAATTAGCTGCAGAGAAACATTGAAATTTTAGTGGTCTGAAAAAACTGGTTTTGGTAGTAATTGCTTAAGTTGAAACTGCAGAACACCGACTCTTCCAACTACTCTGCCCATTTGAATAAATTGCATTTTATCTGTCCCTCGTATTTTAAAATTACTTCAATGTATTCCCACTACAAATGCTGTAATGCTTTCCCTTCCATTGATACATTTTCTTTATCTGCCATATTCCAATGTCTTTGTTTAGTGTAAAGGAAGGCTTATTTTTCTGAGTCTGTGTTGTTCTTAGTACAAAGTTTTGCTTTGCAAAAAATAAATGAAAATATATATGAATAACTATGTGAACAAGGTTTTAGGCTTATCGCTTGTACACAGAGTACTGTATTTTATCTTGCCCTCTCTACCACTCTGTCTTCCTAGGCACTAGATATTTGTAGATATCACTTTGCATATTTAGAGAACGTGTTCCAGAAGGATGACATTCTACAAGCAATAAAGCATTAACAGTTAATACGTAAGGATAATCTGTTTCAACTTTTTGTTTCTGGATCAGAATGTGGTGCTGCATTTACCAGTAAGCTCGAGGGGATGTTTAAAGATATGGAACTGTCCAAAGATGTAATGGTTCAGTTTAAGCAGGTAATGTTCATTTCAATACAATGTGAGCATGCAATGCTCAGTTTCAGTACAATGCACACACATGTATCCATGTTCTCTGACTGCTAAAATTTCAGTGGGTGAAAATATGCCCTGATATTAGGCACATGTACCATTGCCCTTAGAATAACATGGGCAGTTTTAGGTAGTGGGTAGACCAACTGCTACCCTAACATCTTAAAACTCTGTTTGAAGTGCATAAAACAGCATTTGAAGTGCATAGGACAACATTTCTGCATATTCAAGCAGATGGGTGGGAGCTATAAAACGTTGTGCAATCATATGAATACGAAAAGAAATAATTTGTACCTCTGACAATTATTGTTAAAGGGGAACATTTTCAACGAAAATGAAAATTTAATATAAGCTTCAGTATACTGAAATAAGAAATTGTGTAAATACAATTGCTTCACTTTCCCTCTCTCAGCATCTGTTTCTCTTCATTCTGTCTTCATGCAGCAGTTGGGTGCCAGAAACACAAACAAAATCTAACAAAATAACTGCCTTTTGCACAAATTCTGCATGTAGAGAGATCATATTTCTGGTGAGTTTAATAGATTGAGCTCTAATACATCTTCTTGGGAAAAGAAGCCCACTATACAATATATTGGATCATTTATCTGACACCCAACTCCTGAATGAAGACAGAATGAAGAGAAACAGATTTTGAGAGCGGAATAGTGAACATAAACTTGATTATTTAAGAAACAGTACAGGTTTTTTAACCGATTGTATTTAGAAAGTTTGTTATTTCAGTATGATGAAGCTTATAATACATTTTCATTTTTGCAATAGTTCCCCTTTAAATATACAATAAATTGCATGTTTTTTTTAACATAGGCATGTGTGATTATGATATGTAGAGAAGTAAAAATCTTAATATCTATACTGAGAAAACATTACTCACATTGGATTTGTTTGCAGCACATGCAAAACCACAGTGACCCAGGCAACATAGACTTGACCGTGAATATACTGACAATGGGATACTGGCCATCCTATACCCCAATGGATGTCCATTTATCAGCAGAGGTAAGCAAGTAAAACATTCTTAATGTGCCTGAATAGTTTACTGAGTCTGTACCATCTACACAGAATCCAAAAACAAAGCCCATCTGCCCAGTTTGCACAGTAATTCAGAACATTGTAGTCACATGTTCAGGGTGTATCGTCCGTATAAATCATTTCAGAAACAATGCAGCATTTGAAGTGGGTTTTATGTTTTTCAACGGACCAGAAAAAAATGGTGTAAAATCCAAGAAAATGCTAAATCAGGGAAATGTATTATGCATAATATATAGGTGGGACCACTGTTCTTTAAAGGACCAATAACATCAAAATTCATTAGTATAGAACAAAAAAAAACAAATTAAACTTCGCTAAAATCGCTAAAAAAAATAACTTACCGAAACTCTGCTTGCGCTCCTCTTCAGAAAAGGCGACAGGGCGATGATCCATCATGCTGCGCTTGATTTCTCCTCCCTGGCTAACTCCTATAAGGAAGGCAGGTAGGAGAAATCGAGCGTCGCACGATGGATCGCCGGATCGCCTTTTCTGAAGAGGAGCGCAATCAGAGTTTCGGTTAGCTATTTCTTAATAAAGTTTTTGTGGTTTTTATTTTCGTTCTATACTAACAAATTTTGAATGGCAGTATAACAACCATATCTTTAACCTAAGAGATATGCTATACCTGCTTGATTTAGGTCAGGTTCCATCTTGTTAGGTACGATGATGCAATCAGGGATCTGGTAACTTTATTTGTTCACTTTTGACAAACTGATTAGCATTGCTTACTCTCTATGGCCTGTCAACTAGGGCTTGCTCTTTATCTCGGGGGGAGAAATGAGTCAAGGCTATTAAAAGTATAGTGAATGTGCCATACATACAGGGATCACAGTAGTGGCGCCACTGACTGTGGAATAATATACAGCTAATATGTGGGTCCATTTTATCATATTATCTGGGAGCCACAGTTCTTTGTTGTGTTTACAGTGTCATGTTACGTAGAAGATTTACGCAGAGTCACTGCTGTTTTATGCTACAAGTCAATTTCAGCTGGAGGTTGTTGGGAGTGAGCTACATAATGAGAGTCACAGCAGTTCACAGTGACATTTTAGGACACACGAGGAGATTCAGGGAGATTTTGTCGCCTGGCTACTAATCTCCTTGTCTTTTGAGCAACTATCTCCCTGAACTGCCTCAGCGTTTTTCCCCATAGGCTACAATGTAAAGTAGCCTGCGCTAATGCACACAGGGCGATGCGTTTTCAATAGTTGCCTGAAATTGCCTCACTGAGGCAACTTTGGGCAACTATTGAAAACGCATCACCGTGTGTGCATTAGCGCAGGCTACTTTTCATTGTAGCCTATGGGGAAAAACGCTGAGGCAGTTCAGGGAGATAGTTGCTCAAAAGACAAGGAGATTAGTAGTATTTTACGTTTTTCAGGGGACCAGAAAAAAATGGTGGAAAATGCAAAATCTGGGAAATGTATTATACATAATATATAGGTGGGACCACAAGACAACAATGTAAAATGAGGGAAAACTTAAAATCAGGGGATGTAAAATAGGGGTTCTACTGTAATGACTTTATAATTTGCTTTCCTTCTTTTATTTTTTACAGTTTTTCAAAGGTTTGTTTAATGTTCTGTCTCTTATGTTTGAGTCTGACAGCACAGTAATCCAGGAGAAGATTTTGAACTGTTGCAATTTGCAACATTATTTAATACATTTCTCAGTAGCAACTGTGGAATATATCTATATTTTGATACATACAGGTATGGAATCCATTATCCAGAAATCCGTTATCCAGAAAGCTCTGAATTACGGAAAGGCCGTCTCTCATTATAGACTCCATTATAATCAAAAAATCCAAAATTTTAGAAATGATTTCCTCCTTC
The DNA here is from genome assembly GCA_038501925.1 of Xenopus petersii. Lineage (NCBI taxonomy): Eukaryota > Metazoa > Chordata > Amphibia > Anura > Pipidae > Xenopus > Xenopus petersii. The sequence goes on along the minus strand of CM076675.1, from coordinate 108,317,778 downwards.
TCTGCAATAAGAAAATAGTACCTTGTACTTGATCCAAACTAAGATATAATTAATCCTTATTGAATGCAAAACCAGCTTAAAGGGTTTATTAAATGTTTGTATGATTTTCTAGTAGACTTAAGTTATGAAGTTCCACATTACAGAATGATCCATTATCTGGAAAACCCCAGGCCCTGAGCATTCTGGTTAATCGGTCCCATACCGGTATAACTATATATAACAGCTGCCTTTAATGAAACTCATGGATTGGGTGCAGCAGGGACACACAGACTAGAAATGTATCAACTAAATATATCAGTTTAGAGCAGTTACAGAGTTGGTGACCCCCCTAGAGTAAGCTCTGTTGTTTAGGCAAATGGAGTACACACCAGTAATGTACTGACCTAACTGTCAACCAAAATCTTACTTTGACACCTTCACTTGCAGTGTTAGATTGATGAGAGGGTAATACTGAAGAGTAACTTCATTATTATTTTAAAAATGCTCCAGAATTTTTATTAGATTTTTCCTTAGTAAGTTTCTTATACCAGTGTGAGGAAACTTATTTCACTTTTCAATTTCCGTAGTTCCCCTTAAACATGGAAGGAAGGAGGGGGAACTGGACTGTGCATTGTGGGCATACACAGTCCAGTTTTAGTGATATTAAAACATCTGATCAGCCCATAGACCAAAAAGTTATAAGATATAAGATATCCTCATTGCATCCAAGCATTTAGCAGCTTCTAATGTCCATTCAGACAGACAGGATGGTCTGTCAAAACTACACAAACAAGATAGTATTCATGTTGGCTTGTGTGGCCAGGTGAAGTGCAGTGAACAACTTTAGTGCCCACCTTATTTGTGTTTTATTTCTCTACTGATTTTTCTCTTTTTGCATTGCTTTATACAAGTATCCTCTCGATTTTCAGATGGTGAAACTTCAGGAAATATTTAAGACATTTTATTTAGGAAAACACAGTGGCAGAAGATTACAGTGGCAGTCAACACTTGGGCATGCTGTTCTGAAGGCTGATTTTAAAGAAGTAAGCTCCTTTAAAATTATTTTAATGCTTACTCATCCTATTTTTGGTTGTGTATAAAGGCTTTGGGCTTGCAATTTTGCATGGATCCAAAGAGGGCTCACCATGAAGTTGCAAATGAAAACACTTCTCTGTTACAGCATTGAGTGCCCTTTAAAGTAGAAAGCTATTGAAGCAGTTTATTGCCAATAGATTAGTCACAATGAAGACCTAATTATGCCTCTTTATAGGTCCCTGGTGAGGCCTCATCTGGAGTATGCAGTGCAGTTTTGGACTCCAGTCCTTAAGAGGGATATAAATGAGCTGGAGAGAGTGCAGAGACGTGCAATTAAATTGGTTAGGGGGATGGAAGACTTAAATTATGAGGGTAGACTGTCAAGCTTGGGGTTGTTTTCGCTTGCGAGGGGACATGATTACACTTTACAAGTACATTAGAGGACATTATAGACAAATAGCAGGGGACCTTTTTACCCATAAAGTGGATCACCATACCAGAGGCCACCCCTTTAAACTAGAAGAAAAGAACTTTCATTTGAAGCAACGTAGGGGGTTCTTCACAGTGAGAACAGTGAGGTTGTGGAATGCACTGCCGGTGATGTTGTGATGGCTGATTCTGTTAATGCCTTTAAGAATGGCTTGGATGATTTCTTGGACAGACATAATATCAAAGGCTATTGTGATACTAAGCTCTATAGTTAGTATAGGTATGGGTATATAGAATTTAATTAAAAGTAGGGAGGGGTATGTGTATGGATGCTGGGTTTTCATTTGGAGCGGTTGAACTTGATGGACTTTGTCTTTTTTCAACCCAATTTAACTATGTAACTATGTAACAATAGTGCAAGCTATAACACTATGTTTATTCTGCAGAATGCTTTATACCTGAGTATACAGCACTAGAAGCTCTCTCTGTTTGTTTAGGATAGCAGCTGTAATATTAGCTTGGTGTGACATCACTTTATGCCTGAGTCTCTCCCTGTTCACTCATAATTCTGGGCTCAGATTACAGCAGGGAGGGGTGGAGGGGAAGAGGAGAGAGAAGCAAACTGAACATGCTCAAGCCCTATCACTGTAGGTTTAAGCTGAAGGCAGGAAGTCTAATACAGAAGCCCATGTATACACAATAGAAGGAAAGAAATGTTGTCTTTCTTTTGACAGATGGCTCAGAGCAGCATTACTTTGAGGGTTAATGGTGTATTTATATAAATATAAAGCTTAGTTAAATTTAGCCTTTCCTTCTCCTTTAAAGATAAAGAGAACATAGAATGTCAATAATATCTATTTGTCACTGCAATATACACCTGTAAATAGGAATGTGCCCTTAAAAGTTGCTTTTTCTACTGCTTAACTGAAATTAAGCAGTCTTTCTACAGGCTGTACAGAATAGCCTGCAGATTTAAGCACTTTGCACTGTGGTATCCCAGGCAATCCGCAACATAATTGTATCTGGAAGAATTCCCAGATAGTTTTGCAAGCACAATCTACTGGTGTGAGATTTGGGTTGAACACTTAGCCTAACTGCTTTGTAACCATTTATACATTTATGTATCTTAATTGATTGAGGTAAGCCCTGACCAAGTGTTGGGAGGAGTTGGAAAGAGACTGAAAACCGTTGTTCTGTAAGACCGCATGGGCCACAGATAATTTGCTTTTTCTTAAACACCATCTTTGCAATGCAAATATATTTCAGCAAAAATGTAATAAACTGCTTCCTGAGGAATATGTGCCTTTCTTCCAAATATTCCTTCCTGACACCTGTTTTTAAATTACTTTTAGGAGAAAAAAGAACTGCAAGTGTCTCTCTTTCAGACCTTGGTGCTTCTCTTGTTTAATAAGGGAGAAGAATTTGGCTTTGAAGAAATTAAAATCACAACTGGAATTGGTGAGAACTTTGGCAGAGATGAGTGTTTGTATATTTATATAGGAAGACTGCAAAGCCTGATGGGGAGACTAGAAAGCTTCCTTCCAGCTGTTTTGCTTCATGATGCATCTTTTCATAAACTGGGAATGGGGTCCACCCTTTGTTTCAGGTTGGTGCCAGCTATAGGACTGCTCCTCATGGTGGCACTGTGAGCAATTTGAGGGCTGAGAAGCCATGGATCTTATTGAGTAGAACAGTATGATTGTTAAAAAAAAAAAACTATGCTTTCTTTGTTTGTGAAGTATAAACAGGTAAAGAATGCTAAAAGAAGTAAAAGAGGCACATAACTCATTTGATTTGTTCTACCTATATTCCTACATCGAAATATATACATGTTGTTGTTATTATTAGCATATTTAGCATATCTGCTGGTACATGTTGTTATATCGTTTTTTGGAATGTGAATTGAGAATAAGAGGACATAATCAAGATAAAGCCAAAGGCACCAGTCCGTGGATGAGGGCATAATAGTGGAAATAGCAATAATACTTTCTAAAACAATCTATATATTAAAGAAAAGAGGGTGTAAAACACATTTTTCACTTCTATTTAAAGTTCTGCTTCTGAGCAGAACTACAAGTAGAGGTTATGAAATAGTTGTTCTAAAAAAAAGTCACACTACTTCAGATATTCCTTATCTCTAGTTATTACTTATATAATCCTTCATTACTACATATCTCTGAAATATGACCATTCTTAACACCAGAGATCCCAAATTTTCACTATTATCGTGTTATACCTCGACTATTGTAACTTTACCATCCACAGACTGATTTCTCAGATGTCTAGGAACACATATAACACTAAGAAATAAAGTGAATCTTGCTAATCTGGAATGGTAGTGACACACTAGAATGTATAGCTTGTGTGCCCCCTTTAGGAAGAGAGAGCCCAAAATTTAATTATTAATTCCAATGTTTTTTCTTGTCTTGAACAGAGGATAATGAACTGAGAAGAACACTGCAGTCCCTTGCTTGTGGTAAAGCCAGAGTTTTAAATAAATCGCCAAAGAGTAAAGATGTGGAGGATGGAGACAAGTTTTGCTTTAATGCTGACTTTAAGCACAAGCTGTACAGAATCAAAATAAACCAAATACAAATGAAAGAAACTGTAAGTATGTTCTAACAGACACCTGCAAGAGCTATCTTAGTATATCATTATCAACTGGCACTACACTGTAGAGAATGTTTAAGAAAATGTTTTATTTTACTTACACAGCCATTACCTATGCTATCTATCTCAGACCTGCAGTATGAATTGTTGTAGAAGAGAAAATGCTATTATTTGAAGGAACTTTCAAATAAAACATTAAATAACGCACAAGCTATTAACAGAGCACTTGCTATTCCCTACCCTAGATTAGGATCACTGTGGAACCAGTGAAATGAAGCTGATTAGTGCTGCGGGTGTTCACTACATCTTCTCTATCCAGTAATTGCAGAAACTGAGCCTGACCTGAATCAGCTCCAAGTGTGCATGCATATTGTCAGCGATTGCTTACTGCAGACTATAATGCTGCATGAGATCTCACCTGCACAAGGCTACTTCTTGTCAATGTGTACATTATTGGTAGTGCAAGTTGGGGGTGGGGGACCATCCAGAAGCACTATCTTCAATCTAAAGGTGTTTTAGCTCAGTTAGATGTTAATCCAGGGTTGCCAAATATAAGGCCTAATTTGTTGCTACTTGACCCTCCATGCTATTGGTCATTGAATGTAAAGGTGAAACCGGAAATTTAATGTACATATTTAGAAAAGGAAGGCGATTTGCACAGACATCAACCCTTGCAGTTTGTGCATATTTTCATGTCATTTTTCTAGACCCAGCTAGGCAGCGCTAATACATTTTTCTACGTAAGTCAAAAGTGCGTTTCCATGAAAACAGTGTCATGCTTCCATTTTCTCCTTTCCATTTTCTCAGGTAGAAGAACAAGTTAATACAACAGAGAGGGTGTTCCAAGACCGGCAGTACCAGATTGATGCAGCTATTGTGCGCATAATGAAGATGAGAAAAACCCTTACTCATAATCTTTTGGTCTCTGAGCTTTACAATCAGCTGAAATTCCCTGTAAAGGTACATAATGCTTTGTTATGCATTCCATATAATACAGCTTATATATATATATATATATATATATATATATATATATATATATATATATATATATATATATATATATATATATATATATATATATATATATATATATATATATATATATATATATATATATATACAGTGGTGTGCAAAACTATTTGCCCCCTTCCTGATTTCTTATTCTTTTGCATGTTTGTCACACTTAAATGTTTCTGCTCATCAAAAACCTATTAGTCAAAGATAACATAATTGAACACAAAATGCAGTTTTTAAATGAAGGTTTACGTTATT